>JAOUZG010040073.1:2414822-2425459 GCA_026289955.1 Argiope argentata
CATACTTTCCATATTTTTTATTCATTCTATAATTTTTATCACTCATATTTTCCATATTTTTTATTCCTTCTATAATTTTTATCACTCATACTTTCCATATTTTTTATTCTTTCTATAGTTTTATCACTCATAATTTTCATATTTTTATTCTTTCTTTAATTTTTATTATTCATACTTTAATTACTGTAGACGGGGATTTCTCGAAGGTATAATTTTTCAATTATTTTATAGATTTACTGATATTTTCGTGATTTAATATTTAAAAAATTGACCGATATGTAATAAGAATGTTTTAAAATTCTTGCGTTGTTTTGTTCATTGTGCAGTAATAAAATATATTGTTGTAAAATATATCGTAAAAATAAGTATCATTAAAAATTAAGTTTCAAATTTTAAGTTGTAAAAATTATATTTGTACTAAAATATTTTCATAAATTATCTTTAAGAACACAAACTCTCGCTTACTTTTTTAAATCATAAAATTCGAAATAAAAATATTTAAAAAAATGTTCCGAGGCAAATTTTTCTACTCTTCAAAGCATATATGTGCTGAGTATGCAGACTCTATCGCTTTCTTTCTGAATTTTAGATATTCAAATATGCAATGAAATCCAAATATTAATAATCTATTCAACAAAAATTACGCACAGCTAACCATCGCTTATCTCAGTTACTTTTTTTATTTGGGTGAAGCAAGAATGAATATCCCCCCACCCCTAAAAAAGGTTATGAAATCAAATTAGAAGATTAAATACTTGAAATTTGGCATTTTGGAATTATACGATTCAAGGATGAAGATTTAATTCGTCAATAACAAGCACTAATCAATCCAAGAAAATAAAATCATGCGCAACGATCTCATATCTCCTTTGCATTTCTATTTGGATGAAGGAATAATTAATATCCACCAAATACGTTCTGAAATCAAATTAAGGGATTAAATACTTCAATTTCGTCAGTATGACGACAAGACAAAATTCCAATTATTATTAACATATTCAGATTTTTGAAATTTTAGGTCTATTACAATAGAACTTTAACGACCTCGCATAAATTTTATCCAGACAGGCCCAACCAAATAATAATTTATATCGAAAAGACTCCAAACGATTCGTTTTGATCTCCTTACAAATGAATTAAATTCACATTAAATAAGATATTTTAATTAGAATATTACTTTTAAGTCATTCATTTCTATAAAAGTATAATTTGTAGTCCTTAATCCTTTCAGCCCTAATTGTTGTTGTTACTTATGGCACTTAACAAGCCCCGCTGATACATTATCAGATTTTAAGCCGAGAGATAAGCGTCTCTTGTTTCAAGTAGCGCCAACTAGGGCCAAGAGTACGACTTTAGCCACACACTCATCACATATGCTTGCACAGCCTCTTTTTACATGAGAGTTCATTCATACACCTCACAGGTAGAGCACAGAAGAACAACCATGCACGAACCTGGTCTTGAACCCGGGACTCCCAGAACACGCACAGAGGTAGCATGAAGACATGCTACTTCTGTGCCAGAAAGCCGGCCCCTAAGTTTTTAAAATGTATAATAAAAAAAATTGATTGAAATTAGTAATGTGAATATCAATAGAACATCCACATTTAATTTAATTTCATTTTTAGAAACAAGAAGTCGTGGCAAATTCCACCATCAGGTTTGAAAAGAAACGAAAATTGAGAACTTAAAATACCGCGGTGACAAATGCCACTGAGAGGACCGAAAGGGTTAACTCTATAAGCACACAACTCAAAAACTGAGCAATAAATGTGCAAATTATGGTAATCAGACTTTTATTTTTTGGTTCAAAATCTACTTCGATTTAATAAAAGTGTCCTCATACATAAAATCAATCTCCTTTATTCTGATATTAATCAATCCGCACAGATACTAAAAGTATTCCTTCGAGAATCAATTAATATCGATGCGATGCCAATGAGATTACTGCTCACACTATCAGCAATTCAGCTGCAGGAATCAGCGTACCGAGAAAATAGCAGCAAGGGAAAAAATCCCCCTCCAATTACTTGCTTATTACATTTTGCGGGAGGTTTAATATACCGGATCAGTTCGCCAGGCTGTAGCAAGGATCTGCTTTTTTCCCCACAGGCCGATACTTCTATTTATTTGGGATTCCCGTCGATGCCTGCAATGCATTTTCTGAGCAGTTATTGATGTCTCAAGATAACTTCAGTGAGAAAAGTTAGTTCTTTCCATAACTTTATTGTATTTATACTTAGTAGATACCGCGATTTTTTGAATTTAGTTTCGTGCTTTGGAGAACTGAGTATTGATTTCTAAAAGACATTTTAATTTTTGTTTCCATTTCGCTTAACTGGTGACAAATTCAGCAAAAGTAGTTAAAATTCGAAATCAAAAAATCAGCTTCTATATCAAATACCATATTGATAAACCAACAAGAATGGTCTTCAAGAAAATTTCTCACACACATTTCAAAAAATGTATTTATGTGTTATTGATCAGGCAAACAGTTAAGAAAAATTCTATTAGAGAATGATCTTGAATGGATTTTTGGCGATTAATTGCAGAAATGTGGTTAATACAAAAGCGCCAGAAAACCGAATATGTGTTTTGAACTTATCCTAACTTAATGAATCAAAATTTTACTCAGAACTACAACTGAAACATCAGATTCATGTATCAAATTTCATTTACTTAACCACTTAAAAAGTTTTGCCCGTATGCCGTACACGCATCGATTTATTGAATTTTGATAGCTATAGGCTAAAAATAAACCATTCATAATGATTATAATTCAATATGAACATTACTTTGAATACATAGATAAGTACTGTATTCAATGGATTTCCATTTGAAACAAAATAAGAAAATATTCTTAGAACAGAAGGTGTCTTATTAAATAGTAAAGAAAATAAAACAGCTAAGTGGTTAAATCATTGCATTTTTAAGTTACTACATACACAAGTTTTTGAAAATGCGCCGGGACCATCAACTTTTTGATGTATTTGATTCCAAATTTGATGTATATCTACAGTTGAGACAAAATATATGTGCACCATATTTTATCAGTCCATTTTTTTTCGCTTTGTGTTTATTAACTTACATACGAACAGACGGACGGAGATACTTCATCTAAATAGATTTCCTTGAAAAATTGAGTGATTGAATTTTGAAAACTAAATGAACAAATTGGTGTGAAAACCATACATAAATTTTCATCTATCTAGTTCAAAGCCTTTTGAAGATATCACTTCAAAATATTGTCCACAGACGTAATGCCAAAATTGCGTTTTTTTCAATTCAGGGAAATAAAATGTGGTTACTGTTAAAATTTAACTCGAATTATTTGAAGATTATAATATTTTCTCCGTAATTTATATTCGTGACAGTGAAAATCACCAAATAATGTAAGTATAGAAGCAAGTCCAATGAAAATCCAGATGGTTCTTTTATTTAAAATTACTGTATTTTCCATCATTATGAAACCATAAAGTTTCACCATAATTATATTTCTTTATTATTTACGTAAAAGGCATCCTAATGTGTACAATACTGCCGGTGGTTTTTAATTTTCTGCACTATTCACGCTGGGAAACTCAAATGACACTTTGAACGCACTAAAACGGGAGAAGGTAATAAGGCAAGAGGAAAGGTTTTACATATGAAAACAGAAGTTAACGAACTTCAAGTAATTCGGTTAGACACAATCTTCTGGTCTAACGGAGAGATTAATACAACAGGATATCTTGGAATGCACATCATGGTTGGTTCGTTTAGCTACGTGTAACGCCGCTTAAAACAAAATGGAAGACTCGTGAGGTGAAATTAATTTATGGAAACTAAACTTCAAGGATTAGGAGATTTAGAAAATAGCTAAAGGCAATATAGAGAGCATAAACTCTCTCTTTCAGAATTTAACTTTCGACCAGATGACAAGGTGAGTTATACTTTAGATAAATATTTTAATAAAGTCAGTGACATCTTGTGTCAGCTTCGCTTTAAACGCGGAATTCAATGAAACAAAGGCGCTTGAACATATAAATAGCTTCTAACTTTTAAAATTCGTAATTAAAACACTTAATTAAAATTGTGTTAAAGATTGTGTTTTCAATGTATATTGATAATTAAAATTAAAAACATAGGCAATTGATGTAACGCTTGTAGATTTATACGTTTTTATGTGGTAATTAAAGACTATTTGTCTAAATGTCATGTGTGTTGACCCCTTACCAGGTTTGCCCGTATGCCGTACGTGCATTGATTTATTGGATTTTTTTAGCTGTAAGCTAAAAATAAATCACTCATAATGATTATAATTCAATATGAAAATTACTTCGAATACATAGGTAAGTCATGCATTCAATGGATTTCCATTTGAAACAAAATAAGAAAATATTCTTAAAATAGAAGGTGTATTCTTATTAGCCAGTAAAGAAAATAAATCAGTTAAGTGGTTAAATATCTTGCCGCTTTTGCTGATGTTGGGTAATCACAGATTCAAATAAAAAACAACAACAGAAACTGGTTTGTTTTAAAAATATTTCACTTCTTTCATTTAATTTATCTAATAAGGTGAAATGAAATTCACTGAAAAGAGCAAAAGCTAGAATAAAAAATAATTTATCATTCATTTATTTCATGTGACTATTGAAAAAAAATTATCCATTCAATAATAATTTTCATAGAGACTATTCGAAGAAAGAAGATTATAAAAAGAGACCATTCAAAAGAAAGATGGGAAACACATTAATAAATGGGGAAAAGTTGAACTATTTATCGTCTGAAAAAGATTTATTGTTGACCGAACAACCTGAATTTTCAACAAAAAGGAGGAGGCAAAGGTAATGACAAAGTTTAGAGTCTTGTCATTACCCCCATTGACAAAATAAAGTGATTTCTCATTTTCAGAGGATGACCAAAATATCTAAAAAAACATTCATCATCTAGAGCATTCACAGTAAAAACGACAAGGGAGAATATACAGAGAAAGAAAATATCTTTAAATCATGGGAAAAAAATTGGTGTACGTATGAGGTTTATGTTTACGGACAATATTGTCCAAAATGTCCTACTAGTACATTAAGACATTATTGAGTGAGTTATGGAAATTGGACAGAGGCCAGTTTAACACTAGGATGCAAGTTGAGTTCAGAAGAGGGACAAGAAATTAGCCCTTTTTTGCTATAATTGGGTACCGTATATTGATTACATCAAACAATTCCATAAAAGTTCGTAACTTTTATAAGAATTTTAATAAAACGGAACATTACATCTTGTACACTTAAAAATAGATTTTTTTTAAAAACATGTGTAAGTGAGTTTTACTTTAAATAAGATTTATTTCATATGAAATGGATGTGATTTTATCGTTTTCAGAACGCATTTTCTTTTCTTTTCTTTTTTTTTTTTTGAGAAAAAGTTTTGCATAGATATGATTTTATAGATCCAATTTCATATTTTTTAGATTGAGGAATAATGCAAGGTTGAATTCATGCGATAATTATAGAACACTGTGTATAAAATATTTCGTTTTTTATTTTATTTAACTTACAGTTTATTATTTTAGTTAACATACTTAGTTAACATGCAAGTAAACATACACATTACTAAAAGATATTGTTTACGAAAATGACTTTGATCTCTGTAAAATAGACAATTTTTCAGATGAAATTAAAGTAGAAATAAAAGGTGAAATAAAACGATCAAAATTATCTATCTATTCTATAATTATTTATATATCGTTTTCTTTTAATTTCGAAGAATGACGCAAAACGCAAAAATATAAATGGAACCATGATTTCACGCGTTTTTGTCCTTCTATGTAATCTATTAAAATGAAAACTCCATAGAATTTCTGTCTATAATTTTTCAAGAAATAAGTTCACTTTTATATAAAGGTATGTCAAAAAATTATGGATTATGACAATTGATGCGATTTGAAAGACCATTACGTCATTGACTTTTATTATGTGGTGTAAAGCAAAATGTCGGCGAAGATAAGTAACAGAGTGGGTGTTGTCCTAAATGGTCTTTTCAGAAAGAGACAAGGAAAATCCATTAACGTCGTCCACTTAATTTAGTATTCGGATGACGAATCTCCTTGTCTATCCATTGACAATAATTGTAAGAATATCTATGAAGAATATTTATATGCAGTGGAATACAAAGTAAAGAAATGATTCGTAGGTATCACCAGAAGAAGATTATAGGATACATCACAACAGCCGCAGAGACCGTATATCAAATTTAAACAATCTATTTCAAAGCGTTTAACAGTTATCTTAGTCACAGACGGGTATATATATATATTTACAAAAAGTGCTTTTC
The DNA here is from genome assembly GCA_026289955.1 of Argiope argentata. Taxonomy (NCBI): domain Eukaryota; kingdom Metazoa; phylum Arthropoda; class Arachnida; order Araneae; family Araneidae; genus Argiope; species Argiope argentata. The sequence goes on from JAOUZG010040073.1 coordinate 2,421,135, forward strand.
AAATTCAGGAGAATCTAAAACACGTAATTTTGTCAAAAATTAGAGTTTGAATTTTTTAACTATTCCTATACTTTCACTACACTACATATACTGGAAAGTATAACACATACTGCAAAGGTATAGGCAACTGCTGCCAACAAAAATTAAGCGGAGTTAATGTGGTTTTAATATTCTACTAAGCCCAAGTTAGAATGTTTCAATACATTTTAAAAGAAGTGAAACATTCAATTCTTTGAATTTGATTAAGTGAAATTGAACTGTTAATTTTCACGGCAGAAACAACTGTAAATGTACACTTTGTATAAAACTCTAAGGAAAAATAAAAGTATTTAGCCTCGACTTCCTATTACGTATAAATTGAGTTCATAAAAACTTCAAAAAAGTGTTCTTCTTTTACCGCTCTTAGCCAGAAAATAGGTAAATGCTTTTCCAAATATAATTAATAAAACAACAAAATATACGTAACCTTTGACGCTAATTCGTGACTTTCTTGACTAATAAACATTCTAGTTGTGCTGAATCCTTCCATTAGAAAGTACAAGTTTAAAATAAATCTGGTTTGAACTTTCGCCTTTAATGGCAGACGAAAGGAAATTACAGAAAATAAACAGAAAACGAAGGAGAGATCATTTTCCAGTTTTATTTGTTCTACCATCTTCCAGTGTTTGCTCACAAGTCTGTCCAAAAAAGAAACATTTGGATCAACTCTCTATCTCAATTTATGCCTTCTTAATTAAATCGACGCAGATGACACAGAATTTAAAACAGAAGTTCATATAAAGTGGTTCATAGATATTGCTTATATTGTCTTATCTAAATAAAAGACTAGTTAAACTGGTTCATTATATTTATAATATTTTCACGTCGAAACTTCAATTCAAAGGCTCAAATTTTCAATTAAGTTCCGAAAAAGTATATCTTAAGTTTTTAATTTAATTTTGTTTTGTTGTTGTTACTAATGGCACGTACCATGGACAAGTCCACTGATGCATCAGCCGATTTAAGCCGAAATAAGCGTCTCTTGTTTGAAGTAGCACCAATTAGGGCCAAGAGTATTATTTAGCTGCAAACTCACCAAATTCGTTTGCACAGCCCCTTTTTACAGGGGGGGGGCACATTCACACACCTCACAGATAGAAAAATCGTGCTCTGACCGGGACGTCCAGATCTCGAGGAAGACGTGCTACTTCTGTGCCAGGATAAAAGGCTTTTTTGCTTTATTTTACCAAATTTTTTAACGAAAATACAGAAACTATCAACTTAGAAATAAATAAATTCTAAAATTTTGCAATCATGATTAATATGAATTTAATTTTGGGGGGTTTTTAGTACCCCCGTTTTAGAGAAAACACATTTCGAGACCCGGTCCCTTTAAAGTTTTGAAGTAACTAAAAATCTATTGTCGAGTAACAAATGTCCCTATTTGATTTGATATTACTATTTAATGAGCGAAATCAGATATGAACTAAAATATACCCATTGTCATTTGAAAAAAACACACAAAACTGAAGGAGCTATTTTTTAAACGCTCCAGTGTAATTTCAAAGTCATATATAAGAATTCAATATCAATGCTTAGATACTGTGTTGATTTGAAATATTTATAATTTACCAAAATAAAAGAAATCAAATCTAGAAGTATTTCACATTATAAGTTTATTCTGGTTTTTATAAAAACAAAAGCCTTAGTTACAACTTTTACATTTATAACAAACAGCTCAGATTAATAAAAGACAAGAGCTTTAAAATTTGAAAATATTAAATTTTGAATAGAATCCTTTCATTAAGATTTTATTATCAATGAAATAAATTTACTCGCACGTAATTAAAACTCACAAATCAATACAAACAAAAACAATCAAAAGAAATGGCAAAATATTATTTTTTTAAATACCTCTCTTGTTTTTTTGAAAAATTTCTAATAAAGCAACTTCTTTCCGGGCTCTAATCCCGGTTAGGGCATGGTTGTTCTTCCGTGTACTCTCTGTGATGTGTATGAATGTGACCCCATGTAAAAAGAGACGGTGCAAGCGAATGCGATGAGTGTGTAGCTAAGTCGTACTCTTGGCTCAACAAAAACATGAGACGCTCATTCGGCTTAAAGCTCCCTGACGGTCGTCAGCACGCTTGTTCATGGCAAATAATATTAGTAACAACAATCTACCGAAGACTGAAACTTTATTTCACTGGTGTATGCGAAGGTTGATGAGAAGAATGCTAACTCGTCGTCCGACCATGAATCCAAATAACGACGTTCGTCTCAAAATATGTCCATTTCAGCTTAAAACACTGTCGAGCTTATTGAATTGTAAAATCACATATTTTATATTCTATTCTACGTTTTATTATCATGACAGAACAGGATATTGTTTTAGGAATGAGGTTTCTGGCGCCAACAAAAACCCGTAGGTGAAAAATTGAAATTTTATTATCTTTTTAAAAAAAATCAAATTCTAATAACGTGTTGACATTGTATTTACAAAAGCTCTGATTTTTAAAAAAAGTTAATTACTACAGCAAATAAAACCTAGAAACGTGAGTATATGAAATGACATAATTAGAAAATGCGATATTTTTTTTTAACAATCAATGCGGGACAAAGTTTTTTTCGATCGTTTGCAATACCAAAATGACTCATTCAATGAAACAATCAAAATGAATAAAAATATATTTGAACTTGCACGAGCACGTAGTGTTTGGTCATTTAAGAAATGGTGTTCTGACACGATACACTGAAATATGCATAGCAGATTTAATTTTAATCTTTTTTTTATTTTTAGGTCCTAAAGTTTTAGAGCTCTTCGAGCACAAGTCCAAAATAATTTACTATTTCAGAGAAACATAAGATTTACATTTTTATTAATGAAACTTTAAGATCTTAATTATTTGACCAGTTTTAAGAAAAGCATTCTTATTCTGAAGAAACAGAAAATCCAATTTCCCACTCAGACCTTCGTTCGAAACGGTAAAATGTTCAAAGTCAAAACAAAAAGAAAACTTTCCTTGCTGTTCCAGGCACTGCTCAAAAGTAGATTTTCGTTCTCCCCTCTCAACCCCCCCCCCCCCATTTTAATCCAAACGCAGCAGGAAACGTAAAAATCCAGATGGGGTTCTCGAAGTGTTATTATATCGAAAATGAGTGGGGAAAAGTTCTGCTGTTCTAACACTGAACGAATCGAAAAGAATTTTCGAAAACCACCGGCTGTTACTGCCAAAACTGATTAAGAATCTTCCCCCCTCTTTTCAAAAAGAATTTAATAAATATTTAGGATAACAGAAGATGCCACACATTTTATCTTTTTTTAGTTCTAAAAATTTCATAACGAACTTACCGGATCTGGAAATGTTGAAGGAAGTAACAACATGCATCTGAGTGATAATTTTCTTCCCATTTTTCTGAACTGACTTTGAAAATATTGAACAATTTTTCCAAAATATAGAAAGCAATCTTATTTTCGTTGGAAAAATGTCTAAAAAATATTAAGGTATACTGGTGAAACTTATTAAATTTGAATTCTGTAGGTAATTTCAATGGCCCCTTTCACATATTATTAAATGAATCGTTTATAATATTATAATGCACGCACACAAGCACAAATACACGCACGAACACGCTTATCCATACACACGCATACATAAATCTCTTCTATAATTTGAATTATTTTGGTTAATTTGAAACTAGAATTAAATATTATAGAAAATGATTTTATTCCTTTTATTAGTTAAATATACTTCAGACTTTTTGTCCATATTTTCCGTAGAGGGAATAATTGTTGAATGTACTTATTTCACACGAAGACCTACAGATGTAAAAGGTATTCGATTGAAAATGATTAAAAACTTCTTTAAAAAGAAATGCTTTAAAAGCTTTAAATGTAAATTTGGATTTTATTAGTGATTATTTTTTTAATATGAAATTTTCTAATTGGAGCATTACATTTCAAGTGACCATTTTTTTCATTTAATTCAAATTTCCAGGGAAAAAAGGAAAGTTTATAACAGTTTCATGAATTAAAAATGAAATATGACACCCTGTACTGAGTTATCAAATTTAAATTAAACAATTATTTTATAGAATCGGAGATTTATAAACTACGTGTAAACAAATCAAATAGCTTAAGTTAATGCAAATTAAATTATTAAACAAAAGGAAAGGAAAATGAATGTATAAATGTTTGAAAGTATGGAATGATGAATTATATACATAAAAAAAAGTGCAAAGAAAATTTCTCAAAAAAAAATGTGGCAATAAAAATCGTTACAAAAGTTACTGAAATGTCACACACACACACACACACACACACACACACACACACACACACACAC
>JAOUZG010040073.1:2425469-2443230 GCA_026289955.1 Argiope argentata
CACACACACACACACACACACACACACACACACACACACACACACACGGATTCATTAATGCCATAAGTATGAAACTCACACACAATATTATTTTATTAATTCACATTAGGATTAAATTTTTAATATCTTTATCTTACTTTAATGCATAAGATTATTGGAATGATTTTTCGGAACGTGTTATTCCATATTTTTCAAATTTGTACATGGAATTTGGTTTCGTTGCACTTAAAAGTTTTAATTGCAAACGTCTCCAAACAAAGAAATATTATGCCCCCTTCTCATATTCCTAACTCTATGAGTTTAGAAATTACTAATTGGGCCACGGTTATAGTGGATTGTAAATTACGATAAAAAAGCAAAACACATCCGCACATATTATAATACTAAAATACGCTTAGCTTAAAAATTTCAAAAAAAAAAAACATTTTCATAAATTTGAAGAAAAACTTTAAAAAATAATAAATAAATAAATAAATATTTCTTTTGAAGCTTAGAGATTAGTTATTTGACCGCATTTACAGCGAACTATGAAATACGATAAAAAATCAAATAGGAAAAGCAAAGCTCATGTATACATATCATATTACTAAAGTAAAATAAACTTCAAAGTTTCAAGATATAAAAATTATTTTCATCATTTCGAATAAAAATATTTTAGATAATAATAATAATAAAAAAATAGACGCACCTTTTGAAGATGTTTCAACAAATTCAACCGTTATTTTAAACAACAAATTAATATTTGAACTTCTTAACTATTAGTAAAGACACGAAATGAATGTTCAAATGCTCATTAATGGCAATCTTTGACACTTTTTTCATGAAAGAGGTATGGATGGTGTTATTGATCCCCTTAAGCGAGAGCTGGTCATTACGGAAATATTCTTTGAAGAACATTTAAGAAGCTTAGTTATCTGTTTTTCTTTATTGCTTGAACAAAAAGAAAAAATGTCTCGATAATCTTTTTTGCAAGAAATAATTCATTGCAAAAGCCGTTAAATGCGTTTTTATTTCACTTAATGCCTTTTTAATGAAATTAAAACTCATAAAATTACGATGATATAATGTTATAAATATGGCAAGAAATATTTACTGTCCTCATCCTTTCAAATTTGATACATGAAGAGGAAAAAAAAAAGCTCAACATCATAAAATAATGAATTGTCCTAAATATAAATAGGGATAAATAAAATAAATTTGATTAATTAAACAATAAAATGAGTACATTTATAATAAAAAAACTTTATAACATGAAAGATGAAAGATGTAATAACATGAAAGATGTTTTATAACATGAAAGATGTAATGTTATCACACAAAAAAATTGATGGATCTCAAGAGTGATAAAACTGGACTATGAAAAAGTTGAAAGTCATGTTTCTATGAAAACATATCGTCTGGTCTTTGCAGAGATGAATTAATTTTTTTAGATGTAATTTTATCGTACAAAAAGGAAAATAATTACTTTCGAAGTTATAATCCAAACATCACAATGATTATATTTTATTTGTCTTTTCATTATTCATACTTTTTTTAAATTCTTTTTTTCATTCGAATTTCCATTATTTATATTTTCATTGTCCTTTCTTCATTCTCTTGCTAATTTATTCTTCATTAATCATTCTTTTTTTTTCATCATTTTATGATAAAGTATGTAAAAGTGTATTTAATATTATCGCAATGTATGCATACATAAAGGCAATAATTGATGCAATAAAAGTATTTTTGATTAAACATTTTTAAATATTCCCAAGAATTTGCCGATATATATAAAAACTTTGCATTCAGTTAATATTTTTATTAAAAGAAATCTAATGTTTGAAATTCTAAAAAGTGAAAAAATGATTTGTATGCAATAATATGTTCCGAAAGAAAAAAACCCGTTAGAGATTGATTTCACATTCATTAATCTAATTAATAATTTTAATTCATCTATTTTTCATTCCAATTCAATTTCATTCCAATTGAATGAAATTCATTTTTCATTCCAATTCAATTTCATTTTTTCATTTCAATTTCAATCAATTATTATATGTAACCTGTTATAAATAGTTTATTCTGCTAAATATCTGTCAAAATTTTTTGATAAGCATTATATGTCATTATTATTTTATATTTTTAGGAGTCTTTATGTTTTATTTATTGTGCTACACACTTCAAGGTACTTACGTATTAGACCGTCGATCTTTACCTCCAAATTTGAAGGCGTCGCCAATGAGTTGCTAAATCGCCAATAATGGCAAAAAAACGCCATTATTTAAAAAATTGTTCAAACCTTAACTGTTGTTTGCCATTTTGTTGGTTTCGTTGACGTCGAAAGTTTATTGCCAAATCCGTCGCCAATGAGTGACTAAACTGTTGGAGACCATTGGAGTGCACAGTCTAATACGTAAATACCAACTATTCCTATCTTGAACATTAAACATTCGATTATATTACAGAAAAAAGCAAAAACGTTTAAGAATGAACTTTAAAATCTTAAATCACTGTTGGTTGCTTCTGAAATTAAACTTTTATTGTAAATACAGAAATTTTTAAAAGCATTCATTAAAAGCCTGTCGTATACTGAAATTAATTTACTAATAAATAGATGTAAGTCATATAGATTTTAAACGGATTTTTACATTAGCTTTCAATAAAGTAAGAAAATTACTCGATTAAATATTTTAAGAAACAATGAAAACGGTTCAGTTTGCATGTCTTGGATACAAATCTATAATTTTTTTTCAAAAACATTAATAAAACTGAGCTTTAAGACAAGAATGAAAGCTATTGTCAATTTGATTTCTCAAATTCAAAAGTTAAATATCATATAACCAAATATTTCTATCGTTTTTTTAATTAAATCCTTCATAAATAATACCTAACGGAAATGATTTTAAATTATCTTTAAACTCAATTTTTTTAATACTATTAACTTTATATTTTTCTACAATTTTCAATCTAAAAAATTGAATTTAATTTCATGTCTCCAACAGTACATTTATTGTTATAATAGAATCAAATTAATTTTATTATTACTATTATCTGAAAAATTAAATCACGAACTTTTGACTAAGTTGAAAATGAAATTAATCATTCTTTTTTGTAGTTAATTCTGAAGCTTGATTTTAACCCCTTCGCCTACAATGACGTGTCTGACACGCGCATCTAACTACTGAATGTTTAGTTTCAAGTCTGCAATTAAGCCGCGGAATTAAGTGTTTAAATACGAAAAAATAAGTATGAAACGATTTGGTACCCCAAATGCTCCATATTTAAAAAATCAAATTAACTATAAATTACCAAAATAGGATGAGTTATCTAATTAGAAATTTAAAACAATTCGTATGTCAAGTGGTTAAAATCCGAGTTTTATTCATAATGTATGTGTTTTTAATTTGCGTGGGCAGTAATTAGAAGCTGAGTGATCGAGATTAAATTCTTATATTAGTGTCTTATCAAATAACCAAGGTCAAATTTTAAACAAATATATGTTACAATATTATTTAAGAACCAAGCTAAATGTCTAAGACATTTAATTCATAATATATAAGATCTGCTTCTTATCAGAATAAATTCGACACAACAGAGTTCGAATGCTGATGGTAAAAAGCAATAAAGCATTTAATACAACCTATATTTTACAGTCTGTGCTTCAGTATGAGAAGCGAGCTCTCCAACTTTCCCAGATACCAAAGTAATTTCCCTAAGATTTCCTTGACTGATTACCTTAAATTCGTATTTTAGTATCTAACCAAGCAGCCAAGGTCAAATTTTAAACAAATAAATGTCACAATATTAGTTTAACAACGAAGCTAAACGCCTAAGACATTTAATTCATAATATATAAGATCTGCTTCTTATCAGAATAAATTCGACGCAACAGACTTCGAATGCCGATGGTAAAAAGGAATAAAGCACTTAATACAACCTATATTTCACAGTCTGTGTTTCTGTATGAGAAGCAAGCTCTAAAACTTTCCCAGATACCAAAGTAATTTGCTAACATATAAATCAATAACACCAATTGCAATGACAGCAGAGAAAAAATTGCTGACGCTTCACGTTAAACCTCGTCGTTCACAACTTCCCACGTTACCTAATTATTATTCGTGTGTCGTAGATTTGGAGGCTTCATGTTGTGTCATTAACGAATTAAAAATATCTACTGTAAAATAAGAAGATGAATTAAACGAGTATCGACAGCCTGTGTAAAATATTTTTTTATACTTTCATAATGCGGTATATGTTAGTGAAGCGTTATAGAGAATTAGATTTCTGGGATATTAATTAATAAGAATATTGAATTTGATGCTAATTTAATTCAGGAATAGCACTCTCGTACACTTTCAAGAACTAATTAAACAAGCTAAAAGCTTATGTGAAGTGCAAATGACAATAAATAAATAAATAAAAGATTAAAATGAAATCTATTACTCATATTTCAATGTATCATGTCAGAACATCATTTCTTGAACGACCAAGCACCACGAGCTCGTACGAGTTAAATTATATTTTCATTCATTTTAATTTGTTTCATTGAATGAGCCACTTTAGTATTGCAAACGATCCAAAAAAACTTTGTCTAGCATTGATTGTTTAAAAAAATATCACATTTCCACTTAAATATTTCATTTCATATAATCACCTGCTCAAAATAACATTTACTGTAGTAATTAACTTATTTTTTAAAAAATAGAGCTTTTGTAAATGCGATGGAAAAGCGTTATTAAAAGCTGATTTTTTTAAAATGCTCGTACAGATGATAAAATTTCAATTTTTCGCCAACGGATTTTTGTTGACAAAACTCATTCCCAAAATAACATGTTCTGACATGATAAAAAAAATCCTTTCCGTTTTTAGTTTGTCCTAAAAGCAATAAAGGTAAAGAAAGTCTAGTTATTAACAAAAATACTACTGTAAGTTAGATTGCTTCTTTGATCGTAATTACTTACAGATTATTTGATCCAAACGAAAAAAAATTAGCAGAAGGTGTTTTTACAAAAAATTGTAGATTTTTAAAATCAAATTTTGAATGAAATCCAGCCTTAAGAAATTTGGGTTGAGTACGAATGGACAGGAAATTACAAAAAAATAAAGAAACAGATTTAAAAAAATCATGTATATTTTAGCAACTAAAATGCGGATTCGAATTAATTTTAAATTCAAATCCCCATTTTAGTGGATTCATCACCAAGTTGACTATGTATGGATCTGTACATTAAATTGTACAAGACAACTCAGAAACGCAATGATTTATGTAAATGAAAATTTGATAAAAGAAAATCCTCATTTGAGCTCATGGAACAAAATTTTAGAGAAATCTGCTGATATTCAGAAAAAGCTTTATTTGCGATAGGTACAATATGAATAAGAAAGATTAAATGCTTTGTATTTGACTATACAATACAATAAAGAACTTCTATTTTCTATTTTGTACCACATATTATTTTTTTCAAGTATAAAACTTTTCTACTAACTTTTATGCAAATCAAAATTTGGATCAAAAACTCATACACATAAATGAAATAGCTCTTCTCCAGTTAGTAGTTATCTTTTCTATATTTCTTGTAGCTATCTTATTTTGATCTTGTCTATATAACCACGAATAGACGGACTGGCAGACAGTCTTCTCGAAAAACATATTTGTCTTGAGAATCTGATATAGATTTACATTTCTTGTAATAAAATCAAATGCACATTCAATGGATATAGTTTATTGCATTTCTGAGTATATTTTATTTGAGCAGAGTATGAACACACAGATAATTTTTCTGCTGTCAAAAATTTGATAGAAATCTAGAATGTATCATTTGTTTCAAAAACCGAGACTATCCCCTTTCGGACGATTTCAGTTTGTTGAAAATTGAAAATTAGTGAGAAAGTATGACGAGTGTATTTCCGGAATTTTTTCTTATGTCTGACTTTCGTCTCGTCAGACACGTTTTTTTTTAATTTTTTTTTTCGGTTATGATTTGGAACAAAGTTGTTTTAATTCGAAACTCGTTTATTTATAGTTCATATGGGCAATTAATATTTGACGGCTATCTATAGTTGTTACACCATGTAATTCCGTCTACAATCGGGGTCTATCGCACAGGTAGATTAAATATATCTTCTTCCGTATTTTTTTTTTCACTCTTCTTTGACGAAAGTATGCAAGGTAACACGGCGACCGACTGACTCGTTTTTCGTCCTAGTGTGGGCGATATTTTGTGAAATCATAAAAAATTTAGACAAAAAAGTTTATTTAAACTCTTAAAACTATAAGAAATATTAAAAAAGAACTAAACACTAATTACAATGTAGCGCAATGTAGCTGCAAACCGTACTAATACGACTCCCTCCTTTAAGCTACAGCAGAGATGCATCGTATGACTACGACTCCAGGCCTTTAAGCTACAGAAGAGATGCATCCTAGTATTACTACTAACGCCTTTAAGCTACAGTCGTGATAAATCGTATTACTACGACTCCTACCTTTTAGCTACAGTCGAGATAAATCGTATTACTACTCCTAACTTTAAGCTACAACAATGAATTGTATTACTACGACTCCCGCCTTTAAGCTACAGCAGAGATGCATCGTAGTACTACGACTCTCGCCTTTAAGCTACAGACGAGATAAATCGCAGTACTACGACTCCCGCCTTTAAGCTACAGACGAGATAAATCGCAGTAATACGACTCCCCTCTTTAAGCTACAGTCGAGATAAATAGTTTTACTACGACTCCCGCCTTTAAGCTACAGTCGAGATAAATCGTATTAATACTCCCTCCTTTAAGCTACAATCAAGATAAATCGTATTAATGCGACTCCCGTCTTTAAGCTACAGTCGGGATAAATCGTATTTCTAAGACTCCCGCCTTTAAGCTACAATCGAGATAAATCATATTAATACGACTCCCGCCTTTAAGCTACATCAGAGATGCATCGTATTACTACGACTCCCGGGCTTTAAGCTACAGTCGAGATAAATCGTATTACTACGACTTCCGCCTTTATGTTACAATCGAGATAAATCGTATTATTAGGACTCCCGCCTTTATGTTACAATCGACATAAATCGTATTATTAGGACCCGCCTTTAAGTTACAATCGAGATAAATCGCATTACTACGACTCCCGCCTTTAAGTTACAGTCGAGATAAATCGTAGTACTATGACTCCCGCCTTTAATGTGATAAAATTAATGCATCTCGACGTATGCACAAAAACTATGGAGAGTTTTTGTAATTGAGAATAGACAATATGTTTAATCCCAAAAACAAAAGATTTCGCAAGAAATTTCATCCGTCTATCTTGTACCAACTTTGAGTATGTTGACCACAGGCAGCGAAAAATCTTTTTCTAGATTCAGTGTGGTTTAAAACATGGACAATTATTATTATCTTGTCAACGTATGGAAGAAATTGTAACGTCATAAAAAAGTTATTGAGCTCAAAGCGATATTTCTATTGTTGAGAGAAGGCGATCTCGCAAATACAGTTATAGCATTGAAAATATCATAAAATAAGTATATGGACCATAAATATTTTTTATTGAGTCTGACAGGTATCAACTAATGCCCATCATGAAAGGTTCTCACAACTGTCTCATAAAGATGTTATTGCTCTTCTTCGCATAGTAAATCATTAAAAAAAAGTAGAAAACCAAGTTAACATTTTGGAAGACCTATTGCGGTCATCTGATACATGACAACAATTTTAGTAATAAGAACAAAAGCCCTTGCCAAATTTCAATTATTTTAGTCATCACATTTATGAATTAGTGTGGTTACGTAGAGTGTGAATGTATTGTTTGCTAGATGGTCAACTCATTCATTACGTTACTCCTTTATGCTTGGGTAGTCAGATAAACTGACATACATCCATTATGAGAATTGATTTTATTCAAAACCTAATAGAAAAATGTTTATTAAATATAGTGATGGTATTTAAGCTCACTTGCAGCACCAACCCCCAGGGGTGGCGAAAGAGGAAACCCCCGCAATCACAAACTGAGTTCTCATGTGAAATGAACCAAGAGATGGAGCTTTCTCTACTAAGCAGGGAAAGAAATTCTCATATTCATTATTATTCACATTTACATCCTATTAATGGATGTAAATGGATCTAATTTTGCAATTTTATAATGCTTTTTAATTAGAATTTATCGAATCATAATTTAATATATATTTGTTGAGTTTTACAATAAACAATACAATACACTTCATTTTTATCAAGATTGAGACTTGATTTGGTCCGTCGAGCCGGAGACGAAACAACGCAAGGTTCTGGAATTTTAAATTCCAACATATGAAATGCTAGATTTCACCCATCTAATTCTTAGAGTTTTTGATTTATTTATCGTGCTCACAAATTTACAAAGATAATACCAAAAACCTTTTTGCACACTAGGAAGGTTTGAAACGTGATTGACTGCGGTAATCTGGTGGTAAGGTTTCGGCTTGTGAGCCATAGGGTTTCATGTTTGAGACCCAATTCCCCCAAAGAACCGTCGAGTAAGGGGGTCAGTTGCACGTTAATTCTGTCATGACCAACCGTACTCCAGCTGGTGTTATGTGGTGTGGAGAGAGGGTGCCAGCTCTGGTGCCCTCCTCGTCATCTGACCGTGGTTCAAAATTACGAGTTTCATCCCCAAATAGCCCTAGTCTTGCTTTACAATGGAGTGTTAATATAGCTAAACTAAACTAAACTGAAGCATGGCAATTCTAAAAAATCTGTAGTTAGAATTTTTGATATTTTAATTTTTAATAATTGCAAGGAAGTTAAAATAAATAAGTAAGAAAAAGAAAGTAAATAAAAAAAATATTTTCTTGATAGTTGTAGCATTTTTTTCCTTCCGTATTTAGTAAAAATGAATTATATGCACTAAATTTGTGCATTATCCTTTAGTGATCTTTACATTTTCATTCATTCATGAATTCAATTCTTTTGAATGACCAGCTTTCAATTGAACTTAGAATCGTCATTAAATTCAACTGGAGTTTTTTCAAACCTCACATTGACTATGCTGGCAAACAGAGAAAAGCTTTTCACATTTAAACCATTTTTTTAACGTTCTGACATAAAAGAACGCCGCTTTTAGTCTAAATGCATGCACGTGTAACATTACTACCAAGAATTACTTTAACGGAACACGTTGATAACCAAAAAAACTCAAGAAATAAAATGCATGAGAGAAAATAAAAATAAAGAATTCAAAAGGAATGAGACTCCATCCTGCGGTAAACGATCTGCCTCTTTTTATCTTTCTTCAGGCTGAAGAAACGACGAATTTATTGCTCGAGCAACTCAAAACAGAGAACGTAGCGAAGTTTTCGACTACTTTTCTCGTTGCATGCGCCTTTTTCAGTTAATGATGTCATTAATACAGCTTTTGCAGCAAAACTCAATTCGCGTATATTTCTTGGAAGAAATGTGGGTTTAAAAATTTTTCCTTTTAAAACCAAGAATGTTATGATAATCAATATCAGCTAAGTTTTAGAAATCTTCATTTTACCCTTAGTAGCCTGATTTACGAAAGTGATTTATTTTTAATATTACTGCGTTTGCTTGAGGGTCTAGATGAAGGGAAAAATAGCTAAAAAAATCACAATATTTGTTTTACATATTTATTTAGAAAAAAAAACAGGTATCAATTTTGATACTTCAGGCATTAACGCCATAAAGTTGTTCACTTTGCCGCGCGAGTAATATGTCATAGATAAAATAAAACAATAATGACATTTGATTTTGTTAAAATTTCGTTGGAAAGAATATTATACAACAGTAAAATACGTACAGCCAACCTGTAAAAAAAACTAATAGTAATGTGAACATTCGGTTTAAAAGATTGGTATCAAAATTGAAACTCTAGGTTATTAAGGGTTAAGATAAAAGGAATTTCTTAGTTTTCAAATACATAGTATCTATTTTCTAAAATAAATCAACAAGATGATATCTGTGCGAAAATTTTACCCACACTTTCCAACAATGATAATATTCTATAAAAAATTATTGATCTAATGCAAGGTCATGAGCGAATTAAGGACTTTTTTTTTATTTTTAAAGGATCCTCCCTACATGATACTTTTGTGATTCGTAGTGCAGAGGAAAAAAATCGAGTATACTCTATTTTTTTGTATACAAACTGAGATCAAAATTAATTAATTAACAAGATCGTATACCATGTTTCATATATCATAATTGTTTTATTGATGATTAGAACATGCAAAAATATAGATTGATAATTAATTAAAGTAGTTAGTTATAGTTTCTTAAAATCAATTTCAAATTTCTTACTTTTTATACATTAAAAATGCAAAATCTGTGAGTTAAATTACATTTACCGAAGTCATTGTATATTTATGTTATTGGGTTTACACCCACGTGAAATAAGAGATAGATAGATAGATGGTCAACACTTTTACAAATTTTGAGCAAAATTAAAAAAAGAAACTGCACTCTAAATGTTAAATCTGCAAACGGAATATTATATATTTTTGTATTCACTTGCACTCGGATAACATAATAGATTTCCTATTGATGGAGCTCTTTCAAAATTCGATAGAAATCTACGAATTTAGTATAAAGACTATATACCAAATTTCATTTCTTTAGCTCAAAGCATTTTTAAGGTTTCTTATTCACATGCAGACAAAAAGAATCTCAAACTCATCTCAAAATTAAAAAAGAAACTGTACTTTAGATGCTTAATCTAAGCACGACATTTATTTTATAAACCTATCTATATTTTATATTATGGTATTCACTTGAATTCAAATAACACCATACACTTCCTGCGGATGGAATTCGCTCAAAATTTTATAGAAATCTACGAATTTAGTATAAAAAGTAAATACCAAATTTCATTTCTTTAGATTAAAGCGCTTTTAAGTTAAGTTCATACGCAGACAAAAAGAATTTCAAATTCTCCTCAATCAAATCAATCACTTTTGGATTGAAGAAAGTCTGAACAAGGAAAATATAGTTTTTTACAAAGAAAAATTACGTTATTTCTTTCATTGCTTTATCAAATATTTTATTATCTCGATTTCGATCTTTTTTCTCGATCACAGTATCTCCTCTTTATCTATCTTTTCTTTGTATATGAGAAAATAAAATTATTTATTTCTCTCTCTACTAAAAATAGAGAAAGTGTATTTGTGTGTTGGTGGTGAATAGCAGTTATCGCTTACTATGAAATTACTACTATGATACAAGTATACTTTAGAGAGTAAAATGATGATAAAGCATTAAAAAAATTAATTGATTAAAACTATTAGTATACAAAATAACCTTTTAAAAGTTGATATATTTTTAATCGATAATAATACATTAAATGTACGTTTGTATAATTTTTAACGATCGTATGCATTATTTCTTTAATAATCAAATATTTAATCCTGTGATTTTATTATATTGTCGAAAACTAAGGAAGAAAGATTATGTATAACTATGAGAGCAGTTTATGTGAGGAAATGGAAAGTGAAATTGCATTATTGCAAAAGAAAGCGAAACAGCTTAGTTAGATTACCCAGGTACTTAAGTTTTAACGGCACCTTTGATAATAATACGGGGCTTGACTCCATTAAGAAGTTTCATGCACTGAATGAACATAATAGGTGTAAAGCTATTAAAACAACACGTCTTTAATGTCGGGCATAATTTAATGCTTCAAAAATGGAAAAAATCTTGAGCATTAAGTTAAGTGTGATTAGAATATTATTTTTAATCGAACCAGCTCTAACGACCCATTCGAAGCCGCACTGAAATATATGAATGGTAGGACTGCCGTAACAGGAAAACTGAGAGGATGAGTCCTACAGGCCCTCACTGGCTACGGTACAACTCTTCCCTTATGAAATATGTTTCGTCATCGATGGTAGGTAGCCGACCCCCTCTTTTTCCCCATCCTCCAGAATGGCGAGAATCAACCACCATATCTGAAGCTTCTCTTTCTCAATTATGCGATCTCTTCCCCAATGGGAAAAATTAGAATACATTAATTATTTCTAGAAATAACTTATCAGATTATTCTTTAAAAAATATATTTAAAATCAAAGGAGATAATCAAATTTTTTCTAAAGCAACTAATGATAGAGATGAATATTTGGGATAATTCGGTATAATAAAAACAAACTATAAGTTACAAGAAATAGGGAAGTATAGAAATTTCCTAATCATTTTCTGCTGCTTTGTCTCAGCTATAAAATAAATAGCTCTTATACTTTTTTATATTAAAGACACTCTTTTTTTCAACAATTGCGCATTTTTCAAATAAATTAACTAGTTAATAAATTAATAAGATCAATGAAGATCGATAAAAAATATTTACATACTAGTTAAAAGTTCAAAGAAAATAAATGGATTATGATTCCTAATCAAAATTCTTCGTAAATTTAGATTAGAATTCAAGAGAATATCATCCTTTTAATTTTAATCGTATATTCAAAGCAAAAAAGAAATAAATTAGCTCGCATTGATGTACAGCGAAACGAAAGCGTATCTACTCTGAATAAAAATAAAATACGCAAAGCTAATTATGATCCAAAACCCAGCCATTAATATTAATTTAATTTCTTTCCAATCAAAACAGATCATTCATTCCACGAGATAGCTTTCATATCTTTTAAAACCATTTTTCCGAATTTCTTTTTTCCAAATTTAACCAAATATCTTGCAACTTAATATTTCCAATCACGTTGACTACTTTAATTAATTGCCGCAAAAATGATATGACTGAGAGGTACGAATGGGATAATTAAGGTTTCAAATGTTCCCGAAAACGTGAAATAATCGTCAAAAAATTCGATTTCCGTTTTTTGGGGGGTAGATGAGAGGTACGAATGGAATAATTAAGGTTTTAATTTTTCTCGAAAACGTGAAACAATAGTCAAAAATTCGGCTTCCGTTTTTCGTAGTGGGATTTCCAAATGTCAGATCTTCTCAAATCCGAAAAATCTATTGATGTTTGTCTCAAATCTAATTCCGGAAATGGCCATTTATTTAAAAGTATATATGTCTGTCAGTAAACATGATAACTGAAGAGAAATTTCAAACTTGGCATATAAAATTTGGTACGTAATCAAGATAGAAGATTTTTTATCGAAATTCAGAAGAAATTTGTTTTTGAAATATGTATGTCAAATGTATATCTTGGTCTCATTTATCTGCTTTTGTACAAAATAAATAATCTTTCATTTCCTTTTATACATAGATAAATAACATTTCCCCCATATTATTTAAACTTCATTTCAGTGTGTTTGCCTACACATACATATTTTCTTTTGCATTTGTATTTTGAATATTTTTTATCATGCTTCTTCAACTGTATATCATTTACTGTGTGATTCTGTTTGTATATGGGCAATTTTGTGTATCTACCTATTACTGTGTAATTTTGTATATTTGCTTACCTCCTCATTTTTCTTTGCATTTTGGTCTATGTCTTTATTTTCGAAATTCATCCTACTGTTAATTGTGAAATGGCTTACATCTATAAGCCTTGTGGTATACTTTTTGGCACACAAAAAGTTTACACGTTGAGACCCCCCCCCCAAAAAAAAAATTTACAGCTTGAAACGCAATCGGTGTTCATCAAATTAGTATCTAATTCTTTAGCCACATCTTTAACAATATTCCAATTCATTCTTTTTCCATATCTTTATCAATATTCCAATTCATTCTTTAGCCATTCTATGTCAAATTTTTAACCCGGAACCTTAAAAAGAGTTCACTCTCTGCCGTGTATATTCGTGTTTAAAAATTCAGACAATATAAAGAGAAATATAAATGACATTTAGTATGTAATTATGACATTAAAATTAATGTTCAACTAAGTTTGAACGTTAATATAACTGAACTGATGCATGGATTTAATTACATAAAGATATAAACTGAGAAGGATACAAGAAATAATATTTTTTAATTATTTATCCTGTTGTCATCACATTAAAATATATATTGAAAAACGGCTATAATATTACATGTTCCTGCACTAATGACCAGGCCGGTGATTAGCAGATAGTGCTAGGTCCGAACTCCCAATCTTATGGTTAGTAGCAGAGTAATATACCGGTCAAGCAAAAGGGACCCTTCAGCTCGAAGGATATTAATTGGCTTATATAGAATTCACACATAATCTCCCACCAGTGAGTCGATGGATTAGACGAGAGATACATATGAAAGGTTTTGTAGGTGATATTAACAACTGTCGTATTTAATGCGCTTCTTGGTCTTTGAGTTGCCGACAGAGGGCGCCCCGTCGGAAGCTACGTGCGAAGGTTGCGTTTATCCAAGGTCGGTCGCCGGGTTACCATATTATCACTAGGCCCGAACTCCCAATCTTATGGTTAGTAGCTGAGTAACATACCAATCAAGCAAAAGGGGCCCTTCAGCTCGAAGGAAGTTATCTGGCTTATATAGCAATTACCACAAGTGTGGTTTAATAAACGGATAGATGAATGGCAGTAAATTGATTTCATAGTGCTTCTGAAAATTTCTTTCAGAAATGATTAATGATTGTATTTATCAATAACAAACTCTTATCATAATTATCTATGAATAAACCTATTGCCATGAAAACTCAAAGAAATTTTTTTAATTAAAAATATTGGAATATTATTTTTGCACTATTGAAATGCAGCTGGCTCTTCATTTGCAGCTGGATTATTTTATGACAGCAGATGAGAATCCATTAATTGTGAAATGACAGCATTGCTGATGGGATCCCTTTATCATTCAAATTAGGGGCAAATTTCGATGACAGATCCGTTGAGAATCAGAAATGCAGATAACATGTTCCTAATTTAGAATGTAACTGATTTTGAATGGGACAAACAACATGCATCAATATGGCGCATTTGAATTCAGAACTTTGAGGAAATTAAATGCATTTTGGAAAATATCTTTGACTTCCAAAACTTTTGAATACTTTCAAGATTTTGGAAATCAATGATAGGGGTGTCTTTTAAGACTCGAAGCTGAAATAAGTAATTCAAATCTTGCATGCAGTTTTAAAAGACATATTTAAGGATAATACTCTTGAAAGAAACTATTGGTTACGAATCCAAGCATTTAGCATTGGCGACGCATCCAAGCATTGGCGAAGAATCCAAGCATTTATCATTGGCGACGCATCCAAGCTGTGGTAGGCAGTACACAGTTTGATGCTTCTCTTTCTACATATATTGGATCAATTTCGTTTCACATTTAAATAAATTTTTAATTTAATCAGCATATTAAAAATTAGTCTATTATTTATTTCAATAACAATTACTTACATGTCTTTCTTTTCTTAAATATTCTTACTTAAGAAAAACAATGGAAATATTTAATTTTTATGATGATTAATAACGAGAAATAATTTTAAAATAAATATAACATAAAAATTATCATTTTGTTGGATTTGTCAAATGGGATAAAGTACAATCAGATAAATGAATAATTAATATGTTTCAATAGACTATAAGTAATTAGTTACACATTTTAAATTGATTTAATTAATGCAGTTCTGGAAATTTATACTTATAGAATTTGTATTCTTTTATAAAAGTATTATTTAGAAATTAGACTGGTCTGTTGGTGACCCTATGCAATTGCATAATCTGCCTAGCTGAAACTTCGCCAATAGCTAAATAAATAAAAATAAATCTCCAAATGTGTTGCTTAGCACAAAACTCGAGAACGGTTCCACCAATTCGGCTAATTTTTTTTAAAAATATTTTCGTTGAGACACGAGAAAGTTTCTTACTGGGCGGAAAACCGGAAAATTGCGAAGACAATTATAAAAATGACACGTTTTCTACTTTCCCGCCAGAAAACTTTATTTCCCCACCGACAAATGAGTTCAGTTCAGTTCGTTTTTATTCCACGCTAACGAGGATAGGCCTTCAAACTGCACACAAGAAGGCTTTTTGACTGTTTATTTCAAACTATTCTGCTTATTTTCTCAGTGTTTAGAGGCATTTAAAATTAATTGTTCACTAATTCATTTTTCGGATTCATTCCGAAGTACTTTTGAATTAAAATAAAACGGAACAAAGGAAATTGAAAATTTCTAATCTGTATCGCGTTACCCCAATTGGTGTAGAAAATTCACGCATGTGCAGTGTGTTATAATTGTTGACAACTATGTTTTCATTTTAATTAAAAGTTAAAAAAATATATGTATAATGCTGTTGTAGCTATCTCAATCTCGATCGATAAATAAAATAGACTTGATTTTAAAGAAATAAGAATTGTTTTGCGGTTTTGCTTTATTTCAGATATACACTGTAAATAAATTGCTTTTAGGTTCATTGTATGCTTTTCCATGCGCACGAAGTCGCGGGTAAAAGCTAGTTTTTAATAAATATATAAACCTGTTTTGTAGCCTAAGGCGCACAAGTCTTTGGATAGAGCGAATTGTTTCAAATCCAAAACTATTTATAATATTATAATGAATACATTTAAGTTGGCTTAGAAAAAAATAATTAAAAGCCAAATTCGTTTCAAAAAGTTTTTTAATACTCAATACCTGAATACTATTTTATAATTATCCTTTTCCTGACAATAAATGTTCTGTTTCTTCTTATGCTTTCAATGTTAAATCTCATTTTAACTCCCGCATTTTAATGTCAATTTCCGTAATTATATTATCTTTTCTTGATCAAATTAACTATTCTTTCGCACTTAAAGTGCCTATTTTGGAATGGTTGTTTGGAACACGAAAAAGAAAATTTAATTTTATCTCATTCACTTTCTGTTAAAATTGCATGGAAATAAAAGAATATCTTTCTTGACGAAAAATATCATTTTTAATAACTTTTTTTTTGCTAGCAGCTATTTGCTCGAACTTTTAACATCTTTTTTTTCTTCTGTAGAATTAGTGGAAGAAAAAAGCTCTTAATCAGATGTGATCGAATAAAGCGAGTTACTAGTCTTTTTTCTAAAATGGTGTAAACGAACTTGCCCAAACAATTTTCACTGGCAAGATTAAAAAAAATGAAACAATCATCAAAAAACGAACAAGCATTCATTTTATTTTTGCGGTTGTAAAATGTAATATAGTCTTATAAACAAAAATAAAAGAAATAAGCAAATTAAAAAAAGTTAAGAGTAAAAAAAAGAATATGGTAATTTGGAATATAAAAAAAACTTAATTATTTTATTTATTATTAAACTTTATTTTATTTATTTTTATTAAAGAAAACTTTATTTTAGAATTTTAAAACTTGTTTAACACTTGTTTAAATCTTTAAAAAAATTAAACAAGTGCTTTGAGAGTTTAAAAACTAATTAAAATTCAAAATCTATGATTTAATAAATATTAAATATTGTCTTTTCAATATAAACATAAAAAGCTAAATCTAAAAAAATGTCAAAATTATTAAACAGTTTTAAAACCTTATTTTCTATAGCATTTTAATTCCAATAAAATATTATTTGATCAAAAAATGTTTATTTTTTAGATCGAAATTGTTTAAATATGATACTGAGAACTAAAAAAAATAAGTGAGCATAAACATTTTAATATGTTACAAAAAATGCCATATTCAGTTACACTTCGCCTATATTTAACATGCTTTTTGGTACTTGCGTATTATACCGTCTTTGCCAACGATCACCAACGGTTTAGTAACTTTTTGGCGACGTATTTAAATTTGGCGATAAAGATCAATGGATTACACTATTGCCATTGGCAGTTTAGCAACTCATTGGCGATTACTTCAAATTTGGTGATAAAGTTGGACGGTATGATACGTAAGTACCAAAAAGCATGTTAAATATAGGCGAAGTGTAACTGAATATG
>JAOUZG010040073.1:2443330-2475887 GCA_026289955.1 Argiope argentata
TATATATATATATATATATATATATATATATATACATATACATACATACATACATACATAAGGAAACAAGAATGCGCATCTTGGTAATAGAAATGTAAAATTTTAGCTAGCTAGAAAGTAAGTAGGATTTTAGAAGCAAACAATATTCCAAATGATCGGCCAAACTTGCTAGTTAGTTTAAAAAACACAAACAAATGTAATAAAATTCATTTCTCTAGAGCAAAGAAATTGTTAAATAAGTTTTATTGCGTCAATCTACATTAAAAAAGTTAATAAAATTGATTAATTAAAAATTATGTCTGTTTCAACAATAAATTAATCAACAACGTTGACTATAGTTGCCAATTTTTCAAATTAGTAATACATAAAACCAAAAGCAAATAACTATAACAACAGTGAATAAAAATTAATTAGTTAATTTAGAGTGTGAACTTGACTAGTTAACTTAACATATTATGTTAACTAGTCAAGTTAATATATGTTAAATTAACTAGGCAAGTAAACATGTTAACTAGTCAATTTGATATACTTTAAATTAACTAGGCAAGCAAACATTTAAAGTTAACTAGTGAAGTTGATATACTTTAAATTAACTAGGCAAGTAAACATTTTAAGTTAACTAGTGAAGTTGATATACGTTAAATTAAGTAGACAAGTAAACATTTAAAGTTAACTAGTGAAGTTGACTTATACTTTAAATTAACTAGTCAAGTAAACATTTTAACTAGTGAAGTTGATATACTTTAAATTAACTAGGCAAGTAAACATTTTAAGTTAACTAGTGAAGTTGATATACTTTAAATTAACTAGGCAAGTAAACATTTAAAGTTAACTAGTGAAGTTGATATACTTTAAATTAATTAGGCAAGTTGACTTGTTGAGTTAACTAGTCAGATTCACACATAAAGTTAACTAGTTGTTAACACTTTAAATAATCAAGTTCACACATAAAGTTCACTTATTGTTAACAGGTTAACTAGCCAAGTTCACATGTAAGTTAACTAGTTAATATGTTAACTAGTCAAGTTTACACATACAATTAACTAGTTAAGTTAACACGATAACTAGTCAAGCTCACATGTAAAGTTAACTAGTTAAATATGTTAACTAGTCAAGTTCGCACATACAATTAACTAGTTAAATTAACACGTTAACTAATCAAGTTCATACTTCAAGTCAACTAGTTTATAGAGGTTAAATTGACTAGTTAACTTAACGTGTTAGAAATCAAAGTTTACAAACACTGAAGATTTCTTTAAAAAATTACGAAGTTTCTCGAATTAGAATATTTACTAAGAATATTAAAATCAAACCCTCTCGAAATATAAATTAAATTTTAATGGATTTGAATTGTATTTAATTATATTGAATTATACTCAAGACTATTTAACTAGACATAACAACGCACAGCGTAACTTTCCTCCCATGTCAAACTTCAAATAAATGCAGAAAGGCGCACATGCTTTGATAGAAATAAAATCATTTCTTTTAGGAATTTAAATTTAAATCCTTTCGATAGAAAAGCGTCACGAACCGTAACTAGAAGTCAAAAACACCGAACGAAGAAAAAAAGTTTTAAAAAATATAACAATAATGATGCTAAGCTTTTCAAAGACGCGAATCGGTCATGAATTTTTCACCCAGAGAATTTTTCGCAGCTTTTATTTTTTGATGTAAACAGAAAAAAAAAGAAAAGAATCTGAACCTTCTATAAGTTTTGGATGAGAGCCATGTAGTGATCTCAGCAATGTAGGTGGGCGCGACCCCCGCTTTTGAAGTCAAGGAGGGCGTTGTAAAACAAGCATTTTTTTTGTTCGATTTAAGTATGATAAAAAAGCGTGCATGTATTGGCTGAAATGCGAGAACAAATGTCAGATATCTTTCCACATGGCAATAAAATTCCCGAAAATCAAGGAAATCACGTTATGTAAACTCTGATGCAGGGATTTTATTTCAAGGATTTAATGCTTACAAACAAGAAAGAAGTTTATTTAAAATAAAATGCGTATTCTGTCCCTCAAAACGCTATTGCTCAATTTTGCGATAACTTTTTTTTTCGATGATCGGGTAGAAGAATTCTCTATCGGAGCATATCTATATTAATAAAAATGGATCTCGAAATGCATTGCTAAGCGCAAAACTAGAGATCGGCTCGACCAATTCGGCTAATTTTTAAAAAAATATTTTCGTTAAGACGCAAGGATGGTTCTTATGGAGAGAAAAAATGAAAAAAACTGTGAGGAAAACAGTTAAAACGACACTTTTCTTACTTTCCCGCCAAAAATCTTCATTTCCTTCCCCCCACTCCAACTGAGATAGATAACATGAAGTAATAAATTATGATTTGTTTAGAAAGAAATGCGCGAAGTCAGTTGGTTTTCATTCATAGATAACGGGATGTTTAAAAAGGTAAGAAAATAGTTGCTTTTATTATTAGTCGGTATGAATATTTAATCTATGCCTGCTCAAAATAAAATCTAGGCAGGGAAGAAAAAAAATAAAATAAAAAAAAGGGGTTTATAGAAAGAAAAGTAGTGAAGAATAAAGGATAGAAAAGAAGGGTATGTGTGTCACCAATATTTCTTCTGTGCGCGGCATTTTCTAAGCTGTTTTTTAATTTTCACATCTCTTGAAAACCAATTGTGTCTTTGTTTAGTGTGTTTACATTAATGAAAATTTGAATCTCATTATTCTATAAAAACGTAGAATTTTAGACCTTTCCCTCCACCATTTAAGTAAATTATCAATTCCGGGACAATCATTGCTCGGATAGAGAGGGAAAGATGAGTAGTACATTGAACAGAACATCTGAAGAAAATAATATTATAAATGAATTATGATTATCAAAATTTGTTTGGTTTAAAAATAGTTTGGTGAAAAATCTGTTATGTGAGACACAGCTACATAAAATATATGAAAATTTTAGCAAGCATTAATACTGGCGAGCCGACTGGTCGCCAAAGGCGGCTAGTCTTAAATAAACATTATAAAAAATTCAATTCAAGAAAAACCATTTATCTGCTAACGTTCTAAAAATGATACAGGACGTTAAAATAAAAATTAGACGACTTCCTGGTACAGAGGTAACGCGTCTTCTTCATGATCTGGACGTACCAAGTTCGAGTCCCGGATAGGGCATGGTTGTTCTGTGTACTAGCTGTGAGGGGTGTGGCTGTGTTTCCCTATAAAAAGGGGCTGTGCAAGCGAATGTGATGAGTTTGTAACAAGTAGTACTCTTGAAGTTATTTAAAAAACAAGAGACTCTCACTCAGCTTAAAATAGCTGATCCAAGAAAAAACGTATTAAATATTCGCAACTCAAGCTACAAAATTCACAGAGAAGCTATAGATCACCCGTCAACGAGAGAAGAGACGTTCTCCCAAGCTCATCTAACCACGTAGCTTGTCCTCTGAACTCGATGGACTGCCCGCCTTTAAGGCGCGTCTTAAATAACGTCCCACTGAAGTGGTCGGGGCAAACTTACAAAGGGCTCGTTTGTTCAGGAACTAGAAATTTCTCCATTATTCTCTAATAGAAAATATCTATTTCTTTTCTTCTACCACATATTTTAGGGAGTAGTAAAAACCGTTAACGACCTCATTATGTCGCCAACGTCCAAATCTCTAAATTGGTCAAATATGGCGATCTTCTGTTGTAAATTCCCTTAGAACGGTCTTTTCTCATTCACACGTGATTCCATTACAGTTAATTTTATAGAATTAAACTATTTACACAACAATTCGGAAATATTTAGAACATTTACATCTAATTTACGCAAAATTCATAACAATATTGTTTTGTACTTTAGAGAATTATAGATAGAGTTTCTTTCATTTTAGAAAATTATAGATATTGTATTCTGTAAATCCATTTATAATAAATGAAAAAGGATATCTTTTAAAGCAAGGAAATTCAATCAACACAAAGAAAAACCATAACTGAGCTAAAGCTAATAAATAATTCAAAAGGGCAGAGGAAGAAAAGTGAAATTTTACTTTTTCATTTTTGCTCTAATTCTAGACGGTGACTTGAGAAGCCGAATCATCACAAACTCAATGAGAAGAAGCACTGAATTCGCCTCCCGATACATTGCTTAATCTTTATATAGTAATTTAATTTTAATACTTTCAAAGTCTAAACAATGAGTAGCTCAATTTTATTTGTCTCCAATTTATTAGCTCATATCATACCATTATTTATTATTTATTTATTATTTTTCCTGAATGTTATGTTATTTAACCAAGACATCAGAATAAATAATTTACAGTTGTTCATTAAGTTAATTCGCTTTTGATTACGCGGTTTTTCAATTTGTTCCCTTCATGGCTACCTGCGAGTACGAGTTTTCGTATAGGAGAAGCTCACGGACGTGAAAAATTTTCACACTTGAAAATGCAGTATGAGGATCAAATTCAAGTCTTTGATCGGTTTTCAGATTTTGAAAAGTGCGAAACAAAAATTGATTAATTTTTTCTCCATTTTCTGTTGATGTAAATCTAGTGGACGAGAGTATGTAGTTAGCCTTAATTGATATACAGAATTCTGATTTATAAAAAATTCAATTTAAAGAAAAACCGATATTAGAATTTTATAAAGTATTACCCAAGGAATTTTTGCGCTTAAATGGCAACACTTACATTTGTGAGCAAACTTTCTCACTAATGAATTTAAACAAATCAAAAGTAAGAAGTAGAATAGTAGATGAGAGAACCCTTCTATTTTTTTATTTTCTTCTGCGTATTGCCACAACCCATCTTAAACCCAATATAAAATCAATAACTTCAAATATTCAGTCCCAGACTTCTCATTATATCTTGCTAATTTTGATTAATTATTTTTTTTCTTAAAATTTAAATTGTGTTCGCTGTATAATTACCAAAAAGTTTTTCTCTTTTATTCTATTGCAAGTTTGCCACCTTTTAAGCAGAAATCCTTCTTTTTTGGAGGTAAAGTAATTCAATCATATCTATAATGTTTATGTTTCATTCATTCATTCATTTATTTAATTAATTATTACATAATGTGTGCATGAGTAAAATAAGTAAAGTAATAATTGTAATTCATGCATATTGCTAAAAAAGTGTTTTCACGTTTATATCATGTTTTAAAATTCACTTGCTGCTTTGGCCCTCAACCTGATCCTTTCTCATATTTTGGCCTCTCATCCAGAAAAGGTTGTGCATCCCTGTATTAAACTAAAAAATATTATTCGGCCGGTTTTTCAATATAAATTTCAAATCCCGTTTCCAAGAACAAAACAATTAATGAACTAACGAGAAAACAATATTACATTTACTTCAATGACCGTTTCAAATAAATATGAAACAATAAACTGATCACGTTATTTTCATGACATTTCCTTCTCTTTAACGATAAAAGATAAGAAAAAAAAAGAAGTGCGGAAAGTAAAGTCATTTCAGAAAAATCGCCTGAGAATTTTTAGGCCGAGATCACCTTTCTGGAAACAGCCTTGGTATTGGAATAATGGCACTTATCTCTTAAAATGGCGCAGAAATAAATTCTTTCACATACATAACATTGCCGAAAATGCTTCCATTTTCGCATTATGCTCAACTACTGCAACTTTCGTTGTTACAGAAACTATTTCACGGATCGTTTAGCGGAAGACAAACTCAGAAAGATATAAAACGGGTTGCAGCCGATCGGTATTTCTCAATAGAGGCAACGATATGTGTACTGAGTGTCGACATTCATGGGAAGTCGTTACTGCGGTATCTCATTTGTATTACAGGAGCAGTTTGAATGAAAGGGTTCAGTTAGAGGATGTAAAGGATCGGTAATGCCAGTAAATTTTTGCAATAAGATATGGCTCTGATGTCTATTAAAATAACATTGACCTCATAGAATTTTCAACATTTTGATATATTAATTTTATTACTTAATAATGAATTTTTTATAAATAAATTTTAAAAATTAAAATTTCAAAAAATTTAACTTATATTTTTAATATGAATATTTACCAACAAAATATTTGCTAAATGAATATTATATATGACTTGCTTTTTTCATGTATGAAGTATACAAGGAGAAATGCCGGCTTTCTGGCACAGAGGTAATGCATTTTCCTCGTGTTCTGTGAGTCCCGAAATCGATTCCCGGTTCGGGCATGGTTATTCTTCTGTGTGCTATCTGGGAGATGTATGACTGCGTCCCCCTTGTAAAAAGGGGCTGTGCAAGCGACTGTGATGAGTGTGTATCTAAGTCGTACTCTTGGCCCTAGTTGGCGCTACTTGAAACAAGAGACGCTCCTTTTCGCTTAAAATCTGCTGATATAATCAGCGAGAGCTAGTCCATTGGAAAATTCCATAAGTAACAACAACAACAACGTGAAATTATTGTAATTGAGATTTTGTGGAACTTCTTTTAATGTGTAATTTTTGAAATTGCATTCTATAAATGCCATTTAACAGTAATTTCACAGTAAATCAAGAATGAGTTCGATATCTATCGGATTCTGAGAAAAAAATGATGTAGTAAAACAAAACTTAATATTCATTTACAAAATAATTTTGCAATACTTTTACGAATTATCGGACACATTGTATTAACCCTTTTACTACTGACCAGACCCAAACGATAGTACCAATTTTATTCTGATTTTCCGCTTTTAGTTTTAAAATAAAGGTGCAATATGTTAAACAACAATATAACTGTTGATAATTTGTTTTACATCCTGCATTCATCTTTTGAAACAGAAATTGACCTGCAAGGATAGAATTTGTTGTTGTTGTTACTTATAGCACTTGCCATGGACAAGCCCTGCTGATACATCAGCAGATTTTAAGCCGGAAACATATACGTCTCTTGTTTTACAAGTAGCGCCATCTAGGACCAAGAGTGCGACTTATATACACACACGGCACAACCCTTTTTAGGGGGCGGACTACATTCATCCAAATTCATTCATTCATCTCAGATCGTAATTTAGACCCGGAACAGGGAATGATCACCCCTGGCCCAGTAGCCCCAGTGATATTACTCTCGATATGGAGGACTTTGCGACCACGACCAGATTTAACGAGCGCCAGTCGCAACACACTCGGGGATTCTTTTGGCCGGTGAGCTTCGAACCCGTAAGCTAAGGAGTACGAGTCCAACGGTCTACTAACCAGGCCATCCCGGCCCCAGGATAGAATTTACTATCAGTAATCAAAGGGTTAAGAAAACTTAGAACCGATTCTTTCTTCCAACAATTGTCAGTTAAGATCTCTCAAACGAAATCAAAATTGAAGTAAAAGAAAAGGATTAATTTATAATTAAATTAAAATATTAAATTTTTATACTATCTCCTGGACAACAAGTGCCAGGTAAAACAGGAAGTGCATGAAGAATCGATTTCAAAAACCGCCATCGTTGGTGGTATGGAAGAAATTAAACAAAAACCTCATAAAATTCAGGGGGAATTCTGAATTCTATTTTCAAAACTGGGATAAATCCAAGACATTAAAAAAAAGGTAGCTAAAAAGTGTGAAAAATTAAGCCTGTTCTATCTATTCCGGGATGCCAAATAGCTTTAGATTTACTCCAAACGCTTGATAGATACTGCCAACTATGATGTCACACACGGAAATCTCGCAGTTGTAAAACCAGAGTGATGGACCACTTTTCGTTGTTAATTAGTAGGTTAACATGCAACAGGTGGGTGTAGACCTATGAAATTTCATAAGCATCGAGCTGGTTATGCAAAGCGGTTCGTCCTTGACACGTCTGAACGTTTTTATACAGGAAGAGGAGAAGATTCCGTAAGCACACAACTTCGGTATGCTCCAATCTGTCCAATCTGTAAACAATGGATATCCTTTTAAAGCGGAAGCCGACGTTCACTTTCATATTTTCGTTTTCTTTGAGGCCTGTAGCCTAGTAAGAATCAATCGCTGAATATGCGACCGGGAAGTTGATAAGAATATATCGAACTAAGCGATAGCGTAACATCCTCTGCTTAAAACAAAAGGTTAAGAAAATAAAAGGTAATCGATTAAATCTAAAGGCTAAATATGGTAAAAATGTCTTTAATTCATCGCCCAAGGGTCTATTTTTTTAACGATGTATAAACGAATCTTGTTTCAAAATGCGATAAGATACTTATTCGATTCGCATATTAAAAGTTATATTTTAATGAAATGTCAAGATTGATTTAATGTACTGTTATAATTTCAGACAATCCTATCTTTTATTTCTGCTGTCGATATACATTTTTTTACTTTCTCGCATGTGAAATATATAGAAAAAAAATCTCAATATTTAATAAATAAAGAAATATCGAAAATTTGTTAATTTTCTATATTTTCGAAATTTTTGTACTCTTCTTTAACTTCAAAACATATTTTTTTTTTTCGAATTATATCTGTCTGGCAACGAATACAATAGTTCAAAAAAGTTTTGAACTAGAGTGATGAAACTTGTTATACACAGTTTGTTGCAGATTTCTATCAAAATTAGAAAGAAATCCTTTTAAAGGAAGTTTGTCTGCCTGGATATATAAGTTTACCATCAGAATTGAAGATTCATATTAAACTTCTGAACAAATTTGCCGGAAAGAAATAGAGACAATTCATTGGTTTGTAATTAGTATGTACGTCTGCGCAATAACTCAAACACAACAATTTAAATTTCAAAAAAGATTAAAATGAAATCTGCTATGCATATTTCAGTGTATCATGTCAGAACATAATTTCTTGAAAGGCCGAGCACCACGTTCAAGTTAGATTATATTTTTATTCATTTTACTTGTTTCATTGAATGAGTCACTTTAGTTCTGCAAACGATAAAAAAACATTGTCTCGCATTTATTGCTTAAAAAAATATCGCATTTCTTGTTTATTTCGTTTCATATAATCACCTGCTCAAAATGACATTTTTCTAGGTTTTATTGGCTGTACTCATTAACTTATTTTTTTTAACAGAGCTTTTGTAAATTGGATGGCATCACGTTATTAAAAGCTTATTTTTAGAAATGCTCCTGCAGATAATAAAATTTCAATTTTTCCGCCTACGGATATTTTTATTTTTCGCTGTGGGATTTTGTTGACGTCACAAATCTCATTCCTAATACAATATCCCGTTCTGACATGATAATAAAATAAATTATCGATTTTAAAAAGTGTTTATTTGATTCCAATCTTTAAATTGATTTCATTTGTCTTTCGGTTTTTGTTAGCTTAAATTTTTCCGTGTATGGAAAAGCAGAGAGTGCATATCAAATAAAGATGGGTAAAGAGAACATGGAAGATGTTCGTTTAATTTAGATGATAAAACACATAAAAAAATAAGAAATTTATTTTTACTTTTCTGCCTGCAAAATATACTTAGAAAAAATATTAAAATCGCCAATAATTTTAAACTTTTCAGCCAATCGCCAATAATTTTAACTCCCCGTTTGTCAAAACAATGATAAAATGCACTTTGAACTAGAAAGAGAAAAATTGGCATGTGATTTTTACACAAAATTTGTTGATTTCTATAGAATTTTGAATGAAATATCTGTACGGTTCAGAGGAAGTGTGTCTGTACAGTTGACTGTTTAAAAAAGAGCACAAGGACCATTAAGCATCAAGTAGATAGATAGATAGAAGTTATTGCACAGGTTTAGCATCTTCAATTTAAATCCGCGTCGTATTTGTAAGTAAATACGTTAAGAGATTAACCATCTGTGATTCTGCAGTTCCTCTTTCACGTAATTGTGATAACTTATTTAAAGGAAATTTAGTATGTCATCTTAGACCTACAATTTTAGTTCTATATCAAACATTGGTTTAAATATGTCCGAAAAACAAGCCTTTAATGAATGTTTACAGAAAACAAGCCTTTAAAATACTATTCGACTTCCTGGTATGCATTAACGACGCGTTCGTGATTAATCGTTAACGATATCAAGCCAGATTTAACAAAAACGTTAAATTCCCGCGAAATATCGATCTGTAATCGCTATTGCTTGCCAACGACATGAAGTTAATACACTGTTCCAATAATTAACTATAAACGTACTCATTCCATTTAACTATAAAACGCACAGAGTTTTTTGAAAATAAAAATCTGGACACTCTTGGGATTCACAACTTTATTCAATATCCACATTTTTAGGCTAAAGGATGGAAAATAACATTTGTATTTAAAAGTTTGTGAGAAAATTTCGGGGAGACCACTCTCACTAATTGTGCATCATAATCAAAAGTGCATCTAAATTACTCATTTCCATAGACGAGTTCCTCCCCCCCCCAAGATTTTATACAGATATGATAAGAGAATCTTATTCTGTATTTTAATCCCATAATTGGTTGTTTGCTCTAATTTGTATTCACATATGCATAAATAAACATGCAGACATAATTCCTAAAATACTGTTTTCGGTGTCGCGAACTTGCGAATTCGTTAAAACTCGACTTCCAACACTTCGTAAACAAGAAATTCAAAAAGTGCGAAAAAAAGAAAAAAAGGAAGCAATTTTTTCCCGCGACTGTTCTCATTTCATCAGAACTTTTATTTTCTTCTTCTTCTTTTCCTCAACGCATTTTTATCGATGCATTTCTTTCAATAAATTTGCACGTGTTTCTGTTTTTCTTGCCTCAGTTTTCGGCACGCCATGGCATGGAATTCAGTCAATGTTTGTTTTTTATCATCTAAAAGGGTGTCACATGTCTTCGTGATGCTTTTCGAGATGCTTCTTCAATAAATTTGTTATGTTAATGAAAGATGTCTGGAACTTTTCTTAATCGAAATATGCTAAAGTAGATAAAAAAAATATAGCTGAACGCAAAAAAAGTCGTAAGATAAATATTATCTCACTATAAACCATTAGTATATGAAAGTCTAATGTAATATTTCAGGAAGATTTGAAATATCGTCTTTGGAATATCAGTACACTCCCCTGTATTCAGCCTATTGACGCGAAAGGACTGGCCGGATGAAAAAAAAAAGTCAGATAGACTGGAATTCCATGAATTCCTTTTTTTGACCACCAATACCAGAAGACAAAGGTTTTATCCAACTTTACTGTTATAACGCGTATTTTCATACTTTTTATTAAGTACTATATCGTCTATTTTATCACATCCAGATAAACCGGACTTCTTTGAATTTATTTCTTTATCCACCAGAAGACCAGAAGACAAAGTTTTTATCCAACTTTACTGTTATAACGCGTACTTTCATACTTTTTATTAAGTACCATATCCTCCATTTATATCACATCCAGATAAACTGGACTTCTTTGAATTTATTTCTTTATCCACCAATACCAGAAGACAAAGTTTTTATCATAATTTACTGTTATAATGCGTATTTTCTTACTTTTCCTTAAGTACCATATCCTCAATTTATATCAATGCAATCATAGTTGCTGATAACGTATCGAGTTAAAATAGAAGGCTCTGTACTGGTAATTGACATATGTTTATATACTAAATTGCACGCTTCCAGTATGTGTAAAAGGAATATTAAATTAAAATATACAAACTGTTCACAATTTAACATAAATTCTGTAATGCCCAACTTAAATGCAGGAAACATAAACAAAACATAAACGTTAATCATAGGAATAATTTTTACGAAAATTGACTCAAACTGATTTCATTTTTCACTTATAAATGATTACACAGATATGAAAAGGTAACCCTAAGATAAGAATCAAATTTTTAGGTTTTGAAAAAGTCTATGGTATGCGACTTAGTAGACGTTTTGCCTTCTTCGTTTAATACAATAAAAGCAAACTAGGCCGGTTTGGACGAAAGCCGGATCATCACGAACCGGAATGTACTGTATTAAAATTACTCTGAGTATTGCTTTATCCTGATACATACTATCGGGTGTCCAAAAAGTTCCCGTACTCCAAATTTCAAAAATAATTGTCCATGATTTTTTTTCAAGTATATTAAATTTTCCCATACAAGTGATGAAACTATGGACAGGCCTGAAGCTTTTTTTGGTGATCGACTTATCTCAAAAAATCTTTGCCCACCTCGATCCCCTGATCTGACCATCCGGGACTTTTTTTTTGTAGGGATATTTAAAGGACAAAATTTATGAAGGTGATCCTCAAACAAAAGATGATTTGAAAATCGCAACTACCCAAAGGATACAAGAAATCACTCCTAGCATGTTAAAACGCGTTTCGAAATACATGCGCAAACGAGTTCAGCTTTGTCTCCAATTAAAGGGATGGACATTTTGAACATTTATTATAAATGTAAGTTCAGTATTTTCTCCTTAGTTATGTTAAAAGTGCTTTTTATCATTGGCATAAAAATAATAATTTTTAAACCTGCTATTTTTGTAAAATAAATTCACAAATCATCAGTACGGGAACTTTTTGGACACCCGGTATAAGCCGCACCATCCCTCAATATAAATTTAATTTTTAATTTGGAATGCTTTCTTTTTATTTTAAACTGTAAGCTCTTAAATTGAGTAGTAAGGGATATGAATACGCGTTAATACAGTCACAAATACAGTTTGTGTAATTTCCCTCGATCAATAAAATCATTTGGAGAAAATTATTGTTCGACTCGAGGAAAAGAGGATATCTTGATGAAAATCCATTAATTAAATTTTTTCATCTTTCAAGAACGACTTGAAATTCCTCTTTTAGATATAAAGGAAAACTATTTTAAATAAATATACTTAAGAGATCGCTTAGTTCTCTAATATTTTTGGAATATTTCTTTAATTAGAAATAAGTAATTAAATAGGTTCTTTGGACGTTAGAAGCATATTATTGTGACCCAAAACACATAAATTCAGTATACTTAATTTGAAATAAATTATTTTGATATCAATTCTTAGTTTCAAAAACTTTGAAAATTCGTTCAAATGAATGTCTGCAGTTCGTATCTTCCAATAACTTTCGCAAAATAATATTGGTTTTGCAAAAACATGAGGTGGAAATTTAGGAAATTAATTACAGATCTCGAGAAAAGGCAAACAACGAGAAATTCTGTTATTAAAGAAATGAATTAATATTATTTCTTTTTAAGTCATAAGTTTATACTGGTAATAAAATTAACAGTAGTTTTGGTTTTGCTTATTTTAAATTCCAAAGTTCTTACGCAAACAAATTTATTTAATTAAAACTTTGGCGGCGTTAAAACTTATCCGAAGAATTAAACACCAAATAAGCTGAAACCATTTTAATTAAAACATCATTTCATATCGGTCTGATTCATTTCTTATCATTTCATCATAAAATAAATTTAATAAAGCACCTTTTGAGAATAAGCTTTTTTCGTGTACATATATGCTTAGAAAGTGTACGACCATTTTTTTAACATCCTTTGCATCCCCTATGGTTGAGATAGTGCATGGAAGAAGCCGAATTTTCGAAATTCATGGAAATCTATTAAAGTGAGCTCCTCACCCCCTGATTTCTTCATTTATTAACACAAAAGGATGCATTTTGTGCTTAGTAATTCTAAGTGCTTAGAAATACGCATTTTTGACTCTTTCCTTTCTATTTATTAGACTCAAAATCTGGCGTAGTTATAAAGTGTTTGTCATGATTTTTTTATCATGTCAGAACATGCTGTTGTTTCGGAGATGAGATTATTCGTTTCAAAATAAAAAAAATTATCATCTGCAACAGTATCTCAAAATAAATAAATAAATAAATCAGCTTTTAATAACGTGTTGCCATTGCATTTACAAAAGTTCTGATTTAAAAAAAACACGTTAATGACTACCGCAAATAAAACCTAGAAAAATGTCATTTTGAGGAAGTGATTATATGAAATGAAATAAATAGGAAATAAGATATTTTTTTTTAAAAACAATAAATGCGAGACAAAGTTTTTTTGAATTGTTTGCAATACTAAAGGAACTCATTCAATGAAACAATTAAGAGGAATTAAAATCTATTTTAATTTGCACGAGCACGTGGTGCTTGGCCGTTCAAGAAATGATCTTCTGACATGATACATTGAAATATGCCTAGCAGGTTTCATTTTAATCTTTATTTTTGCTTTCTTTCCACATATTTGTGTTTTAACTTCAATTTTCTCACAACAGTTAAAGTGTAGCGTAATTTTATGACAGATGTACGCACTTCATACTAAGGACAAACATACGCATACCAAATATAGGAACAATAATACAAGCTTGATGTAATCCAAGGAGAAAGTCTGAAACAGTACAAAACCCGGTAACATAAGCTCAAAATATTGATACTATTTTTTTTTTCTCTAATGACTAATTGATTATTCAAATGTTTAAAAAGTTTCGCATCTATAATGGAGTAATAAATTGAGTTATTGTTAAGTACTCGTAACTATTTTGTATCCTAATTTTCATTAATAGAATTAAATTCTAGATATTAATAATATTTACAGATATAAGATCGTTTGATTTAAATGCAGTGTTGAAAACCCTTGATTATTTTAATCTTGCCCATAATACGAGTCACAAGATTCAAATGAATGCAAATAAATACATTAAAGTCTAATCGCTTTGATCGAGCAATATATATCCCCCCTCAAACTGCCAAACTTATCTGGAATTTACCATTTACTATCCAAGTTCTATCCCGAGCGGTATCTTGAGTCAATCTGCAACAAATCGTCTGACCTTAATTATATTCCCTCGATTTACGAGTCTGTGGATAATTAGACTAAAATCGGAATTCGATAATTCACTTCCATTAAATACGCAGTTGGGCTATCAAAATATTCATCTATTTAAGGTTACAGAAAACGCACTATTTGCAGCATTAGCAACATTGTTACGTTTTTAGCGTAGCGGGTTCGGATTGAATGGATTTTACTTGAGGACAGCACAAACAAATTTATTTAAGGCTATTTACAGGATGACTCGATAAAGTGAAACTTCAGATAAATACAATCCAGCAGTCAACAGTCACTTACAGCGTAAATACAAGACTTATGCACAATAAAAACAGACTGCAAAACAGCTATCGTATAGCACAGCAAACAGTAAATCATAGCGAGATCAATAATACTACATTAACAACTCACTAATAACAAGCAAGAAAAGTAATCCGCTAGTTCAGGGAGATGGTTCTCTTCCGAGAGGAAAAAAACTAACTGCCGGAGCTACGACAACCCATCCCTTATATAGCTGAGCGCGTGCGCGCCCAAAACACACGGCGCTTCATGTATGATCCAGCGGCACCAGACTATTCCTTTCGACAAAGCTCCTCGTCATATGTCGCCATTTCGGCGTACTTCCACGGCGTTCACCCGCTTGTAACAATATTTTCTTTAAAACAGAATTGTGGAGCTTGGAAAAATTTATTGTTTATCTATTATAGTGATTCTCATACTTACTTTTTTATTTCATTATGCCTTTTTCATTAATAAGCTCTTTTGCTACAATAAATGTTCTTTAAATTCTGTCATTTTTGCTCACTGCCTTGGAAAATGTGAATAAAATAGATAGTTTTTAAGATTTAAAAAAAAATGCAGATGCATTAGAAAAAAAGAATATTAAGAAACAGAATATTTGAATAAAGGTAAGTAATATTTTTATAATTTTTAATATTTTTCAATGAAATGAGGAAATTATTATAATTTGGGTTTTTTTAGTTCGCATAAAGATGATTTTTGTAGTAAATGAACAAAATAGAAATAGCTCTAATCCAATATTTTTCACCATGATGGTAACTAACATGGTGATAGAAATTTCCTGTTTGGGGTTGATTCGGGATTCTTGGGTGGATTCATAAAAGCTGTGGGGTCGAATTATCCGTTTTTTCATAACGGAACATTCTACAATGGAGGAGTTGCATGGCGAGCGGCGAAATCAATCTTAGTTCCCACCTCCGTGTTGTTCTGAAAACGGCCATTCAGTTGACCCTTATTCCCTAAGTATGGGGGAGGTCAACAATGATTAAATTACTTCGAATTTTATTCTGAATCGTTTCAAATTCTTAATTTTATTTTCTACACTTTTAAGTCAACAGAGGTTTAGTGGTGAGCTTCAGCTTGGCTCAGTTGTATTAAACGATTAGTCGTGCATGCGAAACTGGTGAAAGTTAAATTTTTCGAAATTCTTACATTCGTCCAGTTCGGAAATAAAAACTTTTCTAGTATAGTATTTGGCAGCTTACATCAATGGTCTAACGAAGACTGCCCGGTGCTTATTATTATTATTTTATGTCCAGAGTATGTTCAGAATATGTCCAGAGCTTATTATTAGTATTTTATGTCCAGAGCTTATTATTAGTACTTTACGTCCAGAGTATGACCAGAGCTTATTATTAGTATTTTATGTCCAGAGCTGATTTATTAGTATTTTAAGTCCAGAATATGTGCAAATGCTTATTATTAGTATTTTATTTCCAGAATATATCCAGAGCTTATTATTAGTATTTTATGTCCAAATTATGACCAGAGCTTATTATTAGGTATTTTATGTTCAGAGTACGACCAGAGGTTATTATTAGTATTTTATGTCCAGAATATGTCCAGAGCTTATTATTAGTATTTTATGTTCTCCTGCTCTAATTTATCAAAATGATTTTTAAAACGGATTTCAAATAGAAAAATAACAATGACGCCTGGGATATCTGTATTAACCTTTCAAAGCCATTAACTCAGTTAGTTATCTTACAACAATGCAAAATGTTGTCGCCTAATCTAATAGTGGTTTCAGCTTATAAATTAGCATAGAACAAAAATTATTTTTCAAGAGATTGCGATTAGTAAAAAAAAAGATTCTTTACCTATAAATAAGCTAAAAATTGATTTCAAATGCGCAAATAGGAAATGCATTGCAATATAAAATATAAATATCCAATATAAAATATAAATTTCTTGTCTTATCAATAGAAAATATTAAAAATGGCGAAATTGCAACAATACAGATAAAAATATTGGAGCCTCTCTCCCCACATATTCTCCCATCTTCGCCTAGTTATATTAATAATGCTCATTCAAAAATGAAAACACAAGAAAAAGATGCTTAGCGAATGATATTTCAGAGTTCATCGTCTTTTGTTTTTAATAATAAATAATAATTCGTCCCTCATAACTATTTTAATCTGAATGATGTTTTTAAATATTATCTGGGAACTCCCTTTTTTCGAAAAATAAGCTAAAAAACATTTAATAAAGCATAAATGTTTCTATGATGAAAATAAGAATCAAAATAAAAACTCAAATATATACGGGACAACAGTATACAAAATTAATTTTGGATAGAGTGGAGAAAAGGAAAGAAAAAAAAGTGGAAAAAAGAAAAAGTGAAAAAAAACCCCAGCCCTATAGACTGGGTTTGAAACTCCACATTCTCTCATTTCAAAAGCAGATAGAGTATTTTTTATTCATATCAGCCAATCAGTCGAACGCATAGTTGCTTTTTATGGACTGCACGATGAATCACTCCTACCTACGCTTATTTTGAGTTTTGATTCATTTTCTATTTCATTTTCGAAGTTTTAAAAATTTATTCCCTTTCCATTTTTCTTCGTATTCTCAGATTAACAAATTCAAAATATCAAAGTGCAAAATCACAAAAATATAATAAAAAAGAAAATTTTATTTCCAAAAATTACTTCAGGTTGTATGGAGCTCTACAACCTTAATGGCCACGCTGCCTCTACCCTGTTCTCAAATGCTTTTCAAATGTGGGACTATAATTTAAAAAAAAACGAAGTCTCTCTTATTTTATATTATTTCTTTTCAATTCGAATATTGAAGTCTTATATTACACCAGGAATTTCGAATATCAAACTGGCTTCTTTTTGCAAGCAACACAGTAATTCCACCCACCCCCACTCGACTTTCTTCGTTCATTCCCCTCGTTTGGTTAGTCATTCACCATCCTTTTGTCAATCTTCATGTAATTTCCACTTTCGATCCAATCGCTGTGATTCGATAGCGTGCAACAAAGCAGCCTCCTTTTAATAGAATTCTACACCCTCCCCCTTCTGAACCCGGAAGGAAGATTGGGAAGACCATAAATCCCCTCCGCAACCAGCCACATTTGGAAGCAGACTCTATAAAAACAGAGAAAACGATCCATCCTCACGGAATGATATCCTCTCAAACCACCCCACCCAGGAATAAGGGCGGCTTTCACGAGTCTTGTTTGCTTACTTATTTATAACAGAGAAATTTTTGAAAAAGGTTCTAGTTTTTATGGATTGTATTATTGCTAGTATTACAAGCGCTTAAAAGGATAAGCATCCCGATGGAATAGATTTTTTTATGTAGTTATTAGGGGCGGAAGAGATGATCCTGGTAAAGGAAAGAGGATACGGTGGCGGTAAAGAATATTTCTATAAAAAAGAGTATTTTATTTCATTAAAAATCCTAAAAGGTTCTGATAAAAATTTGGAATGCTTCTTTTTTTTGTCGTAAAAGAAAACTATAAAAGCCTCTTAGCTAAAAATATTAATGCTTTATGTTGTTAGTGAAAAAAAAAGTTTTTATAACATAAAAATATCACGGGTTGCATTAAAAATGAAATTTTAGTGAAATAAAATATCGTCTCTATTATAGCAGTACGAGGCATGCAAAATTCACCGAAGGTTTTATTGAAGATTTATTGAAAACACATTGAGCTACGTATGATCTCAGTACCGTAAGGACATGAATACCGGTTAGCAATTATGCAGGATACTTGTCTAGTATTTGTTTTATTGTACACAGGTTCTGGACTGCAGAAATACCACTCTTTTTGGAGGTGTATCTTCTATCTTTCCTGAGAAATTGATTGATTGGCCATTAAAGGTTCAAGTATACATCATTTGGGGACAGCAAACGAAAAACAGTGACAAGAATACCAAAACATAGAGCATTTATTATACTTATGAGATCTCGAATTGATGGTCCTTTACTTTGAGGGTAACGGGCACGATAATAATTCCTATTAACACTTTGACTGTCATAGCTATCATATGTGATAGTCAGTGGCGTTTCCATTGGAACACTGGCTATCATATCTGATAGCCATGGTGTTTCAACACTTTAGGCCTTGGTTATCAAAAACGATATCAGTTATATGATATCGTATTGGAGTTTGATTGTTGCCCCCCCCCCACGATGTGTTAGTTATACGTGAATTCTGCAAATTGATATATGTGCAGTTTCTATGAGCTAAGTTTTGTGAAAAATGAAATATTTTTAATATGCAACAAAAAAGATATATTATATATATATATATATACAGAGAGAGAGAGAGAGAGAGAGAGAGAGAGAGAGAGAGAGAGAGAGTATGTGAAATATATATACAGTATGTGATAATAAATACATATATTTACAGTTCGTGAAAATAAAAAATATATATATGCAGTATGTTATTCCCTTTATTTTGGAATAAAGTTACATTCAGTGTTTGGCATTGAAGCAATTACGAGACAATAGAGGCTGGTCAGGACAATTGTCACAGTATGTGGAAGTTAGCTTTGCTTTTTTTCTGGCCAGTTCACGGCCTTCTGTCTTAGAAATGTTGATATAGCATATATGACATTTGCGACACAAATTTTTACCATTTTCACGGAGCCTATCAATCAAGTGGTGCGTTTTTTTAAACTTTTTTGTGCATCAAAATCAGGATCTATATCCATACCAAGCAGCTGAAAAATCAAGCTCTCCCTAAATTTACGAATTCTCATTTTGGGGTTTGTTACATGTCGATATGCAACCCATGCGTTAACTACTGGAACTCCTAACTATTCTAATCCTAATTTTCTGTATCATCAAACACCTTTTCTTAGTGTTGTGGCATAAGCACCCATCTGATCCCTCATTGAAGAATTCGCACTAATTTTCGTGGGGTGCTTTGGTTATCATTTTTGGTAGCCAGGATGAAAATCTCCCCATGTGTTGCAAAATGAGTCAGATTGAAAAAATATTGCTTTTATATGTAGTTTTATACTTAAAAAAAATACAAATTACACGCACAATTTTTTTTGGCCCCGTGGTGAACATTTGCAATTTTGGCTTGGCAGTCAAAGTGTTAATATCGATCGCCTCGTAGAGGACGCCAGACCAGTGTTATGGGCGACAGCAGTTCACCACAATAAATCCTATCGATATTGCTTCGTTCAGTGGTGGCGGGGGTCGGGGAGTCGGTTGCACACAAGAAGTACAATGCCATATTCATAATTGGATGCAACAGACGAGGCTTCGGTAATAAATACCAATATCGCTTATGAGGTATGTTTGCTGGCAGCAAATAGAATCCGATGAACATGGATTCCAAGTTTCCAAAACTAGAGGAGATTGCACTTTGAGATTTTTATTCGGTATAAACAGTTGATCAGCACTTTTCATCACACTCAAACCATAGTATTTGCTGAGCCAAGTTACTTTAATTTAACATCTGTTGTTGTTGTTATTACTTATGGCACTTGCCAATGGACATGCCCTTTGCTGATGCAGCAGCAGATTTATGCCGAAAGGAGTGTCTCTTGTTTTTGAAGTAGCGCCAAATAGGGCCAAGAATTCGACTTAGCTACACACTCACCACATTTACTTGCACAGTCCTTTTTTACAGGGGGGCACAGTCACGCATCTCACAGATAGCACACAGAAGAACAACCATGCCCAAACCGGGACTCGAACCCAGGACTCCCAGAACACGAGGGAGACGCACTATCTCAGTGCCAGAAAGCCGGCAAATTAACATCTTGATTAGATAAACATCATATTGGGAATTGTTATTGTTGCCCTTTGGATTGTACACCAATTCAAACCAAATCATAAGGTAAAGAGAGGTGCAGTAACTTCTGAGGGTAAAGGTCTATGAGTGCCCGAGGGCAGAAATATGACTTTAGCTCATACAAAGATGAAATGTACACACTCGCTTGAACAACCCCTTTTTACAGGGTGGCTCTTTCACACACCTCACAGATAGAACACAAAGTAACAACCATGCACGAACCAGGACTCGAACCCAGGACTCTCAGAACACAGAGAAGATGAGTTATCCTTAGGCCAGGACGCCAGCATAATAAGAATTATTTTAGTATAAAGGTAATTAATTATTATAATTAATTATTCATGATAAAGGTAATTAATTAACATCATAATACAGTGAAATGTACGTAATTAATTTCGCAATCAACCAGCCTAGTGGAAAATTAAATGCCATGTTTACATGAAACGCGCGAGGAGAGTTGATTCAAGGCCACATCAGTTGAAATTTTGAAAGAAAAAAAAAACAATTACGCTTTCGTAGAAATAGAAGAAGGAAGGACAATACGCTAGAACTAGTCTTTTATCGTTTTATAGTGCCATTACTTTCGAGAATCTAAACACGTAAAGTCGATTACAATTCCTTAAATGCATTATATCCCATTGCTTCGATATCAATTTAGAATGGCGCAAATTCCATTTATTTGCACTGGGGTAGGACCTTTTTTTTCTCTAATCCAATAACAGAGAAAGGTTTTCCTCCCCTTCTGTGTCGAATAACAATAAATAGAAAATAAATTTAAAAAATCTATTATTCTAAATGATTTTTATGATCAGGAAGAAAGTTCTCCCGTTCCAAATTTTTAGAAGATTGCTTGGTGCATGAGAAAGAAATTTAGCTGTTTGAAAATAAAGAAAGCAAAATTGTTATAATAAATAAATAAACCTGCGCAGAATCAAATAAATCTGCAATGCATCTAAAACGAGAATTTTTCAATGGATGATAGTTATATTTCGAATGGAATTATTTTCTTCAACCTAACAACCCAACTATCCTGTTCGAATTGAAATTTTACTTTTAACCACTTAGCATACAATGACGTGTCTGACAAGCGCATCGAATTACTGAATTTTTATTTTCAAGTCTGCAACTAAGCCACAGAATTAAGTATTTAAATACGAAAAAATCAATATGAAACGAATTGGTATCTCAAATGCTCTATATATTATTTCAAAAAATCAAATTAACAATAAATTACCAAAATAGGATGAGTTATCTAATTAGAAAGTTAAATAAATTCGAAAGTCAAGTGGTTAAGAAGTACGGGTATATTTTATGAATTTGAAATATATATTCAGTGAAGAGTTATCAAGTTAAAGCGGGTATTTCAATGCTGAAATCGGGAAAAAAAGTCTTCTGTGTCCATTTTTTAAAAACTGCTTCTTCTTTTTTTGTAATTATATAACAAACAAGATAAATGACCAAACGATAGATTCCAGCTTCGGATCTACTTTGATATAAAATTAAAATTATCAATTAAATACATGCTCTAACACGAAAATAAAACAATCGAAAATTAAAATAAACCACTGTAAGAAGCTTCTGCGGGGTAACAGACTAAACCGAGTCAAAGATCCTATAAATAAGGAAATAATAACATGGACTTAAGATACAAAAGGATTGGTCGGCAATTTCATTGCTATAAAATTGAAAATATAAATCGTATTTATTTATCACGAATTTTGCCATTCTATTCAAAATATAGTTTTGTTTTCAAAGTTCTTACATAACACATACAGACTCAAAGTTCTTACACGGAACTGAGAAAGAAGTTTATGGAAGTGAAAAAAATATTTTTAATAATAATGGCAATAAAACATATTTACATTAAATTACGCCGTCTTACACTTTTGGCACATATAACCAAGTGGTTATCTCACCAGAAAAAATAGGCGAATATGGATAATCTAAACATCGCATCTAAACAGTTTTATAAAAAAGTATTAGAGTATAATTTTGAATATTTAACCAAATTAAATTTCTAAATATTATACACACAACTGAATTGAAAAAACAATATTGAACACTTTAAAGTCGAGAAAAGTTTAAATAACAAAAATTGATCAATTAAAGTGAAAATATGTCATATCAGACTTATACTATTTATTAGTTTCGAAATATTTAGAACTCAAGTCAAAATAAAGATACACATTGTCCGTGTATTTTGTTCTGAAGATCTAACTCTCTCCTTAATTTAGAATGAATTTGTAATGTAATAATTATGGAATT
The DNA here is from genome assembly GCA_026289955.1 of Argiope argentata. NCBI lineage: Eukaryota > Metazoa > Arthropoda > Arachnida > Araneae > Araneidae > Argiope > Argiope argentata. The sequence goes on from JAOUZG010040073.1 coordinate 2,466,227, forward strand.
CCTGGACGAAGATTTGGCTGGAATTTTTGGCGCAAAAGTCATATTGGCTAAACTACGCCATGAATAAGGTTAAAATATTAAACTAATGATATAAAAAGCTGAAACATAAACTTATAAAAGTGAGATAAAACTTAGTAAACTTTCCAAAATTGTTTAAAAAGGAAAGTTAACAGGTAAAAGGAAATAAACAAATAGCCTTCAAGAAATTAAAAAAAAATGTGGTATATGTAAAAAATATTGTATTTCTATTGTATAAAATATATTGTATTGTATTTGGTATATGTAAAAAATATTGTATATTTGAAAAATGTAAAAAATATTGTATTTCATCTATAAAGTCCTGCAAAGTTACAGATGAGAACTTAGAAACTTTCTGACGATGGGAATTAAAAGAAGTATATTCGATCACCATGTGAATAACAGTAAACTTAGTATGATAAATGGGACATAAGGGCGTGCTTTTTCCAAAAATGAGATACTTATAAGTGAAATGTATATGTCCTATACGGAGGGGAGTCAATTCAACATCGATCTCTCGTATAGGAAGAGCAAGCCACAATCTATAGGAAGGTTTGATCAAATATAATTTATTATAAATCTTCAGATCCCAATTTGCCTGCGAAGTAGAAAAAATATGTCTAATTAGCTTATTCTTGGCATCGCCATATGGTAATCCATGACTCTTAGTCAAAGAGATCTATGGCAAACGCATGGAATTGGTCAATGACTTTGTTTACAAACGTATTCACGAAACGGCATATCAATAAGCAATGCAACCATTTCTGACTGATGAAAGGAATGACAAGAACAAAGTTATTGACAAATCGTGACAATTCCTACCTTGAAAAGCAAATCATGCCGGTAAAAACAATATTTACACACAGGATAAGATACAATCATTTCATTACAATGCAAGTTTCTGTTTCAAAAGATCTAAGGTATTTCTTAAACGCCTCCATTTAATCTTTTTATGTAAAGTTTCAGTTCTTTGATGGATAGGATGTAAAATTAGTCCTCCAGAGATATTAATCTATTAATATTTTCAATGGCATTGCTATTTCTTTTTCCAAAATTTCAAAAGTCTCGTTTGAAAGCATTTGAAGATAAATATAAAAAATAGGTATAATAATATCCATAAGGAACAAAGCTTTTATATTTCCAAAAACTATTTGACAAATTGAATTTGTTTGGATTCTTTAATAGATCATTTTTGTAAAAATTCAAAATGATTATTGCTTATTACAGACTCAAAACTGGTTTTATGATCTACGTATAATTTCATTCGATTTAACAAATTCAAATAAAAGTTTGTTAATACACAAACACTACTAGTCATGTGTTTGATTAGGTTACAATTCAATAGTATCAAAATTTCCAATCGGAAAGTCCTTCGAATACCATTTATTTACCATGCACTTTACTGAATCCTTCTAATAAAGGGTTAAATATGACATAGTCAACTACAGAAGAAATGAAGGTGCCTACGTATTAGACAGTCCAACTTAAACGCCAAATTTGAAGTCGTCACCAATGAGTTGCTAAACCGCCAATAATGGCAATCCGGCAATGGTATAATCCGTTGATCTTTATCAACAAATTTAAATTCGTCGCCAGTGAATAACTTAACGTCGGCTATCGTTGGCGAAGATGGTCTAATACGCAAGTACCGAAATTAAAACTAATACGAGAAAAAATAAGAAGAAACAAATCTGAAACATACTTTACCAGCATTTACAACTTGGTAATTTTGAAAGAAAGATGAAATATCACTTACCTGGAAAGAAAAAATAATGAATTATTATTATGTAATATACAATATATTGTAAACAATACATTTTTATGCAAACAATGTGACACCACATTGGTTACTAATAAATATTAATTATTGTTACTATTAAAGTAAAAACAAATATGTTTTTTCGTTTAGAACCTAGCTATATATTAAGAAACTATATTCTTAAAGAGTAAAATACGTTTTTGTCTTATAGTATAATTATATTTTATAATATACATATAGATGACCAGGAAAAATGGAGCTGTCAGAGTTCTATAAATGTTCCCTTATTGCAACACTTTTATAATTAAATTATAAAAATACGCCTTATATTCTTATTTTTGACATCATAATGTAAAAAAGTACCTAATAAATGCATGATATTCAAGATTTAACATTTTATTATAAGCAAAAGAAAATTAGGAAAAAATAATGCACACATTTTAGTATAAATGTTATAACGTCCCATTTAATATCAGGTGACATATTTTTATGTACATTCTACAGTATAAAAATTTGCACATTAAAATAAAAAATATATATTATGAATGTTGATTTGATTCTCAAAAAGTATTATAACTTTATTTAATAATTAAGTAATAGTAAGTAATTACACTGATGTGAAAAGACAAGCATAAGAAGAAAGAGTCAAAATTGGCATTTATAATTGTTATTTCTTTCTCGTACGCGGAATATAAAAAAAGCAATTGTTATAATTATACAAAAATGCGAAATCGAAATTTTAATGAATATTCATGCTTTAACCCTTCCTGAATAAAAAACATTTTGGGTTATGCCTGTTTGTCTAGAATGCGATTGAAACGATCGTAAATGATTTGAATCAGGATGTGAATTCAGGATCAGAAATTTTGTTCTGGTATGATACATTGAAATATGCATAGTAGATTTCATTTTAATCTTTTATTATATTTATTTTTAAAAACTAACCCTCCCACTCAGGTTTTCCAAGCCTAGTGCAGTAATTTTTAATTTCAAAGCTTCACAAGAGCTATTATAAAAAGTATTTCTTATATTGTAACCTCAAACTGGTGTCAAGACAATACGTCGAGCATCAAATATGAGGCATTTTAATCCATGAGACTTAATGTACACCCTTAAAAATGAATGGGAGTTCGGCCAATGTTCGAGTAACAGATACTTTTCAGTATTCATTTTCAGAGCCTCTCCTTTTGTAAACAACAAATTCTGCAGGACACAATGCTTCTTTTATTAAATGATATTCATAGGAACAGTTTACTTTCGTACTTATCTTTTAATTAAAATAGTATACCTGAGGGACACATTTATTATCAACATTAATCAGAATTTCAGACGTCTGGGTCTGCATCTCTCGACTCCTAATTTTCTCTCCTCTGACTTCACTGCCATTCAAATGCAGTATGGAAACGAGCGTGCGCTTTTACTGATCTAATTATACTTAAGTGCATTCAGTAATGAAAGGACTGTAGTGGCCGCAAAAAAAGGGACAGCGATAAGTTGTTCCAAACAGATGCTGCAATTCATCACTGTGATGTAATTCATTCATTCATCATTCAGAGAGTTGGCCGCTATCAGCTTTCAAAGGAAATTTTGCAGGTGGGAAACGAATTCGTTTTTCCATGACAGAAACAAAACTCCAGAGCTAATGAAGTACTGCAGCTGTTCATTTGAATTTTATCAATAAGCCTATATATAACTTAGCGATATCAAAAAGGATTAACTAACAACCTTTATCCCAAATAGTTTTCAATGCATATTTTTGAAGCCTATTTCACAACACATATTGTTAATGATGGTAGCAAAAATATTGTAATTTGATTCAACCCATTTATAATATCTGTATATGTTTCGTAAAAATCATGAAAAGCTCTAATTACCTCTAATATAAAAGAATCATGTGTTACAAAGAAGCTTTGTGCGGTAAGCAGACGCCTATCATTTTAACTAGGAATAAGGCATTATCTTAATTCTCTTTAACCACCTGTCACAGCGATGATTCATACCTTAATTAATAAATTATCAGATAAGATTGCACGATATTTAAATGACAGTACTCAATATTCTGAATGCCAAACGATATTCTGAAGATAATGTATTGTCGTAAGTCTGTTATTTCTTCCGTTTGTTATTAACCCCTTAACCGGTTTGTCAATATGCCATACGTGCATCGATTTATCGAATTTTAATAGTTGCAAACAAAAAATAAATCATTCATAATAATTATAATTCTATAGTAAAATGACTTTGAGTACTTAGATAAGCCAAGTATTCCATGGATTTCCATTCGAATCAAAATAAGAAAATATTCCCAAAATAGAAGGTATCATCTTATAAGATAGTAAGGAAAATAAACCGGTTAAGGAGTTAACAATCGAGGGGCATCTCGTTATTGAGGATGAGAAGCTTCCGGCATGGTGGTTAAATCTCGCCACTCTTAGTGAGTAAACTAATAGGTGGAAGTTGGATTCCTCCCATCGATGACGAGACGTAATTCCTACGGGATAGATTGTACCGTGATCGGTGATGGCCATCAAGACTCAACCACAGTTCCCGGTAGTGTTGTTGTTGCGGTGGTCCGGTCATTCACCCCTACTAGTTTAAATCCGTGTGCCTTCGCGGCGAGTAGGAGAGTTTGATATGTCTTCCCTCTGCTATCACTCCTACTGGGATGCATCCGCAGATATGAGAATGAAAAATTGTATTGTAGTTGGTTTCGTAATACGGCAGAGTACAGAAATGATGTAGGTTTAATTACCCCCTGTCAAGACGGGTCGTGATTTCCACAGACAGAGTTGTACCATGGCCGATGATGATCCTTCGGAATCAAACTTAGTTCCCTCCAATCCTGTTGTGGCCGTCCGATCGTTCAGATTTATTCGTGTGGCGTCAGGGCGGGAGAGGTAAAATTCCCTTTGAAAAACCGTAAGAATTTTCAGACTTATACGAAAGAGCAGAGATTTGAAGACATTATGGTGAAGGTTATAGCAATGATTCTAATGCTTAATTTCACTTATTTAATACAAGTAGCAATCAATGTTTTTGTAAACTTTTTTTACTATTTGTCGATTAAAGAATTAATAAAATTCAATCAAAATAAACAAAAATTGCTATCTTAACTCAAGCAAAAACTATTTTCGTCTGCTCATGATATGTGGCATCTTTATCAAAAATTGCATAAAATAGACCTGACAATACTTTTGAATTTTGAAATCGCTGCTTTAATTTTCAGATGAATTTTCCAAGAAAAATGAAATTTAAGTTTGTTTTATCTGCTTTAGGTTACCTTTAAAGCTAGATAATTTGCCTAACAGTGATATACTTTTTATTTGACAAACATTATTATTGATGCTATAAATAAAAGTTTGATTAACACGGTTTTTAAATTGCAGTGCTCATTCCCAAATAATTAACTATTCAAATGAAATAATTTCTGATGTATAGGGTTCTTTCCCACAAACTCAAACTCTTGAAGTTTCTTAGAATCCGTCTAATAAATTACAAGTGATATTAAAGCGGTTAAATTACAAGATAAGCCTGAGCAATAATCTGTTTCAGAATTATTTGGGGCATTTGCCGCGGTATTTACTGATAACATGCATCCTGGCCACGCTTTATATCTGTCTCTCGTTAACTGTACCTTTAGCCTTAATTGGTTCAATTCTGGAACATGTTCGATTCTGTGAATTAGTTGAGTCTGATTATTTCATTAATCGCATATTCTCCTATAATTTAATGCCAATAGAAAGTCATATTCAATATGAAATGTTGTGAACTATATACTTTTATTGTTTCATAATATTCCACTACAGTTGATTATGTTAATTAAATTAACTGTACTTAATTCAGTAACATCAGTATGCCTTTAAAGGGATCCTTCAAAAGATCGTAAAAGACGAATTTCAGTTCTAATTTTAGAATATTTATTATTGATTACATGTGCTATTTTTCTTTAAAGTTCAAAGAATTTTCGTACCATTAAATTTTTCAATTTATAAGTTTTGTAAAAACTTTTTAATTTTAAAATTTATAAGTTTAAAACTTTTTTATGACTCATTGTCAATTTTGAATGTTATCTTATATGTTACGGATGTAATGTAACTAAATATAGCAACAATTTAAATGTTTTTTAAACCGATTTTTATATACATTAATATTACTAAATGATAATTATAACAATGCAATTACCTGCTTAAGGTAATCATATATACTATATATATTTCATAGTTTATCTTTCTATTATTTGTGTCACAATAATTATATATACATAACACATTATTTTGTTGAAGCAGAAAGATGATTTGGGACCCAAATCAGTTAGAAAGGTTGAATTCTTAAGTCCACTTTGTTACATCTTAAAAGACACAAATTATGTATGAACTGCGTAGCACAAAAACAGAAGAAAGTAATAAAAGGCGTAAGGAGCACGAAATCATTTATCCTTGGTCTTATATACCATAAGATTTTAATAAATCTGACACGTGTCGATTTTGATAGAAGTTCTCATGCGTGTTGACTTTGTTCAAGAATAAAGAGAAAGCATCGTAATAATGAAAAATTCAAATTCAACTTTTTGATAAATCGGCAGGTTTCTGATTTCGATGAGCTCGGGAATCGCATTTTTAGCATTTCGTTTGTTTGTTCGTCGGCTTAGTTTTGAACACGATAGTTTGAGAACGCTTGGAACTAAAAGAAAGAAATTTGGTATTTGGACTTTATATCATATTTATAGATTTCAATTATATTTTAAATGAATTCTATTCAGTAATATATTTATTGGAGAGATGCGAGAAAGTTTATTATCAAGTTTATTAAACAATATTGCGAAAATTGATCAATGTCATACAATATTGTACAATATTTGTTGCTACTAGGGTTAAGAGCGCAAAGCATGCGTAGTTGTAGGTTTTCCATAAAACAGATGAAAACACGTAGCTTTTAAGCAACTGCGCCAATTAAAAATTCTTTAAAAATAATATTTTTTTGTTCAGGTCACAATTTTTTAACCAGATAATCTACCATTATGTTTTAAACGAATTCTATTCAGTAATATATTTATTGGAGAGATGCGAGAAAGTTTATTATCAAGTTTATTAAACAATATTGCGAAAATTGATCAATGTCATACAATATTGTACAATATCTGTGTGCTACTAGGGTTAAGAACGCAAAGCATATGTAGTTGTAGGTTTTACTTAAGAACAGATGAAAATACGCAACTCCTAAGCAACCACGTCAAATAAAAATTCTTTAAAAATAATTTTTTTTTGCTCAGGTCACAATTTTTTAATTAAGACTAGATAATCTACCATTAAATTTTCAATTTTCCATCACTCCTCTTGGTCTTGGTCTACCCCACAATGACCCAACTATTTGAAAGTGTATAAGACTTTGAAGGCTATCCATTATTTATTTATTTACAGGCTTGCAGTTATCGCTAGAATATGGGCGGTGAATAAGGGTATACATTATAGATAGTTTGACTAAAACAAAATAATTAAATTAAATAGTTAACAAATCAATTCTGAGCTCAGGATATTAAGTTGAAAAACACAGACAGAAGGCAGGAACACACATAAACATGAAATAATACCTTTAATGTCCAAAGGATGGAATATATAGTAGTATAGTAATGACAGACATATAAACAATATCAAACAATGCACCGATATCTAATATTATGTATCTGTCTCGTTATATAAAATGAAAAATAGGTGAATGACAGAAATACAGGGGTTAAATATAAAGCATATCTCGAATGACAAACATATAAAAAAATGCATTGTTAGAATGTAAGACCGTGAGAAGAAACGTATAATTTTTAAAATCTATAATTCCGACTTAAAAAAACAAACAACTGGAAGTTGATTCAGAATAATTACATAAATAAAGAATCAATTAAAACAAGAGGACAAAAACTTGTTTATTTACAAAACTTGTTTTATTTTAACCTCGACAAGCACTGAAAATCGGAATGGATAAACAATAACGGACAGTTTCCAAATATCACCTTAATAATAACAAAAATATTAGCACTTTAATTCAAATTCCATGAATCAACAAATCAAACATCTGTTATTCTTTTTTGCGAAGAGTCAACTCTCGGCGTGTATCTTCATAAATTCAAGAGTCAAAAAGATTAAAATGAAATCTGCTATGCATATTTCAATGTATCATGTTAGAACATAATTTCTTGAACCGCGAAACGCCATGTGCTAGTGCAAGTGAAAAAATATTTTTATTCATTTTCATTGTTTCATTGAATGAGTCACTTTAGTATTGCAAACGATCCAAAAAACTTTGTCTCGCATTTATAGTTTTAAAAAATATCACATTTCCTGTTTATTTCATTTCATATCATCACTTGCTCAAAATGACATTTTTCTAGGTATTGTTTGCTGTAATCATTAACTTATTTTTTAAAATCAGAGCTTTTGTAAATGGAATGGCTACGCGTTATTAAAAGCTGATTTTTTGAGATGCTAGTGCGGATAATAAATTTTTATTTTTCGTCTGCAGATTTTTGTTGACCTCAGAAAACCTCATTCCCAAAACAATATCATATTATGACACGATAATGAGTTATTACGAAACAGTTATGCTGGACTTCTTTTTTACATTGTTTTAATAAGATATGTTTAAAATTAAAAACTTTAATATTCCCGACCATTTTCAGAATTTAGACATAATAATAATCAGAGCACCAAGCCGGGATGGCCTGGTTGGTAGAGCGTTGGACTCGTACTCCTTAGGTTACGGGTTCGAAGATCATGGCCAAAAGATTCCCCGAGTGTATGGCGACTGGTGCTCGTTAAATCTGTTCATGGTCTCAAAGTTCTCCATGTCGAGAGTAATACAACTGGGAATATTGATAAGATGTGATCGTTCTTTGTTCCAGGTCTAAATTACGATCTGAGAAGAATGAATTTGCATGAATGAAGTCCGTCCCCTAAAAAGGGTTGTAGCGTGTGTGGCTCGTACTCTTGGCCCTATATGGCGCTACTTTTAAAACAAAGAGACGCATTTCTTAGGCTTAAATCTTCTGCTGATCGTATCAGCGGGAGCTTGTCCAAGGCAAGTGCCATTAGTCACAACACAACACAACACACAGACAAAGCCATAAAGTCACTCTAATATTTTAAAAAGTATCATTAGAAATTAATTAAATGTAAACATGAAGTAAGACATCAATCATTCATCACAATTTTCTCTGCAATCAGCTCTTTCGAAAGATGTCACCAGCAGCTCAAGAACCAACAAATGTACTCCTACCAATCCGCCGACTATCACGACTTCTGAGAAAAGAAAATTCAAAAATATCAAATGAAGAGCCTCTTGATAAGTTATTCGTCGCCGTTAAAGTCAGATCACCGACCCAGAAATAAAAAGCGAAAACGGAGCGGTAAGTATAACTATATAAATTATTCAATTTCGCCACGTGCGTTTGAAGAGGGTCGCCGCTGCCATAAAAAGACGCTATTCTTCCCGTAATTCATTCAACGGGTTCTCGTGCCGTCTTAAGTCGCCGGTGGGGAGACAGAATGTCTGACAAGTATGGCCCATGGACGCATTAATACCAACGAAGAGCGACCATGAAAAAGTAGGGGAGGGAGGCCATCGGTGGTTGGGAATTTCGTATTCTTGATGTTTCACTGCCGAGTTTTATTTTTAGATGTGACATTAATGGCTTCATGCTTGCTATTCATTTTGGAGTAATATCTTCTGTCTTACAGGGATCCTTTTGAATTTAGGAAATCATATATTACATTGTTATAAAATATGCGCGCGCTGTTTTCTTTATGTTTTAGAGAGAGTTTTGTTGAAGAGCAAGACCCTAGTAGCACACAAATATTGTACAATATTGATCAATATTCGCAATATTGTCTGTCT
>JAOUZG010040073.1:2475897-2497852 GCA_026289955.1 Argiope argentata
AGCAAGACCCTAGTAGCACATAAATATTGTACAATATTGATCAATATCCACAATATTGTTTAATATCATATAGTATCGTACAATATTGAACAATATTATGCTACAGGATGTGCTACCTGGGGAATCAGAAGAATAATATTGTTGTTTTTGCTGTTTAACAAAAACTATATGGGTTTTATTTCTTGACAAAAAAATTTCGGTACCTTTGATTTAATTTATAATTCCTTTTCTTTAACAAGTTAGCTGTTTGGACATCTTCGGAAAATGCGTATCTAAATCGTGTCGCAAAAATGTAACGATGGCGAGTATAGTGGTCAAGCACATAGTATGTGTAATATGAAATTATGTCGTAATGAAATCACTTATTTTTTTAAATTTCCATAATCGCATTTCTTTATTTAAACTAACAAATTTTTGCATATGAACGAAAAGAAACATTACATTTACATTTAAGGAAAACTATTCATATTGCATGGTTTTTTTCTTGATAATTATTAATAACCTTTTATTTGTTCCTTTGATTTTTGCTTAGCTCCAAAATTATGATTAGGTTTCTGTTTTTACAAAAATTATAATTCAAACTGAAAATTTCGACTACTTATTACTCCTGACGAAAAAACTCGACATAATGCAAAATGTACTTTTCCCATGTCGACTATGCTCGTCAAAAACAGCTAACTGGTTAAATGAAGTTTTAAAAAAATGAGGGAGGTTACCATATAGAAGGGGGGGAATGGCCTTCTGATGTTCTGGAAACTACGTTGCGCACTTAATTTGTGATGAAATATAGGATGTAAATTTATCAGAAAAAATGCAAAAAGCATCAAAAATCGATAAATTTGAACTATTTTTACAGACAGTTTTTACATGTGTCAAATCGTAATAAAGTAGAAATTCAAATACTATGCAAAAAGAAATTTTTTCACGTTTATTCAAAACTCAGGCTAATAGAATTAATTTTATTTTATTTAAAATCCAGTGAATTAGAATGCATTTCAATTTTGCAACTTAACTATGAAGTTTCACATTTCTTCAATAATTCAGGAAAAATTGACATCGTATTGGACCAACCGTTTACTTAACAAATCACATAACAATCAACTTGATAAATACAGATAATTTCATTTGCAACAAGTCTCGTGCAGTTTATTTGGATGAAAAACGATTCAATCACTTTATTTTTGTTCTGAGTCATCCTATATAAGTTATCAACTGCAGACGATCTTCAAATCAAACAATCTCCCCATGAAACCACAGTCGGTCTTTTCAAACATTTATCCTCTCTCCCACGCGGGGAATTCGATCGAAAAATCGATGAACATTGGCAATCCTTATTTCCCATTTTTTTCATACTAATACAGAACGACAACGAGTTTAAGTTCAGCAAACTTGTTCCACAAGTTTTCCTACAAAATGAATTTTTTTATAAAACCAAGTTTAAATATTTTCCAACAATTCTTTCTTTTTTAATTCAGTACAAAGTTAGGCGCCAAATTCCACCAACGTTCTAAAAAGCCGGTCGTTCGTTCGAAAGACCCATTTTAATTCTGCAGCCGCCGCGAGCATGTAATAACAGCTGTAGGTGGGGGAAGAAATTCGAACATTAGAATATCTTTATGCCTAACACTCGTCCGTCTGTTGACCTCAAGAGAACGAAAACAAAACCAAAACCAAAACACAGTGCCGCTATCTCTTCCGCCTTTAGGTATTCGGAGAACGAGTTGAGATGTTTTCTTTGTTTGATTTGTTGTGTTTTGGCGGTGGCATCCCTCTCGAAAGGTGAGTCATCGGCGGTTTTCTTTGCTTTTTTTTTCTCCCTCTCATTGAATTGAGAAAAATCGTCTGCTGCTTTTCAAAAATTTTTCATTGTGCTTTTTGATAATACTTTGAAAGTACCTGACGGACATTTAAGCATGTAAGGTGAAAAAATACGAAATTACACAGTTAGCGAAAACATTATACGGGAGATTTAAAAAATCATCAAATATGATAGCATACAATATTAAAATTATAAATCCTACTTCTTTTAAACCAAATTTGTTTTATTATAAGGTTATTAGTACGAATTCAAAAACATTGAACGAAATGTAAATGCATTTTTAAAAGAAATTATTAACCCATAGAACTTTTAATTTTAAATATTCTTCACCTTTATTTGGTTTTGTTTTTAATAACTTTATGTTTCAGATTTATTATATTTAACAGAAAGGGGGAAACATTCATCTTACTGCAGACTTTTTAAATGTAAAATTCGTTGAAAGAATCATAATATTTAGTGAACATTTGACACCACATTTTAACAATAACAGTTTTTTGAGCACATTTTTCAAACATTTTTTACAGCTACAAAAAAGCCGTATAGTTTTTCATAAATGAAAATTTCTGCAATTACTTACTTTTCCCGTATTTAAAACCAATTTATATTTTCTCTTCCAAAATCACGTTATAAAGTTTTTTGTTTAATGATAAAGAAAACGCATTCTGAGATTAATTGATTGCAGACAAAAAAAATTCTTTCATATATTTTCAACTTAAAAATGAAAATTCTTCTTAAGGATTATTAAAAAAAATCTTACCGATAATTCTAAGAAGAATTTCCTTTACAGCATCTCGTCTTTCATTATTAAAGAATGGTTAATTGCTTTCTTCAGACTGCTTCATAAATTTATCATGAAGGTAAACATTAAATCTCATCATTTCTAAATACGTAGAAAGGAATTTTTAAATTATGGGTTAAAATTCAAATAATTAGTTATATCTAAAACATCCCATATTATAAAATTTATCCCATATAACGAATGACAAAAATAAATGAAAAATTAATTAATCCCAAGTATCTTAGAAAAATAACAGAATCAAAAATTTCAAATTTATATAAATGGAAATCATAAATAAGATCTAAAAAATGGTGTGCTGTTATATTATTACAAATATACTTGTTGAATTGGTTAGAATGATGAATTCGCTTTACGATTCCAAATCATATTTTACCAGTGAGGATTTATAATTATTTTTTTCATTTTTTGATTTATATTTCTGATACAACCTTTGAACAATTACTATCTGTAGGAAATTCTATCCATACTTCACATCAATTTGATTTCCTATATTTAAAATACATAATTTTAATTATAATTAAAATGGTATTATATAGAAAAATATCTACAATTAATTAATATATACTGTGCTTCTACTTAAAATGAATATTGATTTTCATGTAAAAAACAATTTTGATGCCATTCAACTTTTTTACTAAGGAATATGAGAAATCTAAAATTTGATATAAAACTTGAAGATGAAAGAAAAAATTTATTCGTCTTTTTTAAAAAAAATCTTTTGTTTTCTTCGTGACGTGAAAACAACAGGGTCTTAAATGACATATTAATTCAAAACCTAGAGACAAGAATTTTCTTACTCTTACATTAAACATATCTTTCTTTTCCTATGTTTTATTTTGAGATTAAGAATTTCCATATAATTCTAATTTTCTGTTATAATCAATTATAATTTTCACTGGATAGTATCCGTTTGAAATGTTGGCTAAATTGTAATAAGCACGATTGTTATAACAGTTTAAAATATAAAATATTAATTTTATTCATGTTCTATTTGATATTCGAGATTCGATTTTGAAAATGGTCAACTAAAAACAAACGTTCGAATCGAATTTCAATTTCGAAATTTCACTATTTATAATGACCAAAATAGACTTCTATGACTAAAAGAATAAAAAGTCATTCACAAATTAGGTCAGATGCCTAGATTTAAAAAGGATAAACGAAGCTTCTATTTTTTACATAAAGAAACTTTATTAAATGGCACACAAACAAATGAAACAAGCATATGGAATGCATATCAGTGAATGTTTTTGAAAACAATTTACAAGGAAAAAAAAATACACTGGAGGGTTGTTTGAAACAGGTGGTATATTCAGAGAGGTATGCGATGTTAATGACCCTATATGGACACTCGCTAACAGGCGTGTTGACCGAATGACCTTTTTTGGGATGGGTTTGCATTTCTACACACTAGCCACTTAGGGTTTTATTATTCCACTGAACTATACGCTCTAAGAGGTCAGTTCTGGCCTACTTATGGTGGATATAATACTGAGTTTCAAGAAAGAAATTAAAAGAAACAGATATATTTGCATAAATGTGAACTAAAATAACATTGCGAATATAGAGGATTAAATAACATTCAGCTGCGGAAAATAGTCGTTTCTGCGAGTAATGTTCTTTATTCTTCAAGGAAAAAATACAAAAACATTAACAAATATTATAGAAGAGAATCTACGAATTAAAAAACAAACAAACATGAATCGGTTTTTAAAAGAAAAGTATTTTCTGTATTTAGCCATAGGTTGTATGCTCAAAATATTCCACATTGCCATTTATTAAAAAATTTCATTACTACGTACGAAAATTTAATCTTGTATAAATAAATAAAGTTGGAAATCCTGTTTCAAAATTATTGATTAAAAAAACATTTATAAGGGGATGGACATGATATTTTGTATATGAAATTTGTGATGTCTCCATAAAAAATGGTCTGCTACCCCTATGCCAGGAAACCGGCATTCGTTTTTCTAAAAATGTCATATGGGTCATTTACACAACTTTAAGTAAATTTAAAAAGAACAGTGTATCAGACAGAGTTTAGAGTTTACATGTACATAATTTCTATTAATTAGAAGAAAAAATATTATAAAGGCAATTTAATATGCAATATTACGCTAATATATAACTAATTGAAATTTTTACAAATAAACCATGTGTAAAATACAGTAATATAACAGAGTAATACAGTAGTAATAATTAGAAGGAACATACATGTGATTGAATCAGAACGTATCCCAACGACTTTTTCGAACATTTACACAATATCAAAGATTTTAAGTTTGACTTGATAGTATGGTAAAAATAATCAAGCATGGATCCTGCATATCTTATCGTCAGTTGATGGATTCGGAAATTCGAAACATATTTGCAATTTTTCTTACTAAGAATAATATGTTTCATTTATTTACCTTAAGTTTTGAGTTACCGTTTTTATAAATAGCTGAACAAATAAATTCACTTTTATGAATTTGACTAAAAATTTAATAAACACGCATATTCACAGTAATAAAATCACACGCGGAAATTCCTTCCTTCAGCTTTTTGTTAAAATAATTACTGTATTTTCATATTCATTAATAAACATAAGAGCAGTCAGCTTTTTTTTATAGATTTTGTTTAATTTTTATTTGATAAAATAAAAAAAACATAAGTCAAATTCCATTCATCTAGCACCCTGAATTTTATATTTATCTTTTTTCAGGCAAATTTGTAACAAATTTGCAGCTGTAATAACTTATCAAATTTTATTAGTTAAGTCAAACCGCTTTTGACCAATTGCCTTCGTAGACAGGTAAATATAATCAAATAGCTTTTCATTTCAAAGTAAAGAATTAATAGTTAAACGCAGGGAAAAAATTTTTAACATTAGAAGAAACAATTATGAGAACATTTATAGAATTCATAAAAACATAAATAGACTAAATGTATCCTGTTGTATTTTGATAGCGAATTCTTTGCTGACACTCAATTAATAGAACATCAAAAGAACATTCTCAATATAGAAGTTCCGAAATTATCTCTTAGATTCATCCGTTATACAACTAAAACGTGGTAAACATCGTCTTCGTAGACAGGTAGACATAGTTAAATAGTTTTTCATTTTAAAGTAAAGAATTTATAGTTAAACGAAGAACAAAAATTTTTAGCATTAGCAGAAACATTTATGAGAACAATTCCTAAAAACATAAACTAAATGTATCTTGTTGTATTTTGGTAGCGAATTCTTTACTTAGACTCAATTAATAGAACATCAAAAGAATGCGTCTCAATACGGAAGTTTTGAAATTATCTCGTAGATTCATCCGTTATGCAACTAAAAAATGGTAAACATCGTCTTCGTAGACAGGTAGACATAGTTAAATAGCTTTTCATTTCAAAGTAAAGAATTTATAGTTAAACGAAGGACAAAAATTTTTAATGTTAAAAGAAACATTTATGACAACATTTATATACTTCCTAAAAACATAAACAGACTAAATGTACCCTGTCTTATTTTGATAGCGAATTCTTTGCTTAGACTCAATTAATAGAATATCAAAATAATATGTCTCAATATAGAAGTTTCGAAACTATCTCGTAGATTCATCCGTTATGCAACTGAAAAGTGGAAAACATCCTTTTGTTAAGACACGATAATCGTTCACTGACACATGTTATCGAAAATAGAACAACCAACAGATGCTGTCTTTCCCAAACAACACTCAAAGGAGGACTTCAGCAGGAGAACATCTAAACTTCACTCGGGAAAAAGTTCATTCGAGCAGCTGGACAAAGAAAAGGAAAGGGGAGTCGAAGAAAAATATCCGCCATCACTTGCCAAACGATAATTGATATCGATCGAACTAAAAAGTGGTCCAGATGTTGTTTTTCACAACTTTGATATGATCAATATTTATATATAAAAAAACGAATTTATAGGTTCGAAATTTTTAACGATGCTTTTAGTTTCTGTGAATTATTTACTACTCCAAATTACATGTGTATTAAAATACTATAATTTTAAATAATTGCTATAAAAACGATGGTTTTTTAAAGTAAAATTAGTATATCTTGTTCAGTTCTAAAAGGGTACATTACTCTGCACATATCGTAGAGGGTGAAGAAGAATACTTGTCATAACATTCGATTACAAGAGTAAGACTAAAAAGAGTATATTTCCAAAGTAGAATCCATTTACTTGTTAAGACGTGCTAGGCAAAATCCCCAAAATAAGAAAATATTGAAATGAAATGAAATAAATCATATACAATGAAACTATTAAGGATTTAAAAAAGAGCAGTAAGAAGTAAAGAGAAATTTTGTAACTGCTCTTATTATTTTTCCTTCTTTCTTTAGACTTACTCAATAATAAGTTAAGTAAGTTCCATTCTTTTTCTGGGGCTAAAAAAAGTGAGTTTGGAAGGCTATTTTTTCAATAAGAAGCTTATTGTTGTTGTTATTAGCGTCACTTGAAATAGAAAAGCTCCGCCGAGGCATCAGCGAGTTTTAAGCCGAAAGGAGCGTCTCTTATTTTGAAGAAGCCCCAACTAGGGCCAAGAGTACGCCTTAGCTCTTCAATCATCAGAGTCACTTGCACATCCTCTTTTTACAAGGGGGCATATTCACACGCCATACAGATAGAACAGAGGAGAATAACCACGCTCTAACCAGGACTCAAACTTAGGACCTCCAGCTATTGAGGAAGACGCGCCACCCCATGCCAAGATGCGGGCATATGAAGCCTTCATTAACATAGTAAGCAGCTAGATATATTTTTTTACTTATAAAACAATGATTCCAATTGCTGTCTTCAGTTTTGGCATAAAATATAACTCTTAGCTCATCAAACGTCATTTCAAAGACATTGAATATAATGTTTAAAATTCACTCCCGCCATGTTTTTGGAATGTTTCTACAATTCAAAACTTCATAAAACAAACTAAAGTCTGTTATTTATCCCAGTACAAGTCCAAACATCTTGTATAAATTTCTGAATTTTTCAAAATAATAAAAAGTAGTAATAGAAAAACAAAATGAAAATTTCCGAAAAAAAAAAAAAACATTTTTCTAATACATTGAAACATCTCATATATTTAAAACCATTTACTTTTACAATTAACGGAAATTATACCTGAAAGTTTTTTAGGGCAGAGACTGTGGATTCAAAATTGGTAATTTAATAAAAGAAGGGAAAAAACACACACAAACCAAACAGAAAATGACAGAACGGTGAAATTCTTATTATTATAATTAATCTTCACACTACTTTAAAAAAATTAAATCTAATCAATATTTTCAATATGAACTATTACTTAAAATGAAATCTAGAACAAGCTGAATCTTTCAGTTAAAACTCAAAATACTTTTTTAGCAAAACGTTTAATATTTAGGATCGCTAATCTACACAAATGACAGTCTGATCTACTAATCGTCTTAGTAGTCTCGTTTTGGCTCAAATATAAGAATTTTATGAGTAAAATCCAAACTCATTTACAACAACACGAAAATGCGAGAATTATTTGACTGATGGTTAAACAATGGCAACTCTTTAAATAATGGAACAGTTACTTCATCACTTTTTTTCAAACATATTCGCAATGTTTTCTAATGTTTGAATTTTCTACAATTAACATTCTAATATGATAATATTATGAGTTCACTCATAATATTATCCATTTTTTTCAATTATTTCATTCAAAATTTAATTGCAAGTGAAAAGAGAACCGATAGTAATAACTTATAAGGCAATTATGCGATCTCGTAAATAACGAGATTTTTGCAATAGGCCTTTATAGAGAATAAGAGTTTTATTTTTTATCAACCTATGATTTCAACTCTATAATTTAAAACTAAATGACTTTATTAATTTAAATGATTATGTTTTGCCTTATAGATAAGTCCACTTCTCATTTGACATTATCATCCCATCTTAAAGAAAGAACAGAAATCTGCTTCATTGCTGCATCAAGTATATTTTCAAGTCTGAAAATCTTTACTTTTAAAGATTTGGCCTGACTACAAGGCCACGTGATCCTCACACATAACAAATCCATGCAGTTATAGCATTCCTTACCCATAAACTATCATATTTAAAAGAAACGATGGATGACACATCTGGAAATGTATGAAAGGCATCTGAATTTGATTTTTAACATCTGAAAGAAAAATCAAAAGGATGCAATCTTGAAAGGAAATTCAACTTATATTAACTGATTATTATACTCATATAAAGGAAGATCAATAATTTTCAAGGTGATTCAACAAAGTAATATTTCTTTTAAAAATTTCTTATTTCTTATCTCCTATGTGATTCAAGAATTCTTTTTAAAATCTTTGTTTTCAAAACAGGTTTGGATAGGAAGTAAGTACATGCGCTCCTCTATATACTACTGAGTTCCATACAGTTTACATAGCGTGGGCTGGATTTATATTTTTGAATATTTTTATACAAGCGAGTCAAAAAAGTTCTCCATGAAACACGAGAGATCTACCAATATAAGTATAAATATCTTCATAATGTGAAATGTATACATCTTCTATTACAAGTTAGGTAAACAAAATCAAAAGTTGAACTTACGCATTTTATATTGAAATTTATCTTTTACGATGACAATTTGGAAAGAAGAAACATAATAAATATGGTTCTTTTAAATGTCAACGACAAAAATAACTTTCTGCAAATGCCTTCTACTTTCAGCTGTACAAAGAGTAACATTAAAGCGTTTCATCACTTTTGTGTGCGTGTTAAATATGCCGTTTCACTTAATGGAGCTGTTAACATATTTTTACTTGCATGATACATGTTCAGGGGGCAACTAAGCCTAATTGGAGCCCGGTGAAAAAAACGTCTTTGGTACAACCCCTCTGCTTCACTACTTCAGTAATGAAGAACCAAACTTCCTTATTATAAAGGAATAAAACGTAAAATAAACTTTCTATTCCATTCCCCCCCCCCTCTAGTGTGGAAGGCCGGGGCAACTGCCCCGTTCTCCCCCGCCTTAGTCGGGTTCTGTATATGTTAACAGAGGAATCATGCTCAGTAAACAAAAGAAATGATGGAAATGCGTTTAATACCGCAATTACCTAATGTTGCTGTTCTCGTGTTCCGCTTTACAACGGAAAGAGGGGTGCAGTAGCTTCCGAGGGTATGGACCCTTGAGAACCCGAGGGTAGAAGTCAGACTTCCAGCTCACACATGTCACTGACCCTTTTCATGGGATGGACTTCATTCATGTATTTCATTCATTCATTCATCCACAGATCGTAATTTAGATCTGGAACAGAGAACGATCGCCTCTGACCCAGTACCCCCAGTTATATTACAATTACCTCATCAATATATGATTTACATTAAACTCTGAATTAGAAATCTTAAACCTTTCCAAGATAAAATTTGAGAATAAATACATCTACTTTTTCCCCCTCTTCCAAAATCTGAAGAAAAAAAAATTAGGGGCGATGAATTATGATTACGATTAATTATAAGTAATGTTACTGATTCTAAAATCAGTAAGCTAGCCATTTAAAAAGATTAACATAGAAACAATTAGATAAAGCTCCTGGGCTAATATTATGACGTCAAATGAGAAATAAATCCTAAGTTGTTGAAGATAATATTATCCTGGTTAAAAAACCATTGAAACAGTACAATTATTATAACTCTATGACTTACGCCCTGTAATAAAAAGCTGGAGTGAAAGGAAATAAACGTAAGTAAAATGAATTTTGGAAAAAAATAAAGAGAGAAAGAAGAAATTGCCACTTTTCCAGCAGCCATACAAATTCAATCAGACTCAAACTAAAGCACCTTCGAAGGATAAAAGCTGAAAGCAAAATGTCGCAACGGAGCCACCCCTAATGAGATTCGACCCACAGAAGTGACTTGATGACCTTTGTTTGTTTAGAAAACGGGAGGGAGGTAAAAGATCGAATGGATAAAACAAAAGGAACACAATTACACCTCCAGAAATGCACCCACTCGTGGTAAAGTGGAGGAAGCGCTGTGCGCATGCGCCCGGCATTGATTTTTATGCTATTCTTTCGAACGGGAGGGTAGACAAGAAAGCGAGCCGCTGAGGTGGGGGTGGAAAGGCACCGAGTCGGAAAATTTACTTTATTATCAGTCGACCGGGATGACCAACTTTCTGGTGACCTTGAAAGAGAATGGAAGCGTGGTGAAGCTGAAATATAGTGTCCCATCCACTCTCCTTAAATTAAATTTCATTTTTTTAAAAAATATATCTGAGACTTCACTAAATGTCAAGTAGACGAATTATATTAGTAACGATGTAAAAATTAAGGAATCAATATTCTTTTAAAAATAATTTGGCTGTTTATTTTGTATTTTATTTAAAATAAATTTTTTAAAAAATATATATAAATTGTTACATTTCAAAAAAAAAAAGACATAAAACTCATTTTTTTAACATATAATATTTCTATTAATTTCATGAAAAATTGTGATACTACTCTAAACACGATAAAGATAATTTAAACAAATGTTTCTTGAATTGATAAAAAAATAATAATGTTATCGCAACATTATTCGAGCTTTAATAAAAATAAATTAAAAAATTAAAAAAAAAACTTTTTTAAACTATTAAAAAGCCAAAATTTTTTTTTTGTTTGTTGTTCATTTGGTGTCGAAAAATTGTAAATGCCTGAAGTGGAGAAAACAACAGTGGATGTTAAAAAGAAAAATAAATAAATAAATACCATTCAAAATAATCTTTATATAGGAAGTAAAATATATTATAAATGTAATTACGATTCCAAATTATTTAAAATGCTCTCTATTTTTGTGCTAATCTTTAAATTTTTGATAAAGAAGTATTTATTTCTTATACTCTGTTAAAAGCATTTCTTAAACGGGCTTGGTAGCTTGAGAATTTCGTTGAAATAATAAAAAAATACTTTAAAAAGTACTTACTTAAAAGTTATTAGTCTTTAGAATACTTCATAATTCACGCGAATAAATATTATGAAATATAAAAATTTCTGGATGAACCCGCCTCAATTAAATCAACTTTCATCTAAATCAATGAATACTAAAGAACAAAAAATTAATAAAATATTCTATTGCCAGCGGTGTCCAAAAATCTCAGAATTCGAATATCCGAGGAAAGGAAAACAAAATCGGTTTCAAAATTCCTTCCTTAGAAAATCGTAAAGATGTGGATTTACGTAAAAGTTGTTAACTAAATAAAGAAATGAGCTAGACAACATCTTTCATGTTCCGAAGCGATCAAATGGATGGATCCATTTTCATAAAAAGAAAAGATCATAAGTTATTCTCAAAAAATCCGTTATTTTATTATTCTGTCCGTTATTCTGTTCGTCATGTACGAAGTTCCGTTATTCCGTTATCAGAAAGAGGGGTACAGTAGCTTCTGAGGGTATGAACCTCTGAGCACACGAGGGTAATACGGTAACAGAATACAACACGATAACCAATACGGTAACAGAATACAACAGAAAATACGGTACAGAAAAAAATTCAAAAGACCAAAGAAAAAAAATTTAAATGAAATCTGCGATGCATATTTCATTGTTTCCTGTAAGAACATTTCTTGAACGGCCAAGCACCACGTGCTCGTGCAAGTTAAATGATATTTTTGTACATTTTAATCCCTTCATTGAATGAGTCACTTTAGTATTGCCAACGATCCGAAAAAAAACTTTGTCTCGCATTTATTGTTTTTAAAAAAATATCACATTTTCTATTTATTTCATTTCATATAATCATGTGCTTGTCAAGTTTTGCTTGCTGTAGTCATTAATTAATTTTTTAATCAAAGATTCTGCAAAGGTGATGACAACACGTTATTAAAAGCTGATTTTTTTTAGATGCTAGTTTAGATAATAAAATTTTTATTTTTCGCCAATGAATTTTTGTTGACGCCAAAAACGTCATCCTAAAAACAACATGTTCTGAAAGGATGAAAAATTTTATTGTCGCAACAGTATAATTTTGAAGGATGTGAATAACTCAGGGATGTATTACCTATACAGTCAATTTGTCAAGCATCGAGTTACACTGAATATCTCTATGTAAGGATTGATCAGTATCGTCCCTTTAAATTCAAAATGAATGTCACTAGAGAAGTAACTACGCATATCTCGAGTAACGGAATTATGTTTTGATAGGTTACAGAACTCTTATCGGCGAAATACAACTCAATAAATAAAGGAGATTTCTGAAAAAGTCCAGTTAGAAAATTGCACGTAAATCATAACAAAAGAAGAAAATGTTTCAAGGAGGTATCTGTAGTCTGCGGATATTTGTGATTCAAAATAGAAATAAAAAAAATATTCTTAAAATTGAAATGATCCTTTTTCGAGAGCACTTTTTTAAATTTTTATTTTCATTTCACTGTGGATTAATTCGAAAGACCTATTAAATAATACCAGAGAATACATTTTTCAACTTTAGATGGTCTCTTTTTAAATTCATGAATAGTTCATAAATTTTATCACAAATATTTCCACCAATTTTACAGGTAACCGTATGAAACTTTTCCCATTGTTTTCATTAAGATATACTGTATATTTTTCTAACCGAAATTTGTGGTCGATTATCTTTATTTTAATATTTTTTTGCAACTTAACCTTATTTCATTGTTAGGATTGTAATAACCCGTCTGAGTAAATTTTTCTTAGTCACTTTATTACAGGCACACCTTTAATTCCTTGGTTTTGTCAGAAGTTGTTTATTTGAAGGGCGTAAAAAGAATTTCCCAAACATCCTTATAGAGATAATTGCTCAGGAAACTTAGATTTTCACTGGAAAAATAGTTTCCGTAAGTCAGATAAAACTGCTATGTAATGAATAACAAGTTTGATCGATATGATGGTAAGAATTATAGATGGGAAAAAAATAATCATTCAGTACTAATACTAAATGATGGTACTGAAATAGAACATTTTATTCATGTGTTAGAGATTTAACTAAAACTTATTACTGTATGGATCAATATATACCGGATGATTATTTTGATCAAGATGAACCGAAAGATGGTAATGAGAAATATGAATTAACCGAAAAACTATCTTAGGTGGGCGGAGATTCGGAAGGAAATCGGAAACTTGGAACGTATTTCTGAAATTCCTCAAGCAATTTTAATCTTGGTGAATGCAAATGATTTTTTTTTGAATTAGTAATAATAAAATTAGTTCATGAATATATTATGAGCAACTCTTTTGAAAATACGGACATTAATTTTTGTAATGTGTGTGCGTTAGTATGTATATACTTTCTTTGTTAATACAATAAAAAAATTAATAAATTATATTTATACCTTTAAAAAATAAATGTTTTTGAACAATTAAATTTGTGGTCTTCTTAATCCCAAACAGTAACGCATAGTTACTTTTTTAATAAACATTTCTATATATAAAATTTTAAAAAATCAACAGCAATTGAATTTAATTTGTATTTAGAAAGTCATTGCCGGCGTCTTGGCACAGAGGAAACGCGTCTTTCCCGTGATTTCGGCGTCCCGGGTTCGAGTCCCGGTTAGGGCATGGTTGTTCTTCTGTGCTCTGTCTGAGTTTTGGGATTTGTATCCCCCTGTAAAAAAAGACTGTGCAAGCGAATGTGTGTGTGTCATCCTCATATGAACTAAAAGTTAGATTTTTGCCCTCGGGTGCTCAGGTGTCCATACCCTCAGAAGCTACTGAACCCCTATTTCCGTGGTAAAGCGGACAAGAGATCATCATCAAAGAAAATCATTTAAAAGTAAGAGATATACAATTATGGGCGACAGATATTCCATATAGAGAGAGGTTCGATTTATACACTCGCACGAAACTAAACGAATAATGTTGAATACAATGTATATTTATAAAATTTTTTGAAATTCTTCAGATGTTTCAAATCAAAATTGATTTCAAAATCATTTTCCATTTCTATTTTTGTTACTACATAGCAGTATACATTGATGTTATTTTCAAATGCTAAAGTTCTCATTTGGTACTAAAATACATGGTTTTTTTAAAATCTGTATTGAAGTAAAAAAAAAAAAATTAATGTCAAAATAAACGAATTACAAAATTTTATCCAAAATATCGGCAAAATACAAAATAATTTAATAATAATGCGAGTTTTATTTTTGAAGACCAATTTAAAAATGATTAGTATTGCTGTATTTAACTATCTTTAATAAAATTATTTTTTAAAAAAATCGACAATACCACATTAAACAAAACTAGAAAATAGGAATTTAATAATTAAAACTGTAAATAATTGATTCTACAAAAAAATTATTGGAATGCCATGCTAAAGCTCCTTTTTATAAAGTTGATTTACATAACAAAAGAAAAATACACAGAGAAAAATATCCTTCTTTGTGGAAAAATATTTACAAGAGCGGAATTTAGAAATGCCATTTCAATAAAATAAAAAAAAGCAAAGATAAATATAAATTAATAATTTATTACATTTATTGTAACTATTCTACGATGTATTAATCCTTGTTATATTACGCAAATGTTAAAAATGAAACTAATATAAAAACTGATAAAGATCAATTTTTCGTAGCCATGAATATAGCTCATAAAAAAGATGTGTTTTTTTATAACTAGGATAGTTTTAAATACGTTGAATACTGTCCAGTACACAATTTAATTTAAACAACTCAACTTAACAAGTTCATGTAAAAACGCAAATGGTAATTTCAAGAAATTCTTTCGGAATACTTATTTTACCGTTAAAATTTGTTTAATTAAAATTCTTTTCTTAAAACATAGATCGTTATTTCGTCACACTAACAAATTTGCTTAGTTCCATATCAGTTTTATGATTTGAAAAATTCTTATATCCCAGCATTTTGGTAATTAGATAAATATTGTTTATAATATTTTAATAATACTAAATGATGATGCAACAAATGCGAAGGAAGAAAATAACCGCAACCTCCAAACTTATAATTAAAAGTTTAATATATTATAAACTTCGAAATTCCGAAAATTAAAAAATGAATTTCAACATTGGAAAATTTGCAATATAATTAATAAATGAAGCACACCTGCTACGAAAAGGTTATGACATATTTTCATTTAGTGGATATAAATAACCTTATCTATAGGAGTCAATAAAACATGACATAGACAAGCAGAACGATGACTGATCATGTCTGGTTATTTGTTAATACGAACAAGTGTCGTAGATAGTCGATGAAAGTTTTCAAAAATATTCACTAATTCACATCGTAGATATTCACTATTATAATATTCACTATAATATAAATTCACGATATAATATAATATTCACTATAATATAAATTCATAATATAAATTCCCGATTATATTCACTAATTCACATCGTAGATAGCCGAAGAAAGTTTCCAAAAATATTCACTAATTCAAGAAATAATAAAACACAATTTCAAACACAGATATAAATATTACATTAAATTTATTAATTTATACCATCCAATTAAATGACATTTATAATTAAGGGCGCATATTTTAATATCTCATCTCTAAACAACGGAGAAATTATTTCGAAATTGATTTTGATAATCAAAAGTGGAATTAAATGATAAGAACGTCGTGCAGCCAAAAAAAAAAAATCTCGCCAAATTTCTCAACAAATTAATGAACGTGATGTTTGACAGCTGATTTAGAACGCTGACAGGCATACCAGTTTTTTAAAAATTAGTACAAAATTTGTGCTTACACATATAAAATTGTATTTCAATCACACTATTTTTGTTTCAAAGCTGTTAATTTAACCATGTTTCATATCTGAGCAAATAATATAAATTTAAATTTTTCATTAGCATATCACTAATCATCACCAAATTAAAATAATCACTTCAATTGTCGCCAAGCGCAGCATTTTCACGAAATATTGGCTACAACGCAGAAATGCTGTATAAATAATAGTGAAACATGACAGCCAAATATTGAGGTGTAACTCCGTTCCAAGCAAATATGGATCCAGACAAATCAAATAATTGGCGTTAACTGAAGCCAAATATCGATAGCAGCATACCTTAAATGAAAGCCAAATAATCTCGCCAAATTTTGGTGCTTATCGTGGAAGTGAAGAAGCTAAAGAATTAATAATAAAAAAAGAATCCTCATTTAGGTGAAATATTAAAATTTCAACAGATCAACGATAGCACAGGATTTAAATGTTTATTTTTAATTTATATTATTACAATTGATAAAATCATATTTTTTTCTAAAAATTAAAAAAAATGCAAATAAAAATGAAAGCTAAAATTAGATTAAATGACATTTGATACAATTTTATTCATCAAATCTTCTAAACAACTTCTTTTCTTATATTTGGGGATTTTTGTAATTTTTGTTTTGCGTAATTTTGGTAATAACTGGATAATTTTCGCAAAAAATTCACCCAGATGACCAAAACAGTAAATATTTTTAATTGTTATAACAAGTGTAATAAATTTACAAGCTTTAACCTTATTATGCAAATAAAATGCACATCACTCAGCAAAAACAACAAGGAAAATTCGTAAAAACGGCGAAATTTACTCATTATGCATGCTTAATACTAATTCTTTTCATGAATTAAATAAAAAAATCATAATAGCAATTACTTTTTGTTATTTAAATTATTAAATTGAATTATCATATTATAATAAATAAAGATTAAAAGGAAATACGCTATACATATTTCAATGTATCAAGTCAGATCATCATTTCCTGAACAGCCAAGCACCACGTGCTCGTGCAAGTTAAATTATATTTTTATTCATTTTAGTCGTTTCATTGAATGAGTCTCTTTAGTATTGCAAAGGATCCAAAAATTTTTTTATCCCATTTATTGTTTAAATAAATATCACATTTCCTATTTATTTCATTTCATATGATCACGTCCCCAAAATGACATTTTTTTAGGTTTTATTTGCTGTAGTCGTTAAATTTTTTTTAAAAATCTAGAGCTTTTGTAAATGCAATGGCAACAACTTATTAAAAGCTGATTTTTTGAGATAGTAAAATTTCAATTTTTTGCCTACGAATTTTTATTGACGCCTAAAAACCTAATCCCCAAAACAGTATCATGTTCTGACATCATAATAAGAAATATATTATGAAATTTCTTACCATTAAGATGGCCAGATCATCATAATCGATATATAATATTTTTGGAATACCGAATTTCGAACTTAGAGCTCTTGATGTCTTGAGCGATCCAAAATTACGACAAAGAAAGTTGGTTTTCAAGAAAAGATTACATCTGCATTTTAATTATTTTCCATTTTTCAGTCACTAAATCATTATCCACTCTTATAAATATTATGCAATCCTAAAATAAGTTTTTCTTAAGTTTACTACTAAGTGATTTTCGCATAATGAATTAAAATTCAATCAAATAATTCGGTTAAATGAGAATAAAATGTGAAAATATTAAAATAGCGCATAGGTATCAGTGTAAGAAACACATCAGGAAGTGATTAAAAAAATCATTCCCAAATTACTATCTCTAAAAACTTGAAACAAGTCAAATTCAATAAAAAAAAAGGCACCAAAAACTACCGCTTCACTAGACACTTACGCCAGGAAAATTTCTAAATTTTACCGAAACTAGTTTTTTTTTTCAGTCTGTTCTGAAGGAAACCAGAAGTCACCCTAGCCACGGACACGCGGAAAGTCACGATCCGTGCATTAAGGGACGAAAAGCGGCTTTCATCACCATCCATCAAAGAAGGAGGCAGGGAAAAGCAATTTTTCTTTCAGCCCCTCTCCACGCATTTCGGGCAACTCTTTTAGCGCGGCCGTCGGAAACTTGATGAAAAAAGTTGTCGTCACGTAGATGTTTGTAGGGGGGGAGGTCCTTGGGAAAACTTAAATAGCTGTGAAATACGTTTTCTCCCACTATAAAGAAGGTTTTCAATGGAAACTGTTTAGAAGAAGAAGAAGAAAGAACAGAAACGCATCGTGAAGCCATATCAACGACAAGGCTCTTAATAAGAAGTGAAATCTGTTAGGAGAGATCGAACCTTCTGCTCTTTAAGCTCCACTTCGTTACAATGTTACGGTCTTAAGACTTTGGGGAGAAGGTCACTTTCGAGACGCAATCCAGCAGAAGTCCTTCCTTGTATCTGGACTTGATGCACCTTACAACATTAAGGACGAAACATTTTAAGGCGACCAGAGACCTTTAAAATGACTTCTTGCAATTTTCACCTTAGCAATTTGAAATTTCACAGGCATTAAGAGTAACACTATAGGAGATGACACTCAAAAATTTTAAAACATTATATTGATTTATTGATGATTTAAGGGGATTAATATAATATTTAATAGTGATAAATAAGGTTAGTCAAAAATGTTCCAAGCACTCCAAATTTTTTCGAAAGTGCTCGCATTTTTATTATTACTTTCTCTAATCCCTTTAAAACAAAAGTTGGGATTAATCTTGATATTTGAGAGCGAAATATCAAAATGAACCCACATAATAACTTAAAACTACTGATTTTAAAAAAAATGTTTAAGTAGTTATGAGTTATTACGTTGGTTAATTTTGATATTTCATTCTCAAACTTTAAGATTAATCCCAACTTTTGTTCCAAAAGGGTTAGAGTAAATAATAATAATAATTGGAATTCCTCCAAGCAAATTTGGAGCGTCTGTAACATTTTTACTTAGCGTTATTTACCACTTATATTATATTATATTAACCCTTCTAACTTATAAACAAATTAATATAATGCTTAAAATTTTGTGTGTCATTCCCTAAATTGTTACTCTTAATACCTTCAAAATGTGTTACTTTTAATACCTGCTAAGGTGAAAATTGCAAAATGTCATTTTAAATGTCCCTGGTCGCCTTAACCAGTGTAATATGGACATCCAGTTTCGGATGCCATTCCTCATAGTCGCGGTTTTGAATCATGAAGTCCCTTTCAAATTAATATGGTACTTCTAAGTGGAACATTAATATAGTTCAAATAAACGGGCTACATTTAGTTAGTGACATGATGATGAATTATATCTCTAATATCTTAAAATTACTGTTAAATAATTAATTATTTACAATAATTTATAATTCCTTCTATGTAATTATTAAAATTTTAATTATTTCAGCTGGATAGTTACACAAAGTTATAGATTTTAATGATAGAACCCAGAATTCATATGAAAACAGCATCTAACATAATATTAGTTAATTTATTCCATTGAAAAATAAAATAAAACTTTTGAAATTTATTTGTCTTACTAAGAAAATTTGAAATAGTTTAGCCAAATTTTATGTTCTTCAAGAAATAAGAATAAACAAAAGCCTCTGTAGCTGAAGAATGCACCCGACAGATGAAATGAATTTACTTTATAGTTTAATTGTATATATAAGCAATTGGATTTTACAAAATTTTGGAAGATACGAAATTTTTCAAGCACTCACCGGAGGAGCAATTAATAATATTTTACCAAAATAAGAAGCAGAACATTCGACTAAAATTTTTAATAAATATTTGATAATTAAACAAGTATAACAGTTTAAACACAGTTAAGAAAATGATAAATAAATAAATGCCACAAATGTTCAGATTAGTTATGTCAGAATATGATATTGCATTAGGAATAAGGCTTTGTTTCGTCAAAAAAAGCAAAAATTTCTTCCTTAAAATCTTTGCCTTACACGAATTGGTTAATATAATTGTAACCATTTATTGTAATCTTGGGTACTTACGCATTAAGACGTCGATCTTTATCGCCAAATTTGAAGACGTCGCCAATGACATGCTAAATCACCAATAATGGTAAACAACCGTCATCATTTTAAAACTTGTGCAAACCTTAACTGTCGTCCGTCATTTTGTTGGTTTCGCAAAAGATCACTAAGCGCTTTTTTTGCTCTGATTTTTTGACTCGTTTAAATGATTAAAATTTAGGATTTGCCCGCCAACGAAAAAGATGCCGTGATATATTTCCAAAATTATGGAATTATTCCATCTAAAAATACGTGTTTGAATGGACGAGATGAGTTTATACTTGAAAACGGACAAACAATGGCGGTGTAATGTAACAGAGTTCCCAGGCCACCTAAGTAAATTGGCCCGAGGTAGGTGGCGACCGTTGGCATATCGCCGGTCTAATGTGTAAATGCCGCCAAGGTAGTTGGCTACCGTTGGCACATCGACGGTTTAATCTGTAAGTACCCAATTTTGAGCTAACAAACATTCATATCAAAATGGAAATGTCGTACGTATACACTTTTAATTAACTTGATTTGTTGGTATTTGTAAAAATGGAATTCTGTAACTGATTTGATTTCTCATTTCCAAACACTTTTAGTTTTGGAAGTACACATTTGTGTGTTTTCATATGAATTAAACAAATAAAATATTTTTAGAGCATAATTTTTAATCAGTGATATAATTAATATAATAATCAATGGGATTAAGGAGAAAATTTTTCAAAAAATGTTTCCAACATTTCAAAATCAATTGATGATGATCTCGCGTCCGCTTTACTACGGAAAGAGGGGGTGCAGTAGCCTTTGAGGGTATGAATCCTTGAGCATCCGAGGGCAAAAGTCATTGTAGCTCATATGATGATGACACACACAGATTTGCTTGCACAACCCCTTTTCAATCCCTTGCACATACATACAACTCCCAGATTGTACACAGAAGAACAACCATGCCCTAACAGGGACTCAGATTACGAGGAAGACGCGCTTCCTCTGTGTCAGGAAGCCGGCTTTATATTGAATCAAAAATGGAATAATAAATTGTGAGAAATAATCTTAGTTATATTAATCAAAAAATGCTTCTAAGAAATAATTTTGTTAAATTTTTAAATCGATAAAGAACAGACCAGTGAAAACTATTATGAAATGATTCATGAAGATTGACTTCAAAGAGTCTCCTATAAATAAATTGTGAGGCGGAAAAAGTGCTAAAAATGGATGAAATGCTGTTATTTAAAAAAAGGGCATGGTATAGCTGCTGGGCAATCCAGAAGGAATAATATGTCAGATTAAAAAAATTGTTTTGTGTTTGTAGTTTTATTTAAATGTTACTTGCAAGCTTTTGTTTTTTAATAAGATGGGCGAAAACAATAAGTTTATTTTATTGCGCAGCTTCTTTTTTAAATTCGGAATGCTGTGCGATATGAAGGTCATTGAGTAAAATTTTCATTGAGCTCTGTACAAATTGTACAAAGTATTTGTCTTATAAAAACTTTTTTTTCTTACCAATATTCAACTTTGGAAATTTCAGCTTATTTCCAATAGTTTAATCTCTAGTGTACACAAAAAGAAAGTACTGTAATAACTAAACAATTTTATTTCTATATCAAATAAAAATATATTGAACTGATGTATAAATTAATACCTTAAAGTTTATATATATATATATATATATATATATATATAT
>JAOUZG010040073.1:2498252-2509286 GCA_026289955.1 Argiope argentata
GCGCAAACGAGTTCGGCTTTGTCTCCAAGAAAGGGGTGGACATTTTGAGCATTTATTATAAATGTAAGTTCAGTATTTTTTCCTTAGTTATGTTAAAAGTGCTTTTTATCATTAGCATAAAATAATTATTTTTAAGCCTGTTGTTTTTGTAAAATAAATTCACAAATCACCAGTACGGGAACTTTTTGAACACCCGGTACCTAAATATAGAATTGAAATATAGAATAGAATACAAAATTATTGGCATTAATTAATATCAACAAACAATAAATCCAAATAGCATTCACCCTTGTGGAAAACTTCACGTTTTCATTCTTATTTCAACCAAGCTACCCTTCTGACTGCAACTGAAGTGAAGAGGATTTCAATCGCTGTCTTCATTTAGGAAGTGTTGGGCGAATATGGGGCAGTCAGTTATCAGATGATTGATTCATCTGTCTTCACCTGCGGCTTCTTGGCCTTCAAAGGTTTCCCTGTAACCGCGTTTGAACGCCACCATGCATATGAAATTCTTGTAGCCCATTTGGTTAACTGATTTCCGCATTGATGATTTCTTACATATTGATTATCTCAAATTCTACACATTTTTATGTGAAGGGTATCATCATTTCTTATCTATGGACATAAAGTTAAAAATTTCGTTCAGTGAATAACTATGGGCATAAAGTTAAAAATTTGAAAATTTTAACTATAAACTTTCTTTTCAATTTTTATATTGGTTATTTTTTCTTCAAATTTTCATCTGTTGATTACAATTTTCAAAAAAGTAAATACGATGCACTTTGTATTTAAAATTGAGATAAATTATGAAATCTAAAAACAATATCTCAATATTTGGATACTGAATTAGATAAGAATAAAATTATGTCAAAAAGGAAATAAATTTTAAATGTTACTAAAAGTTTCAAAAGTAAATACTAGGACAATACAGCACAGGATTCGTTGACAGGCACATTTGACAAAAATGACGATTTATATGATTTTTTGGTACTTTTCCTTAAGTTGGGCGGCGGTGAAAACTCGCCAAAAAAATTTGGTGGAATTCTACATTATTTGGCAATTTTTCGTTTCAAAATAACTAAGAAATTTGGAGGAATTCTGCATTATTTGGAGATTTTTCGTTTCAAAATAACTAAGAAATTTGGTGGAATTCTGCATTATTTGGCGATTTTTCGTTTTAAAATAATTAAGAAATTTGGTGGAATTCTGCATTATTTGGCGATTTTTCGTTTCAAAATAACTAAGAAATTGTGGAATTCCGCATTATTTGGTGATTTTTCGTTTTAAAATAACCAAGAAATTTGGTGACATTTCGCATAATTTGGCGATTTTTCGTTTTAAAATAACTAAGAAATTTGGTGAAATTCTCCATTATTTGGTGATATTTCGTTTTAAAATAACTGAGAAATTTCGTGGAAACTGAGAAATTTCGTTTTTGTTTTAAAATAACTAAGAAATTTGGTGGAATTTTGCATTATTTGGCGATGTTTCGTTTCAAAATAACTAAGAAATTTGGTGGAATTCCACATTATTTGGCGATTTATCGTTTTAAAATAACTAAGAAATTTGATGGAATTTTGCATTATGTGGCGATGTTTCGTTTTAGAATAACTAAGAAATTTGGTGGAATTTTGCATTATGTGGCGATGTTTCGTTTTAAAATAACTAAGAAATTTGGTAAAATTCCACATTATTTGGCCATTTTTCGTTTTAAAATAAATAAGAAATTTGGTGGAATTCTGTATTATTTGGCGATTTTTCGTTTTAAAATAACTAAGAAATTTGGTGGAATTCTGCATTATTTGGCGATTTTTCGTTTTAAAATTACTAAGAAATTTGGAGTAATTCTGCATTATTTGGCGATTTTTCGTTTTAAAATAACTAAGAAATTTGATGGTATTCCACATTATTTGGTGATTTTACGTTTTAAAACAACTAAGAAATTTGATGAAATTCCACATTATTTGGCGATTTTTCGTTTTAAAATAACTAAGAAATTGTGGAATTCCACATTATTTGGCGATTTTTCGTTTTAAAATAACTAAGAAATTTGGTGGAATTCCACATTGTTTGGCAATAATTCGCTGCCACCCGACAGACGGAAAAGTACCGATTTTATAAACAAGCCTCTATGTATGTTTGTGTTTCCTGTAAATTATATTATTACTGTTACTTGTTATTATTTTCTATTAGAAAATTTAATTTTTTTAAAAAAATTAATGTATCTTTAATTTTACTTTATCAAGCATATCCAGCCAAATCCACCAGTCAAGTATCTATGGTATCATCAGTTCATTAAGCAAATCTATGGTATCAGGATAGTGGTCAATTGAATGCACCTGAAGGAGAATTCATTTCTAATAAACGGAGGTATAAAACCATTTTGGAAGATTTATAAGGATATTGGTCCTACTTCTGTTTCTTCATCAAAACTTTCAGCTAGTCTAATTTTAGCGAACATTTCAGTGTTTTATAGCATTGATTTTCTAGCTTTTTTTAAGACAATACCGATAGAAAATACAGCTAAGGCAACGGACTCATAACCTTAATTCCTTGATTCACGTTTCCGGGGTATGTTATGCATTCACACACATAGTTATTTATGAGCAATTAAGATGTTGCAATAATTATGCCATCTGTCATATGCCTAGATTCTAGATCCTTGTTAAGCCTGATGAATTTTTATTATACTAAGAATCATAAGGGTCAGGGTTTGTTTGATTTCGCAGTATGTAGAAAATATCTTGTTCGATATTTGGAATTTTTAGTTGAATTGAATTCTTGGAACATCTTCAGGAGGTAGGGCTTGCAGATGCTGGTGGATAATCTGCCTGAGATAATCATAAGTTATCATTATTTGGCGTGATATAAAGGGCACCCTCCTTTTACGCCAAGAAAATATGTAGTTAAAGAAATTAGCTATAAGAAAACAGGAAGTAACAAATTCAAAAAGTGACCTCTATAGTAAGTTTTCGTAGATGAATTGAGTAAAATACAAAGACTCAGTGAAATGACAAATTTATAAAAGTCAAATAAAATCGTAGCGTAAATCACATCATAAAAAAATTTCATCGTTTCTAAAGACAATATTTCCTTAAGACTTAAGTATTTCGCCATTCGTTTATATTTTTATTTCTTTATGTAATCCTCTTCAAAAGTTTCGTATTCATTTTACGGAAAGCAGCAGTTAAAACAAATATGAGAAGGCCGTTCCTTGACCCACACTTTGAAAACCACTGATTCAGCTCAGCCCATTTTTGATTTATTATATTCACAGAAAAATAGACTATATAGACTGCCTTATATTCGAAACTAGCTTTAACCCGCGACTTCGTACACATTGAAAAGCACACTAATAATCTAAAAACAATTTATTTACAGTCCGTACCTGAAATAAAGCGAAATCACAAACAAAATCCGTATTTCTTTAAAATAAAATTAAGTCTATTTTATTTTTCAATCGGGTTTGAGATAGCCACAACTGTATTATACTCATAACTTTTAATTAAAATGAAAACACAGTTGCAAAAAATACAACAGACTGCACATGCGTGAATTTTCTAAGCCAATTGGGCTAACGCAATACAGATTAGAAATTTTTAATTTACTTTGTTCTGTTTTATTTTAATTCAAAATTTCTTCAAAAGGAATCCGAAAAGTTGGTTAACATTGTTAAGTTTTAATTGCATTAAAAACTAAGAAAACAAACAGAATCGTTTGAAATAATCGGTGAAAAACATGGTACGCCTAACTTCATTAGCGTGGGAAAAATAAACAAACTGAAGTCTTACTCATTTGGTGGTGGGGAAATGAAGAGCTTTGGCGGGAAAGTAAGAAAAGCGTCGTTTTTACTATTTTCCTTGCAATATTCTTGTTTTTTCTCTCTATAAGAGCATTCCTAGAGTCTTAACGAAAATATTTTTTAAAAAATAGCCGAATTGGTCGAGCAATTCTCGAGGTTTGGGATTAGCAACATATTTGGTGACTCATTTTTATTTATATAGACTTTTTAGCATCAGTTCATTGAATCCTCGTGATCGAAATTGTCCAACTTTCACAATTCTCATCCACAGCATACTTTATATAGTAGAAAATACGAAGGCCGTTGAAATCCTTGAGCTAAACAAAAGCTATGAAACGAAGCAGTTAATAATGTTACGCATCTGCCTTTACACTGATCGTAAGAGCCTGGAGATAATTATTCGAAATCACGGTAGACAGTTAATGTGTGGCCACGAATCATTGTAGGCAATTCGTGACTCGTATCAACTGGTTTTAAAACATGAACGGAGTTACTTTAAACTTAACACTCATTTCAGAACATAAGGAAGTGAATAAATCATTTATGCGAAAATTTACGATCCTTGAGTCAATCATGAATTATTAACCGAAATGCATTTAATGCCTCCGTGCTGTTGCTAAGTATTAATTAAGGAGGATTCTGCATGTGAAAAGTAGGGGATATAAACTTTCGAAATGAGGAATAAATCTCGACTGGTTTATACTAGTTAGATTTAAATTACAGTTTTTGAGTGTGTGAAACTTTTAAAAGAGGTATAATTGCATGTGGTTAATTATATGCTTGTGCAGATGTTTAAGTACATCAGAAGAAGAGAGATTCGATATTTCGGGATTTTTTCAGTCATAACGTATTAGACCGTCGATGCGAACGGTCACCAACGATTTAATAACTCATTGGCGACGGATTCAAATTTGGCGATAAACCGTCGACGCCAACAATGCCAATAAAATAGCAGAAAACAGTTAAGGTTTTGAACAATTTTGAAAATCATGGCAGTTTATCAGCTCATTGGCAACGCCTTCCAATTTGGCGATAAAGATCGAAGGTCTAATATATAAGTACCTTTTTTTTCACTCAAAAGATTTTATTCTCTCATTCACAAGGACTATAAATAAAAGGTAATTGCCATCAAAAATTCATATTCGATATTTCGAATGATAATCTTTTAGATTTCCCTGAGTTCTACAAATTTATTTTTGGCATTCACGAATCTCTTTGTGAACATGGTATAAGTTTTCCTGATTTTCCTTCCGGTGAAACACAAATGTGTATTAGTTTCCCCTAAAAATTCTCCTAGAAGGCAATTTATCTCAATACATCTGAGTTCGAATCATTCTTATCTATTATTAGAATCAGAAAGACATCAAAATGATATGTCACATTATCCTTTTAACCAACAAAATATATTTCATATTCCTTCGCTCACGTTATTTCAGGCGCAGCATGGTAGACAGTTAATGCTGCGCTAAATGGCCATGCTGCGCCAAATATGTGATTACAGATATGATTTAAAGGCAAAATTTTAAATTTCAGGATTGAAAAACGGTTTTAAAATCATAAAATACAGTATAATAGGAACCAGTGCCTAAATTGTAAAAGCTATAAAATTTCAAATGTGAGAATATAAAACAATGTTCTTCAAATATCTAAAAAGGGACGTTCTCCCACCAAGTCACAAATATGGGGGGGGGGGAGATGAAGAGAAAAAAATATTCGATGGTAATCAAAAGACTGACATTCGGTTTAAATATGGATGACCGTAAGATGGGTTGATCCTTAGTTCATGATTTATGGACATGGTTAAATATTCTAAAATAAATGGAGATTAGATTTTGAAAATTGCAAACATAATATTACCATATCATTTTGAAGATTGATTCTCGATATTAAATAATATTTTATGGTACCGTGAATATATTGTACAGCATTGTACTACATTCTATTGTAATTTTAGGTAATTAAAATGCTGAAATAATGCTGCTAATGCATGGGTTGGCGGCAAAATCTTCCGTTGGCTTTAGAATTCGAGACTCATCTTAACGTATAAGTGATTTTGATAATTAGGATTGTGTGTCTTAAAAGTAATGTGAGAGTGTTAAGGTGTGTATTGAAGGTGTAGGTGCGAGTTCGTATCACGAACTCACATGCTCGCCATACGCTTGGCTCTTTCAAAATCGTTTGTCTCTCGTCCGACTCACTGGTGGGGGAGTATTGTAGCGTCATCCTTATAAGCCAGATAATATCTTTCGAGCTGAAGGGTCCCTTTTGCTCGATCGGTATGATACTCGGCTACAGGCCCAAACATCGCAGGTTCGTACCTCGACCTTCACTCTCTACAAAGGTAATCTTGGTGAAGGACATGGTTTATCCGACAAAGAATGAAACATGTCCATTTTCATGACTTCGCTTGGTTGTATTTAACTTCCTTTACATACAATGACGTTCCCTATCAAAACGCGCTGACCTAGTGACAAAATTTCGATTTTCACCGGGAGGTATCAAGTTCAAAACCCCTATGAGATAAGAATAACTCTAACTAAATTCCTGAAGCTCAAATGTCCTTCTGGAGGTGCAAAAGGGGAGGTTAAATTGATGGATTGTTGTTCAGTGTGCTCTTGGTCACCCGACCACATTTCAAAATTAAGTTTGTCTAAAAAAAAAACAATTCTATTGCTTCAAAATTGAATTTTGTTTATGAAATTACAAAATTATTAATGATAAAATTTAATTTAAGGCATAGTAACAATTAGTTAATAAATTATTTAATAGTAGTCCTCCTTTGTGAGTAGCTGGTCAGTCGGAGATGTTGTTTGTATTTAATTTGAAGAAAATCTTATGGACATAACTTCATATCAAGGATTCAGTCAAACTGCCACATATTAAAGTCATATACTTTTAATAATCCTATGTATATTTCATTCATTATTTATATGAACTACTCTAATATAGTCAAGTCCCATGACGTCATAATACTACTGAAAAGTGTATAGTTCATCTACCTTTTGGTCTTCAATATACAATACAGCTTTTCTTTCTTATTGAACAGAGTCCTTGTTTCTTAGTTTTCAATCACAGGAAAAAAAAATCACCAGATTAAATATTTATCAAATCATTGCAGAAATTTGTGTTTCATTTGAAAACAATGGAAATATTGTTGCAAAATGTACTTAAAATTATGTCTAAAATGTTAATTAAATCTCAATAAAGGAATGTTACAGTACTGCTATAATATTAAAAAGATATTTTTTGGACATTAAGAAGGGCTAAAAATCCCTTTTGTCTGAGAATATTTTCGGAAGGTACTGTAATAAAGCATCGAAAACTTGTTTAAATTTTAATTAATAAAAATTACATTTAGAATGTTTTAGAAAATCACTTCTTTCATCCTTGCCAAATTCGAAGCACTAGTTAAAACAGGCACTCCTGTACAGCGCTAACATATACACAGAGACACATGTTCATTAATATTATTAACAAAGATTAACTGAAGATTAATTCAGATAAAGTTTGAAATAACAAATCCAAAGTAGGATATGTGACTAATTAATCATTAAATTCTTTAATCAATTAAGCAACACGTTCATCTAATAAATTTTACCTGTTTCTAATTTTTTAAGATTGAATCACATTAAAGATCATATCACGCCATGTTTTAAAATAACACATCAGAAGGTAACTATATTTCTTACTCTACAGCTTTCTGTAAATGAAATCATTTTCCTCTAGAAAACCTTATAATGATTTCTACACATGATCTTGATTTTCAGGTTACAAGTAGGCGGGATTTGATAGCTCCCTCATTAATTTACTTTTAAAGCTTCCTGTATTAAGAGAATTTTGAGAAACTTGCACCATCAGATAGTTCCGGTAAAGTCATCAATTTTAATAAACTCACTTCTATACTTTGATGGATAACCTCAATTATTTTATCACGTGCTTATAATGTAATCAGAAGTTTCGTTCTGTAGATAATAATGATTTATATGAATTAAAGTTTATTCATTTTACTATTCAGCAATTCCTCATCATCAACAGATAGTAAACAGTTCTAAACGCATTATAGCTATTTTATAATTCTATTCTATTTTTCTATTTATATTTTATAATTATATTTTTATATATCTTTTCAATAGTTAGTTTACTTTGAATTTTGAAATTTAAAGTACATTCATAACACCATTATTGGTAAAGTTTTAAGATAGTAATCATTTTAATCCTTAGTAACCTGATTTACGAATGTGATTTATTTTTAATATTATTGTGTTTGCTTGATAAAAAAAACAATAATGACATTTGATTTTTTTTTAAATTTCATTGGAAAGAATATTATACAACAGTAAAATACGTACAGCCAACCTATAAAAAAAACTAATAGTAATGTGAGCATTCGGTTTAAAAGATTGGTATCAAAATTGAAACTCTAGGTTATTAAGGGTTAATCTAAAATAACTTTAAAAATTTTATTTAAATGGATCAAGCAATGATTACTTTCCATAAAACCAAACTTTAAAAAAATGCTTGTAAAATACTATTCTTAATCGGGTTTTTCTTTTACATTTAACTATATATTCAGGAATTTTGAAATTCAAATTGAAAACATGAAAACTTTATTCGCAAATTCTTTAAACGGCACCCTTTTTAAATCCAAAATAATTTTTAAAAAGTATCCTTTAATAGATCAAACAAATATTATTATCCGCAAAATTTTTTTTGCAAAAAGGCTTGTAAAATACTACATTTAGTAGTGTTTCTTATTTTCTTTATTTACGTTTAAAAATTATACAAGAATTTTGAAATTTAAGCTAAAACATAACTTTATTCATAAATTTTTTGGTCTATACTCATTTAATACAAAAGGATATAAAAAATATCATTTATTGGATGAAGCAAATATTACTTTCCTTATAAGTTACAAAAAATGCATATAAAGTATTGGTACCTTTTGAAAAAATTACCAATCGGAAGCAGAACAAATCGTTGAAAAAGTGATTTTTGAATTTTAAAATAGGGCAAAAAATCATCTTTGTGAGATAATATTTTCGAACGACATATTTTCGAGCTAAAAGCACAGACTTTCTTAATTTTTAAATAATTTATGTTTTAATTAACTGTAAGAACTTGAGAAAGTTGACTGTCACTTTCTTCTTGTCATGAGGAAAACGTGTAGTAAATTTCATAAAGATCAAATAAAAATGTGTTGATTTGTTTAAAAAAAATGTGCAGATTTTTATCTTAAATTTATTTTTCAAAGCTAGGATTTATCTAATTTACAAGGAAAAATGAGAAGCCAACAAAGCAATATATTCTTAGCAACCATTAAAGAAGGTAGACACATCAAGAATGAAAAACAGTTTTACCAAACACAGTATACGGTGAGTTAACCCCTTAACCGGTTTGCCCGTACGATTTATCGAATTTTGATAGTTGTAAAAAAACAAAAACAAATCATTCACAACAATTATAATTCAACAGTAAAATGACTTCGAATACGTAGATAAGCCAAAATAGAAGGTGTCATCTTATTAGATAGGAAGGAAAATAAACCGGTTAAGGGGTTAAAACAACCCACAAAGGCGAATAAAGCGTCTCACCCCTCAGCAATGGCCTCCCACCCAGAATGTAATTAACTGATTCATCAGGCCATCGTCCAGTCCAGGTTCCTCCGCATTATTTGCCTGGAAAGGAAGAAGTCGATGCTATCTGCCCCCCCCCCCTTCCATGCATTGTCAGCCATACGCACAACCTGCTCCGATCCCTTCAACCGTTCGCTCTTCTTCGACTTCTCTGCAGCGAATCGCTCACTGGAGCTTCAAAACTGGCAGATTAAATGGGCTGAGGGACGCTTTTTGTTTGTGGATCGAAAGTTGAGAACGGCACAGGAAACAATTGAGACTGGAAAGTATTCTGAAGAAGTATAGGGCTCGAAATTTCATTTCTTCTTTTGCTTGTATGAGAAGGAGGAAGGCACTGGAGTCGAGAAAAAATTTGACTTCGAGATTAGATGAAACTTTTTTCCTGACTCCCAAAAAACAATAATAAAGAAATAATCGAAATTGATTTACTAATCTATTTAATTACGAGAAATTAGTTAATTAATATACTTAATTGTGAAAAATTCGTAAGCATCATATTATAAAAAAGTTTAATTCATTAAAATTTTTAAACAAAGTAAAGGCGCCGTAATTACATAATACATTTTAGCATGTTCAGTGCGATTCAAGTTAAACGAAAATAATAAATGCACTTTCAAGTACTTAATTTACTGTCATATTATATATATATATATATATATATATATATATATATATAAAACAGTTTTATCATGTGTCTTAACAAGAATATAGGCAATATGTACATTAAAGGAAAAATTTATGTCAACTATATTGGTTATGATTAAAAAATACTTAAAAAATTTTCAGTAAATGGTGAGGGACAATACAAGATAATTTCAAATTTATTCATTTATTTTTGAAGATATAAATTTCTCAAAGATTAGGATATAAATATCATCTATATCTCATTTTTACTTTCTGTTATATGGATTGTATTAAGAAAATTATAATAATCGCCAAAAAGTTCGACCATTAAATTTTGATAAATCTTCACTTTCAGAATGCAAAAAATTGAATTTTAGAACATGTCTGACAGTCTCATTCTAAATGATATAATATACAATACGAACTACAAGAAATATGCAAACTTAAAAGTTTAATTTTATCAAAAAGTTACAAAAATACTTCCTTAGAACTACACGGTCGAACAGTCTCTGATATAAACATAATTC
The DNA here is from genome assembly GCA_026289955.1 of Argiope argentata. Lineage (NCBI taxonomy): Eukaryota > Metazoa > Arthropoda > Arachnida > Araneae > Araneidae > Argiope > Argiope argentata. The sequence goes on from JAOUZG010040073.1 coordinate 2,508,839, forward strand.
AATCATCGTCAATTCAATCACTCATTAGACAGTTATTAATCATTACAATTTAATCATCGTATAAAAATTCAAACATTTTTACGATGCTTATTGTTTTTGAATTGTATTAGTTATTATAGTGCAATAAACGTAGCTTAAAGTTAGAGAAATAGAGAAAATCAACAAGTTTAATTTAAAGACCATACACCAAAATCTATATATTTAGACTGTTGCATTTTAGTGCTCACTAGCGCAAATAGACAAACCAAAAATCAATTATTTGATAGAATCAAAATCCATATATTTAGACTGTTGCATTTTAGTGATCACTAGCACAAAGAGACAAATCAAAAAGTCATCAATTGTTTGATGGAACCAAAATCCGTTTAGACTTTTGCATTTTAGTGCTCACTAGCACAAAGAGACAAATCAAAAAGTCATCAATTGTTTGATGGAACCAAAATCCGTT
>JAOUZG010040073.1:2509296-2520514 GCA_026289955.1 Argiope argentata
AGACAAATCAAAAAGTCATCAATTGTTTGATGGAACCAAAATCCGTTATTTAGACTTTTGCATTTTAGTGCTCACTAGTACAAATAGACAAATCAAAAAGTCGTCAATTGTTTGATGGAACCAAAATCCGTTTAGACTTTTGCATTTTAGTGCTCACTAGCACAAAGAGACAAATCAAAAAGTCATCAATTGTTTGATGGATATGGTACAGAATTCGATGCAAATATAAAATTCTGACTTAATCTTATGAAACATTTCAACAATCTTGCTCAATATATTTTGCGTTATCGCGGTTTTATTCAATTTTAAAGTGGCCGAGAGATTTCCCTTGTATGTATTACTATAAAAAGGAAGGAACGTTAAAGACATTAAAAAGTAAGAAGGTTTTTTAAAAAAATTAAAAACTGAATACCAAATTGCAATCTATTATTTTATTATGTTCCCAAACTACAACAACAAAATCTCAATTTTTTAAAACTACATATGCCGGTCAAATGCACACACACACACACACACACACACACACACACAAACAAATCAAGAAAATTTCTAAGTGATTTCTTTTTTAGGTGTTTGCTATATTTTCTCTTAGCATATTTCGTTTAAAGGAAAGAAAAATGTTACTTAATTTCTTCTAGAGGTTTCTTAATTATTTTTTCGACATCTTCTGACATTTATTTCCTAAAATGCATTTTAACTAGATCTGATTTTAAGATAAGACTAAAATCTGAAAGAAAAAAAACTGAATTTCATAAAAAAATGAAGTGTCCTGAAGACAAATATCGAAGTTTTTTTAAAGTGTATAACAAAATATGTATGACCAATGGAATAAAAAATATTGTTACGTTTTTTAGCGTAGCGGGTTCGGATTGAATGGACTTTATTTGAGGACAGCTCAAACAAATTTATTTACAGCTATTTACAGGATGACTTGATAAAGTAAAACTTCAGATAAACACAATCCAGCAGTCAACAGTTACTTACAGCGTAAATGTAAGCCTTAAGCACAATAAACACTGTCTGAAAAACAGCTATCGTATAGCACAGCAAACAGTAAATCACAGCGAGCCCAATAAACAACGTTAACAGCAGTCAAACATAAACACAGCTCACTAATCCGGTAGTCCAGCGAAACGCTTCTCTTCCGAGAGAGAAAAAAACTACTGAATATATAGTCGGGCGAAAGAGCCGCGAGGCTTCGGAAATCACCGAGAGAAATCCAGCGGCTGGCAGACTATTCCTTTCGCCAAACCAACCCAGTTGGAGCCAAGCTCTCTGAGGCCGTCGCCAATCGCTCTCCCCTCCGTGCTTCCAGCGACGTTCGCTCGCTTGTAACAATATTAATGAATTTATAAAAAAGATCCGGATATATATTAAAAATATTGTAACATTATTACATGCAAAATTAATTGATCTCAAGGATGATTAAATTCTACTTTGGAAATTCGCTTTTTTAAGGAAATATCTGATGTCTGAGGATTCTAATAAGCATTGTGTTTTGTTTAATTACATAAAGAGATAATAATAGCTTTTTAATAAATATATATCGGTATCCTTTAAAATAGGTAAAGAGAAAAATGATGTTCTAGAACTATATTTTTTAATAGAATTTGACATTGTTATTGAAATAAATGGCCAAACCGAATGCAATCTTTCAGTATCAAAAAACACAAATTGCTCACTGTAATTTGGCAGCTATCCAAACGAGGAGTGTTCCTATTTTTACGCTGGCACGCCGGGTGAAGATATGAACTTTAATTAGTCTAAATTAATCATTTGACCATTATTAATGAATACTCGCTCAAGCATGCGATGTTTACACACAAAAAAAGAGTACGCGAAAGACATAAAACACACCATTCACTTTTTTATTAAAGAATATATATATTTTTTTCTGTTGAAAAACTACCGACTACTTTGATGAAAAAGCAGCTTTTCAATAGCAAATAATGTTATTCTAACAAAAAGAAAAAAGAAAGGAAAGGAAAAAAAATTGGTATCATTTTGAGTTGGAGGGGAAAAAACAGCTGTATCACATAGTCAGTTAACAGGAAAACATTATTTCCTGAACATGATTTTTTTTAAAAAAAATTTGAAACGTAAAAGCGGAAAATATCCATTTATAACCACATGCAGATACATAAATTTCTATTTTTTTTAACAGTTGATTTCTGATTTATTTGTAAAAAATAAGAAAAACAAAAGGAAATTTTATTTTCAAATTATAAAACGGAGTCTTTTTTTATTATCAATAAAGAAACAGTCAAGGAAATTTACTAATCCTGTCCTTGATTGAGAAATGTGTCCAATATGGGCACATTTTTCCTACGAGGAATGTAAATTCTGATTAATCAAACAGCAAAAAATTCACTTTCATTTAAAATATTAATAATCAACTTTAAAAAATGAAATTTGTAATTTTTTATCTTATGAACTGCTTGCCTAAAGGTAAAATGGAAATTTTATAATCCAAATTCATTAAAAATTTGGGATTTCAATTCCTAGGTGATAACATCTGAAAATCGAAACTAGTACATTTGGTTCAGTTGGGAATTCATTGGGAATAAAAACTTCTCATTTAATTCTTTAAAAGTAAAATCCATTTAATATTTTTAATTGAACTATTTATTATCAAGTCAAGACATGATGTTTTTGGGATGAAGTCTTTGGGGTCAACAAAAATCCGTAGGTCAAAAATAAAAATTAGTAACTGCGCGAGCGTCTGAAAAAATCAGCTTTTATTAATGTGTTGCCATCGGATTTACAAAAGCTCTGATTACAAAAAAGTTAATTACTACCACAAATAAAACCTATAAAAATGTAATATTAAGCACGTTATTATAGGAAATGACATAAATAGGAAATGTGATAATTTTTTTAAACAATAAATGCGAGAAAACGTTTTTTGGATCGTTTGCAGTACTAAAGTGACTCATTCATTAAAACAATCAATATGAATAAAAGTATAATTTAACTTGCATGAGCACGTGGTGCTTGGCCGTTCAAGAAATTAATAATAATTTTATTATTTATTATTTTTTTATTATATTTATCTATTTATTAACATGAACATGGTGTTTTTGGGATGAGGTTTTTGGGGACAGCAAAAATCCGTAGGCGAAAAATAAAATTTTTTTATTTGCCAGAGCATCTCAAAAAATCAGCTTTTAATAACGTGTTGGCATTGAATTTACAAAAGCTCGGATTAAAAAAATAAGTTAATTGACTACAGGAAATAAAATCTAGAAAAGTGGCATTTTGAGCACGTGATTATATGAAATGAAATAAAGAGGAAATTTGATATCTTTTAAGCAATCAATGCGAGACAAAGTTTTTATGATCGTTTGCAATAGTAAAGTGACTCATTCAACGAAACAATTAAAATGAATAAAAATATAATGTAACTCGCACGAGCACGTGGTGCTTGGCCGTTCAAGAAATGATGTTCGGACATGATACATTGAAATGTGCATAGTAGATTTCATTTTAAACTTTTATTAATGGCATAATGTATGACATTAATGTGAGCTATTACTTTAATGATAAGTAAAATATGGAATATAAATTTTGACTTGGAATAAATCTGAAACAAATATGATAAATAACTTCAATTCAAAAGTTGACCCAATCAATCTGGGAATTCTAACGACTTTAACTCGATTTAGGAAATAAACAAAAGTGAATGAGAAATTCAGCCTTCACGGTGAGAAGTAATGAACGTGAAAACAGATCATCAAAGAGGAAATCCAGCATCACGCTTAAATTTAGATAAATACGAAAAGGAAGTGCTCACAACACGCACGCACGGCCGCATTACGAAATCCGAGGCGGTAACGAACAATACCAGAACTTTTGTTTCTCCAAAAACAAAAGATAATCATTCATAGTTACGAATGGGAATCTGGATTCTGCATATCATTTGTGAAGAAATATAAAAATCGATTCGTTTCATTATTTCTTCTTTTCACATAAGATATTGCTTCAAAAGTCAATATTTTTTTTAAAAAAAGAATTATGTAAATAGCGTAGAAAAATTCAGATGATCTCATTTCAACTCATGAAAACAAGTTTCTGCTTTTTGCGTGGCTATTTATCATATTGCATACTTAAAAAAAAAAAAAAAAAAACTAAAGCAATTTCTTTTTAAGATGAGTCAAGCAATTTTTTTAAAAAATTTCTACATTTATTTTGATGTCTCTTAAGAGAGAATAATAGTCAATAACTTTTTAGAGCATATGTTTCAATAAGAAATTAATAGCACACATCACGGGCACGCGTATATAAAAGATATAAAGTTATTTCAGCATTAAACGAGCCGTATATTCACAGTTCTTTGAGTCCATATTCCACGAAACAAACCACACACTTGTGGCGCTAACTTCATAAGCCAGATAACATATACGATAACGAAGTCAACTTTTGTATTATGGTCATGTTACTCGGCTACCGGCCCTGGCGTCGCATGTTGTATCGCGACCTTCATACGCTGCGTAGGTGACCTTGGCAACGCAGCCTCCTGTAACAGTCGTTGCGCCATCTACACGCAGCACAAACAAAGTCGTCAAACAACACTTGACGCAAGCAAACAAAGCAGCCACCCCCACTTCACACAAGCAAGCAAAGTCACCAGACTCACTTGACGCTTACCTTAACACTTGGCGCCATAAAAAATCGTTCGTCCCTCCTCCGACTCACTGGTGGGGTTTACTATGGCGCTAGCTTCATAAGCTAGATATCATTCACGATGCCGAAGTCGACTTTTGTATTATGGTCATATTACTCGGCTACTGGCCCTAGCGTCTCAGGTTTGTATCGACCTTCATACGCTACATTGATGACCTTGGCAACGAAACATCCTGGAATAGTTGTGGCGCCATCTACCCGCAGAAAAAACAAACAAAATCGTCAAACAACATTTGAAGTAAGCAAACAAAGCAGCCAACCCCACTTGACGCAAGCAAGTAAAACGAAGTCGTCAGGCACACTTGACGCAAGCAAACAAAGCAAAGTCGTCAGGTATACGACTTTGCTTTGCAGGCAAAGTCGTATACCTGATGGTCATATTACATGGCTACTGGCCCTAGCGCGTACCGCGACCTTTAATCACAACACACTCCTCGTTTTACCAAATAACACCACTCATCCTCGTGTCATTCCATAACACCTTCTTTCGTTCTTTTGAATTCGTTTATAGAGGACGCTGTAAGTACAATATTAAATTTTTAATTATTTAGAATACTTAAATTTGTTTACCTAGGTGGAAATAATCTAATATCATTAGAGTTGAATCTTAGTTTCCAATACTTTAATTAATTTTTTTTAATATAACATTAAAATTAAACTGATTATTTTATCATATTGGAACTTCTTTTCTGATACTTTAAGAAACTAAAGTAAATTCTTTTTTTTTTCAATCTAGAGTCATGCATCTTTTATTAGTAAAAATTTCTGTATATAACAATCAGATTCATAGGTTCTCTTATAAAAGTTTAGAAAAAAATTTGAAAAGCTTGGGATTAAAAATAAATACAGATTTTACAGAAAAATTTATTTCTTATTATCAATATTTTCATACGAAAATTTAGCATCAAATTAAAGTATAGTGATCAATAAGAAATTCAAACAATCCAATAAATTTATAATAGTTGTGATACTAAAACACAATTATAGAAAATTTTTAAATGTGAACACAATTTTGATTTTTATATTTTTACAAATATTTTATACCTTATAAAATGCATTCGTTACTTAAATTTATTTACTTTTTGCATCATTTTATTCATACGACTTATTTCAGGTTTGTAAATATAGAGTTTCTTAATATTTTTAATGTTTTTTTAGAATATTGAAGTTTGTTCGCATAGGTGAAAATACTCTATTCCAATGTGATTAGAGTTAAATCTTAGTTTAAATACTTTAATTAAATTTTTGTTAACATGACATTCAAATTAAATTAAATTCATCAATTTAATTTGGATTTCATAAAAAAAAGTCACCTTATGCAAATTTGAGAAATTATTTTAAAGATACATAATATTTTTAATGAATTATAAATTATGGTTAAAAAATTGAAAATGACATAGAAAAAATAATTTTTATTCTTTGGCATGCAAAAAAACTGCTTTACAAAATCTAATACTTAAGGTTAATTAAAGCTGTTTTCATTAAATTTATCATTGTTTTGTGGTTGTGACAAGTTTTCAGTTTTCTTATTAAAAAAGTTAAAGAACTAATCACACTCCATTCAACTTCCGTTATGTTATTTGTTATTATAGCTTGAGTTTGTTTTTAAAATGTTCAAAACAAAGCATGCATTAAAAATGGTAAAATCAGTTACTTTTTTACTTCTTATCTTTTGCGTATGTTTTTCAAATATATAACTGATAAATTAAAAAGTTTTCTTTAAAAAAGTTGACTCTTGTTTCAGAATGAAATAAATTGAAAGAAACTAAATTAATTCTTACAACCCTACCATTTTTTTAAATTTGAAATCATTAAAATAAATTTTGAGTTCATGAAATCTTATTTCATTTCAATACATTAAATATTACAGATAACAGGAATTTTTATTTAAACTTTTTTTTATTTTGCTATTTTGAAGTTTTCGAGAAATAACTATTATTGAGCGATTTTCATGCCGGATTAAAATTCAAAATATCATCTGTCCAAAAAATCTGGTTTCCTTAATTAAAATATTTCCTTGTTTTCCAAAGAAATTGTACATTTTAATATTTAATTCTAATTACGATAACTTGATCAACAAATAAAATTCTTAAACAGCTCCACTGGTCGGAGTGCCAACGTTCGGATTAATATATAAAAAATCTTAAATGTATATAACGATGATTATTTTTAGTTTAAAATACTAAACTGTTTTGTATTACAATTGGATAAATTTAGAGAAGAATGGTATGATGAATGAATGGGTAGAATTTAAAAGAAAACTAGTTCATAGCGTGATAGAGGAATTTAAGAAGTTTCAATCAAGAAATTTAAAAATATGAATAGATATTGAGAGTGTACAGATTGCAGGTCGGGATACGAACCTTTCACGCTATTGCTAATAGTCGATTAACATGATCACAATACAAAAGTTGACTAAGGTAACAAAGATTATATCCGGATTATTTAGCTAGCGCCACATTATTCCCCCAACAGTGAGTCGGCGGTGAATCAACCGATTTGTATTGCGCCAAGCGTTGTGGAGAGTTGCTGCTTGCTTGCATCAAGTGAGTCTGACAATTTTGCTACGGGTAGATGGCGCCCCGACTTTTGCGAGAGGTTGCGTTGTCAAGGTCACCGATGTACCGTGAGAAGGTTGCGATACGAACCAGCGACGATAGGGCTAATAGCCAAGCAACATGATCAAAAGGCAAAAGTTGGCTTCGGTATCGTAGATGTTATCTGGCTTATGAAGCTAGCGCCACAAGATATTTAAAGAAAAAGATGTAATGATTTTTTTAATACTCCATATCAGGAGTTATCAAACTCTGAATCGAGATCTACTAATGAATATTTACAAAAACTTTATTCAATCGGACATGATACTGGATTCATTTGTAATCTTTCACAATTTGTAAAAATCGACGTGAACTAAAGATCTGTTTGTTTGTTGTTACTAAAAGCACTTGCCGCGGACAAGCGCGCTGACGACCGTTAGCGATTGCCGAATGAGCGACTCTTGTTCAGGAAGTAGCGCCAACAAAGACCAAGAGTACAACTTAGCTACACACTCATCACATTCACTTGCACAGCCCCTTTTTACAGGGGGAGAGGGCACAATTTTATACCTTACAGATAGTACGCAGAAAAACAACCGTGTCCGAACCTGGACTCAAATCCGGGAAGCCCAGATCACGAGTAAGACGCTCTACTTCTGTGCCAAGACTCCGGCCATAAAAATCTACATCAAGCCATCTGTTAACTACATGAAGAGAAGTTAAAGAACAATGCGCAAAAAAAAATTGTATTAGTTAAGAAATCACAGAATAAAAATGTCTTTTTCCCATTGAATGTTAAATTTATTTTGCTAATGTTTTAATTTCAAAGCAGTTAATTTTTATTTGATTAACATTTATTGTATTAAATAATAATAAGTAATAAATGTTATTTTTATTATTATTTGTATAAACTTTTATTGAATTAAATAATTCATAAATAATAAATAAAACGTTATTTTTAATTTACAGGTTTTTTATTGATCCATAAAGCCTCTTTAGGAAATGGAGTGTGCTGTATACCCTCCACCCTTTCCAAAAATCAATGTATCAAGAAAGCAGCCGAAGTCGGCTTTTAGAAAGTGGATACAAATTTTTCAAAGTTTGATTTTCAGCAATATATTATTTCTATTGTCAACATTTTTTAATCGTCCAAAGCTCCTGCACTGATGAATATGATGCTAATAAATAAGACATTTTACCAATTAAGTTTACTTAAAACTCATATAAATGTTAAAACACATTATTTTTCATCATTTAAGATTACAAAATAAAACAATGACTGATGAATTATTACAAAAATGGAAATAATGTCATCAACACAACTAAGGCAGAAGGCAGATGATGAAGTTTGCATAAAAATCAGTGAAAATTTTGTAAAAAATACCAAAATATATTAAAATTGCGATTCCGAAAAATAAAACAAAGGAATTGACTATTAATTGTATCTTCTATAATAGTGTACACACATCAAACCTGACAACAATATGTTCATTTTGAAGCAAAATATTATTGTCTTCTAGATCAATGTTAAATAGGACTTAATCAATCGTGCCAGAATTCTCGCCATGTAACTCCAGGAATATTGTGCCCCTATTCGATTAACTGACTGTGTTCACTCTACGAATTGGCCTCTCCAGATGATCAGTTGATCGATAATTCATACTGAAAATTGCCTTTGCAATGGTTCACAGTGTAATTCAGGATAAACGCTAGAAACAGTGATTACAATTTCTAATGGCTACATTTATTTTTGAACCACTCGATATATTCTTTTTAAAACTTATTTTATCTATCAATATATTTGTGATAATTAAAAACCGGGAATGACAACAATTCTTTAAGAAATTGAATTGGATTTTGTCATTAAATATTGCATACAATGAAATTTGAATTGAAAATTATATGCATATTCAAATTAATAAACATTTAAAACTGATTATTTAATATTAACACGTTAATATTAAATAATATCTAACAACAGACTAAATCAGTTACTTTTTCTGTAGAAAAAACATGAGCAAAACAGTCTAAAGCTGTAATTGATATTTCACAATATTTTTAAGATCTCATCAAGTAAAATTTAAGTTAAATAAAATGCACGGAGACATCAAGTAAAAAAAAAATAAGGGATAAAACTAGCTCAAATTTATAGGAGCTATGTTAATAATTTGATTTATACAAAAATTTGTTTTTGAAAAACAGTGTTAAAACTTAAACAGAAAGAGAAGAGAGCATTTTGTTTACGTAAAAAAGGAATAAATGTTTGATATTTAATAGTTTTAACAACAACTTCATAATCAATAAAACAATTAATGAATATTTAATATCGTAAGTAATATTTAGTATCAATGGAATCCTACTTATAAATTAAACTATTCTAAAAAATTAAAAAATAATAATTTTAATTCTTAAGTAATTTTAATAAACGAATTATATATGACAAGAGCTTTGCACATAAGCACTCAAATAGAAAAAAAATTTAAAAATAAATAATATAATTCAATTCTAACTTGTTTGAAGCTTCCTTTAGATATTAGAAAATGTCTATTGTCTTTTATAATTGAAAACCATACATAGCAGTAATAATGAATTAAGGTTTAAAGGTCTTAAAAATGAATTGTCTTTATGGTCGAATGAATTAAGGTCTTTAACAAATACATTTATGTTCCTGAAGGATACAAGATAAAACCTTTTTTGGTACTTAGATATTAGGCTGTCCAACTTTATCGCCAAATTTTAAAGTCGTTGCCAATGAGTTGCTACACCGCCAATTATGGCAATTCAACAATGGTGTAATCCGTTGATCTTTATCGCCAAATTTAAATCTGTCACCAATGAGTTATTAAACTGTTGGCGATCATTGGCGAAGACGGTCTAATACGTAAGTACCCTTCTTTTATTAATAACAAAAAAAATTATTCAGAAATGAGAAGTATAATTTCATTTCTGAATATATTGTAATATCGAATTAAGATTTTCAATGAACTACAATGAATTTGAATTCTAGATTATATTTTATTCACTTTTTTTAATTAGAAAGTTCAAGTGAACTGAAAAAATTCGAGTTTTAGAATTAAAGTAAATCGGATAAGGAATTATAAAACTGCGAAATTTCGTAAACATCTGAAAGACTAACAGATAACAGGAAAAAGATTCTATTACAAATAATTAAACTTTTTAACAAGTTTCTGATTCAAATGTTTTGAAACCATTTAATCAAACTCAGCCATGTAGAATAATTTGAAAACGGATCAAGGAATGTTTGTTCACGCTGCAGATGATTAATTCTTAGTTTGAAACGGGACAGCGAACACGGAAATATCTAGTTGATTTACTTCCCAGAGAAACTAATGAAGAGCCCAGCGACAGTCATTACAAAAACGATAAATGGTTGATACAATCGTTTGCATACTAGCTGCTGCCACAACCGGTTTGCAAATTACGGTTTAAGCGAATCCTAGAAAATTTAAATATTTTTTACCGTTTTAAATACAGCAGGATTTAAAGATGATAATAAACTGACAACAATAATCATATATATTTTTACAAAAGGTTACTATTGATGTTAATATTGAATTGAATTCAACTTCATGAAACTAAAATGGGTAAATATTTTATACAAACTAGATAAAGAGAAATATGTGATAAATATATACACAAAGAGGAATATGCTGCAGATATATGCACAAATAGGAATCTCTTGCAGATATATATAGACAAAGAGGAATATGTTACAAATAAACAGACAGTATATATTTGCAACATATTCCTATTTGTGTATATATTTATCACATATTTCTCTTTGTCTAGTTTGTAAAAAAATATTTACCCATTTATGAAACTAAAACGGGAAAATATTTTATACAAACTAGACAAAGAGAAATATGTGATAAATATATACACAAAGAGGAATCTGTTGCAGATATATGCACAAATAGGAATCTGTTGCAGATATATATAGACAAAGAGGAATCTGTTGCAAATATATATAGACAAAG
>JAOUZG010040073.1:2520524-2531883 GCA_026289955.1 Argiope argentata
ATAGACAAAGAGGAATCTGTTGCAAATATATATAGACAAAGAGGAATATGTTGCAAATACATATAGAGAGAGGAAAATGTTGCAGATATGTACGCAAAGAGGAAAATGTTGAAAATATATAAATAAAGAGGAAAATTTTAAAAATATATAGACAAAGAGGAAAAAGTTCATATATACACAAAGAGGAATATGTTGGGGAAGGGTGGGGGTTGTACTGTGCTAATTATATCTAATTTTAATTATATAATATTAATATTTCATTTATTATATATCTATAAATATCTCATTTTTAAACAGTTCTCGGATATTATAAACAAAAATCCAGTTCAGATGACAAGGACAATACCTTAATTTTTATATCTTTGGATTCCGAATCTCGAACCCTTTAATTTCATAACAGATATTTTCATACAGATTCACCATGGCTAAACCATTTTGCACATACAAGAATCTACGGATTCGACTCTTAGTGTTTAACCACCTGTGGTGCATCAGCATTCCTAATAATTTTTTTTCAGAACTCATATATTAATTGTAACCATATTCTTGTAACCATATATAACTGTAATATGTATTTATGTATAGATAAAAGCTAATATAGGCAATAACTTTCAGTACCAATTCTCACGTCGACATAAAATAAAAACCATATTTTTCTTTTTATCTATAATCCATTATTCAACTTCTACGGCAATATCGTTAGCATCAAAAATCCCTTGCTGACAAACTTGCCGCTCTACGATGTGGAGGACAACTCAAACAAACGGAGGCCAAGATGCTCTCTTATTCTCCAGTTGAATCACCCACACCCAAACGTAAAGAAACCCTCTCCTCACTACCCACCCTTATCTGGCACTTTTTTTCCTTTTACTAACTTTTAAGCAATAACAATAAATTGACTGTAGTTATAATTAAAATGCTGCATATCTTAATTCACTAAGCAAATATTAATAGTACCAAAGTTCAAAACTCACAAGACTTACAGATGGTGGGGCCTGAGGCCCCAATGAGCTGTAAACTCATGTACAAAAATTCCATAATCCATAAACTTAATCCAGACCCATATATAAATTCCTCTTAGTATTTAATGATTATTAATTACTACTTAGTTTTAATGATTATTAATTACTACTAAACTGTACCATTACTTTTTATTTATTACAAATTGTCTATTCTGAATTAGAAAGAAAAAATTATTTACTTTTGAGAGTAACATTAGACTCTTCTTCTGAATAAAAAGTTTCATTTGTAATAAAATTTGATGCATGGACTTTCTAAAAAATTCAACGAATAATTAGAAAAAATGAAGTGAATGAAATTACCAATCAAAATATATTATCGCCTTATTTAAAGCCACAAAGTATCAGTACGTTTCATTTGATTCTAAAACCATTTTAATTGAAATAAAATCGAACAGATGAGACGCTGGGATTTCATTTCTGCTCAGAGAGTTCCTCTCAAATATTTATTCTAGAGAACCTGATTGAATCCGCAAAATCGCCGCCAGCGATCGTTGAATTATTCTTTCCGAAATTCAGCTGCAAAGATCCGTTTCGGAAAAATAAATTTACTTTGAAAATAAAACAGTATTTGATCGTTTGATATGGTTACTGCTTTTGTTTCTGAGACCATCTGGAATATCAGGGAAAGGATTTTCTAGGCTTCTAAACAGGTTGTTTTTATTTCCTTTGAATATTTTCCGATAATTTTTTTGTCTCAAAATATTTTCAGATGATTCATTTTTTCCTTATCGGGAATTGTACATTTTGATGCAAGTGAGATTGTTTTTACAGTTTATTATTTTTCTACTGAATGAAGTATCAAAATAAAAATATCATTCGAAAATTTCTTAATCCGTATTAGTTTTGAAATTTAAGCAAATAATATTTTAAATAAAAAGATTAAAAGGAAATCTGCTATGCATATTTCAATGTATCCTGTCAGAACATCATTTCTTGAACGGCCAAGCACCACGTGCTCGTGCAAGTTAAAATAGATTTTGATTCCTCTTAACGGTTTCTTGAGTCACTTTAGTATTGCAAACGGTCCAAAAATACTTTGTCTCGCATTGATTGTTTAAAAAAATATATCACATTTCCTATTCATTTCATTTCATATAATTGCGTGCTCAAAATGCCACTTTTCTAGATTTTATTTCCTGTAGTCAATTAACTTATTTTTTTTAATCCGAGCTTTTGTAAATTCAATGGCAACACGTCATTAAAAGCTGATTTTTTGAGATGCTCTGACAAATAAAAAAAATTTTCGCCTACGGATTTTTATTGTCGCCAAAAACCTCATCCCAAAAACAACACCATGTTCATGTTAATAAATAGATAAATATAATAATAAATAATAAAATAATAAAATTATTATTAATTCCTTGAACGGCCAAACACCATGTGCTCGTGCAAGTTAAATTATATTTTTATTTACTTAATTTGTTTCATTGAATGAGTCACTTTAATATTGCAAACGACCCCAAAAAACTTTGTTTCTCATTTATTGTTAAAAAAATATCTAATTTACTATTTATTTCTTTTCGTATAATCACGTGCTCAAAATGGCATTTTTCTACGTTTTATTTTCCGAAGTCAAACTTATTTTTTTCATCAAAGTTTCTGCAAAGGTGATGGCAACGCGTTATTAAAAGCTGATTTTTTTAGATGCTCCTGCATATAATAGAATTTTTACTTTTCGCCTACGGATTTTTTGTTGATGCCACAAACCTCATTCCCAAAACAACATCACGTTATGACATGATAACAATATAAAAAGGTTTTAATAAAACCATAAAAGAAGTCTTGATTTGTTTACAGTAAAGCATGGGAAAATCAAATGTTCAAATCAAAATCTTTAAACTTAAAGTCGAAATAGAAAGCAAAACTCAGCATTTTCAGCAACCTGAAAGGTTTAGCGTAATAAAAGCGGATAATGCGAATTTTTTCACGTTAAGAGCTTTTCAAGTAATTAAAAAGTGATACTCGCATGCAGTGCGATACAATAAAATATTTAAAGTGTGATTAATTTTTGTTGGTAAAACTTCAGTGATATGTGTTTTTATACTTCAAGATTTATATTTTTATTTCCAATATTATTTTCCCCTTACTTAATATAATCATATGCCTTTGTATACAAAATACAAGGTACATTCGAAAGAAAGGGTACTAAACATCGCTGTGGGTATAAACGAAGATATTATTCAAAAGTATACACCATAGGACTGAACACCACGATCCCATGGATTAACGAGAAGAAGATTCCTTGTTCACAGAATTTCTGTGGCCTTGACGAGTCCCAGTCTTTCATATCGTCCTTGAGTTCGCCATCCAAGTTGAAGTTCTTCCGTGTCAGATGTTTTTTTCAGGGGACCAAACATATGAAAATCGTAGGGTGACATGACCGGGCTCCAAGTCGGGTGATCAAGCTGGCCAAGTCCAAGGTTTCCATTTGAACTTGACTAGTTCCGCGTGTGTGAACCTGGAGACGTGTGGAAACATGTTATCAAGAAGCATAGCCATGACCCGGTGTTTTGTCCTTGATGGGCATGCGTAGACTTCAGAGTGTTAGAAAGTACAAATAAGAGTTAATAGTTCTTCTGTATAAAGCAATCCTGTCTTGCCATGTCAATTGGACGGTTCTCTTTATAAGAGCCTCTGCTTTTTCCTGCGCATGTAGTTTCCGCGCATGCTCCAATCTTAACCGGAGACTCCAATCGTATTCTTAGATGTCTCAATACGTTCTCCCACAACAAATAGGTAAATATGTTAACAGTTACGAAGCTACGACGTTTTGTATCTTCTCATTTAAAAAAATCTTGTACTTTTATTTTCATTTTGTATCAAATGTATGATGATTTCTTAAAATTAATGTTGAAATAAAATCAATGTTATTACAACTTTAATAAATGGGATAGGAGCCGTAAATTATTCGAAGTAGATATTTACTGCAAGGACGTTAAGATAAACAACAAATTCCAACTATTAAATTTTGTAAAAGTTTTATTTTCGTGATTCCATGCAGAAGAGAAGAACAATATGGTAGCAGACATAAGTTGACCTTATAAATAAACAATAAAAAATACAGTATTTTTTTTGTTTATCTGTAAAGGTTTTTTTTAAAGATTAAATGCATTAAAACCTCATTAAATGCAGTTTAACCCTTTGCAGTCCGAAAAATAATTAGATGCAAAATTATTCACCTAATACAAAGGTTTGTTTATCGCTATGAAAAACAAATATACATAATTCTTTTAATTCGAATTTCTTTGAAAAATTAATCTACATCTCTTAACCATTATGTGGGCGTTTTTAACAATTAAATTTGAAAAATAAATAAATAAAACGTCAAAATGATGCACAATCTTGAATGTCGAGTCACACTCGACATCGGACCGCAAAAGGTTAAATGCACGCAAACAGCATAAAAATTAAACGAATGTTAGAAACATGGTAATAGAACAAGACAGCATACAAACAGAAAGTTATTTTAAATTCTTTCTGAAATTAACAGAAGTAACTGCGTAGAAAAGTCAGTTTTCTGAGAAAATATTTTTATCTTCTAAACAGTTTTCTTTATAATGTAGTTTTAACTTTGTTTCGACAATAATTCTTTGGAAAGTTCCATTGGTTTTTATAATACATACAATTACCTTTATTTTGATATTTGCATAATTAACATTTTAACAGTACTTTACATTTTCAAATTCTAAATTTAAGTAAATTTTTTAATGAAAAATATAAATTAAAGCTCTAATCCATATTTTAATTGAAGTAAATGGAATGGTAAATGGTGTTGTTTTAGAGAAAATATTTAAATAAGAATCAAATTCGTATTAATATTTTTTGATCTTACCTGTATATGAACTGGTCATTTAAATAAATAAAATCATGAATGCATTTAATTTAATATGTTATTTGAACTAGTTAAGTCAATAATTGCATTGTTATTATTGGATATGAGCTGATAATAATGCCATATAGCGACGTCTCACAAAAAATACCAGTATATTTTTATCCTGTGGCAACAATGCTAGTACCACAAAAATTTACGAGATGGCGCTGTATAACTTGTCAGCATGACAACAAACAGAAAAAAAAGCTCTAGTACTCGGTTCTAATTTTTGTTTGTTTGTTTATGTAAAATCTCGTTTTTTTCCGGAAACACACCTGCACAGATAAATTAAAAAAGCAAACCTTATCCAAATATAAAATTTCATGCACAACGTTAGAGCCGTTTCCGAAAACGCGAAATAAATTTACATATATACAAGAATTGCTCGTTTAACGATATAAGACGGTATAAAATTCCGTCTGAAGTTTCTGAATTGCAGAACAAGCATATATATTCATTCAAAAGTTTTGTAATTATTTCAGAGTTTTTTAAGGAAATAATTGTTGAAAAAATGTTATATATCAGTTCAGCCTCAATATTAAAAACCTTTAGAGATATAAATATATACTATTTTGTTTTTGAGGAACTAGGTTATACAATTCTTAAACTATCCGTAAAATTTTGAGCAATTTCATTTAATAATCTTTTAAATTAGAAAGTTTTTACTTTATACCTTTTTTAAGAAAAGGAACACTGTTTCTTCCGAATTTTATAACATTTTAGTTCTTTATTTATACATAGTCCATAATTTTTTTCAGTAATCTAGTGTATAAAAAATTCAAAAATGCATTTAAAAATGCATAAAAAATCAATTCAGAATTATCAAACAATTTTTCAAAACGCTCATCCCGAACGGAGTAATATAACACACTAACAAAAAGCTTATAAATCGCTTTTAAACTAGTATTTATCAAAGTTTTTCAAAGTTTTATTTTAAAAAAATTATTTCCTTAATTTGAACTTACTATTATGGCTTCATTATGAATTTTCACGGTTTTTATCAATGGTTTTTTTTGTGTCACTTTTATCGAACAGTTTTTGTTGGGCTTTGAATTAGAGATAAACTTGTTTGGCACAGTATAACCTTCGTATTGGTTCTTGGGCCATAAAACTTCAAACCAACCAACCAGCCAATAAAACTAGCATTTGTCAAAGTCTTATCTAATTTTATAAATGTAGCAGCAATATTTAAAACAGTGTTAAAAACCATCATTATTTAACTTTTATTAATCAAAATCCGTGCCAGACTTATATTTTTTCGAAAACAACAGCTGTACAGTTGAACTAGAAAGGAATCTTGTAAACATGTTGCATTATTATTTAAAAGATTTCTTTTATCCAAATAATTATTCAACAATTAATCCAATTGCCCAATGTACTCTTCATCAAAGTAGCCATCCTTAAAGTATACTTTTGGAAGAAGCCAATAATACTCGTTAAAATTACACGTGACTTTAAACATGTAGAATTGTTCCGCTAGTTAAATTTGCAGTCTACAGAAGCACGATTTAATGGCAAAGGGGTGAAGCGATCCATCTATGTAGCAAGGTTCTCTGCTCGACATTTAATTAAATGTCGCATTTATTTCGGAAACCTGATCCATCCGGGTATTTAGAGACCCTTTCGGATGTTGTCTCGTTGTAATAATGTCTGATACTAGGATTAAGAAGCTGTTAATAAAACTTTACATGCAATGAAATTTAAATTTGCCGCCATTAAAAGGGATTAAGGAGATTATAAGTGACAGTTAACAAATGGGAGTGAAATAAAGTGGAAGCATTTTAGACAGCACTTTTTTTACAAAAATTGTGGAGACAGTAAATTTTCTTTATGGTAAGTTTTAATTAAGTTCTTTGTTTTGTATATACTTTGTTAAAATTTTAAATCGTTAATTAAATTCTTTTTATTCATCCAAGCAAGTTCAAGTCATTTTTTTAGCTTAAAAAACAGTGCATAACAACTTGATGTCTATAAAGTTTTTTTAAATATTAATTAATTTTTTAATAATTATTTAAAAGCTAACTTTTTCTCCAAAACATTTCATGGCCTTATCACTAAATAAATAACAAATCCAGTTTTTCCCCCACGCTAATGAGGTTAGGCTTAACAGATTTTCAGCCGATTATTTCGAACGATTCAGTTTATTTTCTTAATGCTTGATGCATTTAAAATTAAACATCATTATTTAATCAATTTTTCTGATTCAATTTGAAGTACTTTCGATTTAAAATAATATAGAATAAAGGAAATTAAAATTTTCTAATCTGTATTACGTTATACCAACTGGTGTAGAAAATTCACTCATTTGCGGTTTCCTCAATTGGCGTTAAATCAATTGGCATTGAAAATTCAACGTAGATTGAGTGCGTTCTGATTTATTTTTAACGGGTACGAACTTGATTTCGTTTTGGTCAGGTAAAATTTTTTGATCAATTATTTATATTAATTGTGATTATTTAGTGAAAAGTAGCTAAAATAAATTTTTTCTTTGTTGATCTAAGTAAGAACAGACTTAAATTTATATAAAACTTGTTATTGTTCCCTTCTTAAAATCATACTTTAAGGGAGGAGGGGAAAGAAATGCTTTATTATTCAGATAAAATTATTACAATAAATCACTGTTGTGAGATCTCATAAATGTACTGATAAAGGTGTTATTATATAATAAAAGTTTGAAAGCAAATTAGGACAGGAAAGTTTTGAAATTTCAAATTTAAAAATGCCATTTAAATTATGGCGCTCTCATTGAATTCACGAATCTTTCACTAGCTCGTTAGATGTATGCAATTCATAAAAGTGATTCTAAAAAGCATTGGATAAGTCATTTTTAACTATGGATTATTTTTCTATAAACTTGGACAATTCAGCAAAATCGTTCCAGTTCAGTCGTTGAACACATCTATGTGCAAAAGTCTGACGTAATTAAAATGCGTATACGGATATGCAATTTTTTAAAGTTTTTTAGTTACTCAATTTTTTTTAATTTTGAGTAGAAAAAGTAAGAATAAAAATTAAATTTATTACCCTTAAAGCATCTCTAATTAAAAATGAACCCGTCTTAAATAGAATGCATGATATCAAGGAAAAAAAATTGAAATTAATATTTTTCCATTTATTTGTTAATGACTTATAAATTAGAAATAAATCCTCTCGCTGTATAACTGAAAAACAAGAGTGAAAAGATAAAATCAAATATTGTGATATTTTTTATTGAAGAGGATTAATATGATAAATGTGCCCATTAAATCCAATGGCCGATAACTGGTTGGTTAATTGAATATTAATTTCAAGTATAGAACAAGTTCAAGTTGAATTTATATTTTGCCTATATTCGTAATTAATAGCATAGCTAATAATATAGTAATGGAGAGATATGATGTGTTGAAAATTTCCCCTCTACAATAAAAATATATTTATCTTCTCTTTTCTATTAAGCATTAAGTAAGTAAGAAGCTAATTTTTTTTCTTGACATGCCTATCATATTAAATTTATATAAAACCTTATCTTTCCTTAAGTTGAATCATTATCAAGAACAAAATTCAAAAACACATAGCTTATCTCTAATTTCACTCTTTTTGTTTTGAGCATTCACTGAGATCTTTTGAATAAAATTGAACCAGTAAACTGAAGCAAAGTACCATTATTAATAAATATTCCATAGACTGAGAAACTCACTTCAAAGATATGTCAGCAAGAGCTGACTTCACAGCTGGCCTCTTAAAGAAAAGAAAACGAGAAAAAAATTGTATTTATAGTTCTATTTCATGTATATGATGCTGTCGATGGCTACAAAAGGGAAGCTATTGGGGAAAAAGTTGGCGATTATTTTAGATAGAGTAGAATGCAGACAATAAACAGAGTTGAGCTGTAATCTTTATAACATGAAATAAACTGTGGTAATTGAATTTCTGTGATAATTATTTTTCATTTATAAATGCCTGGATAGCATTGGCACAGTTCAACAAAAAAAGTCTGCCAATTACCGTAGTAATAATTAAGAGGATAGTTAGAAAAATATATCAATTTAAATGTATTGTTGCTATATGCAATACTATATTCTACAATATACAAGACACACGGGCTGATTTTTTTTCAAAAAAATATTTTTCTCTTCTCGTTTACATTATCTCAAATCACACTAAAACTCATTCATATTAAATTCCTTTTTAAAGTTATGATCGATCACAATTTCATAGAATCAAATGTACTTGATAAACCCAGATGGATTAAAGAACTTGATGGATATATATCCATTTTAAAATAATGCAAGTGTTATTCAAACACAAATCTCATAATGCTGAAGAGGATCTTAATACTTGATCAATTAAGTTCCCCTTTCGATCTCCATACCTCAACGTCAAATATATGTCTAGGCATTTTACTGCCTGTCAGAATTTCTCTTGAATCTGGTTTCGAATCTGTAAGCTGTCACTAAATCCACATTGCCTTCATAAATAAGATGCTATTACTGAATGAGTAATTTGCAATTGATAATATGAAATCATAATCCTCTTCATAAACTTATAAAGGAATTAACAAAAAGTGATCACGTAGGCACAGTCAATAATCAATAAGAATATGAAATAATCAATCGATGACTATGGATATGAATATAAAATAATCAATCAGCAATAATCGATATGAAAATGAAATAATTAACCAACCAATTATAATCGACAGGAATATGAAATGATCCATCAATCCTAATCAACATGAATATGAAATGATCAATCAATCCTAATCAACATGAATATGAAATGATCAATCAATCCTAATCAACATGAATATGAAATGATCAATTTATCCTAATCAACATGAATATGAAATGATCAATCTATCCTAATCAACATGAATATGAAATGATCAAATCAATCCTAATCATTATGAATATGAAATAATCAATCAATCATGGTCAATATAAATGTAAAATAATCAATTATAAAATAAATATAAAACAATCAATCAATCATAATAAATATAAAATAACCAATCAATCAATCCTAATTATTATGAAATTGAAATAATCCATCAATCATGGTCAATATAAATGTAAAATAATCAATCAATCATAATCATTATGAAAATAAAATAATCAATAAGAATTATTAAAAATATAAAACAATCAATTCAATCAATGCGAATATGAAAAACAATATGGATATGAAATAATTAATCAATCCTAATCAATATGAATATGCAATAATTAATAAATCAATCATTATCAATATGAATAGGAAATAATTAATCAATCATAATCAATATGAATATGAAATAATTAATCAACCAATCATAATCAATATGGATATGAAATAATTAATAAACCAATCATTATCAATATGAATAGGAAAAAATTAATCAATCATAATCAATATGAATGAAATAATTAATCAACCAATCATAATCAATATGGATATGAAATAATTAATAAACCAATCATTATCAATATGAATAGGAAAAAATTAATCAATCAATCATAATCAATATGAATATGAAATAATTAATCAATCAATAATAATCAGTATGAATATGAAACATTTAATCAATCAATCATAATCAATATGAAACCATAATCATATTTAATCTATAGAAGTATTAACAAAAAATGACTATGCAGATGCAAAAATTTTAGTGGACATTTCAAGAAGTGGGTGTGACGTTACCACGCATTTTTAGATTACGAGACAGACATTTTTATTGCTGCTATGTCATCACAATTTCAAAACAGTATCTATAAATGCTGTATCTATAAATATTGCATACTGTTATCACTTGGGACAAGTAGGACAAGCGCTTTATTGAATCCATGGCTTTACTTTAGAAATATTGCTTATAGCTCATCCCTCTAAAAATACGATTGATAAAGTGTTACACATTTATAAGACAATGGGAGAGCTCGCCAACCTCTGTTTTATTACCATGGTGAGAGTGAGAAAATATTTTTCACCTTCCGGCGCTCTTTCGCAATCTCTGTTTGCCCCTGACACGAAAAAGTTTTGAAATGTTCCTTATCGTCTTGAACTGTCACCGGCAACGTGGTTTATGGCACTTTCGTAAAGTTGTGAAAATCTCCACGAGAAAGGAAAACCCGATAAAACAAGAG
Organism: Argiope argentata; assembly: GCA_026289955.1. Classification (NCBI taxonomy): domain Eukaryota; kingdom Metazoa; phylum Arthropoda; class Arachnida; order Araneae; family Araneidae; genus Argiope; species Argiope argentata. The sequence continues at coordinate 2,531,519 of JAOUZG010040073.1, forward strand.
GCAACACAGTAGCGTACTCACGATGCCTTAAAACTGGAGTATTTCGTTGCTGCTCAAATAAGAAGTGACGCGTTCCGAAAGATAACGATATATATTTTCATGAATAAAAACAGACTAACGTAATGCCTGTTTGATTTAAAGCTAATATTATATGTATATTATATTTAATCAATATTTTTGAAGTATATGCACTTAGAGTTACATTTCAAATACAAATTGCAAGTAAGCTATGATGTATGTGATTAAGTGGCATAGAATCCGGCACACATACAAGCACACACATATACGTAAGTCGTACAGAAATGTGACATTAAATCCGACACACACACACACACACACACACACACACACACACACACACACAC
>JAOUZG010040089.1:0-20990 GCA_026289955.1 Argiope argentata
TATATATTCAATCATATTAGAAAAGCGACAATTTAACAAAGCGAGTTAAAAGGAATTAATTTTTTTTTTTTCATTATCGCGTGCTTTTGATATTAAAGCAGAGCCGCAAATGTTTGTAGCTGTGAGAAGAATTATAAATCATTATTGTGATCATGATTTAAACAAAAACCTATTCAATATAAAACATAAAATGCATTTTTAATTATCATCAGCGAAAGAAAAAAAATAAGTACAAAATAGTCTCAGCAACTATAAAAATAATTATTTCATTACAATTGAAATATGTTTTCAAATAAATTCAAGATTACCTACTACAACTATTAAAGATTGCCTAGAAAATGTACTTTTACTACCTTAGTAAAATAAATAATTTGGTCAATTTTATATTACAGTATTTTTGAAAATAATAGTGGTAAAAAATCAAAATTCAATTTCACAGTTAAAATTGTTTTCGTATTCCTCTTTACAACGAAAGGAGGGGTGCAGTAGCTTCTATGAGTATGGAACCCCTGAACACCCGAGGACAGAGGTCTGGGTTCTGATTCACACGGCACGAATCCTTTTTAAGGGGTGGACTTCATTCATTCATCCACAGATCGTAATTTAAATCTGGAACAGAGAACGATCACCTCTGGCCCAGAACCCCCAGCGGTATAACTCTTGACAGGGAGGACTTAGTGACCACGACAGATTTAACATGCACCAGCCACAAAACTCACTGATAGTTTTCGGTTGACAGGTTTCAACTCGCAGCGCCAGGGATGCAAATCCAACACCCTACCAACCAGGCTATCCAGGCTGCTTACATAACGTTATGTTAATGTACAATTCTTGATCTTCTCTTTGCCCAATACGTACTTATGCCATTTCTTTTGTTTTAGATAATAAACTACTGGCAGATTTTGAAATTCGGTGCAGTTAAACACAGCTACAACGATCTTTACCTATTTTGAGTCTGGCACATTTTCCTCTCTTTGAGTGAATTTTCTGGGGAATTTCGATGTATCTTCATTTTACGGCTAATTTGTGGAAAACTCAGACCAACGTCCACAGGCAGAGTTGGTCCACAATGGGGCAGTAGATTTATGATCAGTCCGTAAAGCCACAGGTTATCGGAACCGGGCTTTATGGGGAAAAGGGGATCAATTAACTATTGTGATGTTGCCTCGCCTTTTTTATAGATCACACATATTATGTAATGAAGAACCATGTTCTGACCAATCACATGTTTTGAGATCTCTTCTGACAATATATGGCATCTGCAAAAATGTGAATTGAAAACTCCTTAAAAATGGACGCATTTTATATGAGTAACGTACCTAAAAACATCATTTAAAAAGTGCAGCGTCAAAGAAAGCAATGCGCGTGGAAAGTAATGCAGTATCAAATTGACCGTTTGGAAGGAAAATAAATGCATTTGTGGACGAATCGGTACTGTTTACCACTTTTTAAAGGAATACACAGAAATCTCCGAGCATAGAAAACATCTGCAAGTTGAGAATAATGACGAGTTCAGTAGTGATGGTACCAGTTAATCTTAGGACACGATGTCTAAAATTGACAGTTTTTTTTTAAATGTTTGAAAGTTTGTAAAGGAGGAGGTGGTCAATATTTGATCACTTAGAGGCCAATTACCTCGGAAGGGAATATCAGTTTGACATATTCGGTCAATGGACATTGCTACATTTCACAGTCGGCCCCTACAAATCCTGTCGATACTGCTGCTTTCAGTGGTGACGGGGTGGTCGTCTGTACGCAAGAAGAAGAAGCAACAAATTGACCAAATGTCTGTTTAGACAAAAATATTACATGGAAGGTTGAAATTTATAATAAATGTTGATGCATGTTGGGGTTAAAAAGGATTGAGTCATTCATTAACAAAAGGATGAAACATTGTTATTAGTAGTGGTAGACACAATGTTATTGAGCATAAAGATAATTTTGTTTTGTTTTTCTCTCTCTTGTGCTTGATTATTGATTTTCTTAAATCAGGGCTACATTAAAATTTTCTGATGCATCATCACTTCATATATAAACAAATATTGATCGAAAAATTCCACTGTTTCATTGTTCAGGAAGTAATGTTAAAAATTTTCATCTTTTACTTTCGTGGAATTTATTATCACTTGAATGAACAGCTTCATCTAGTAAAGTATTTAAAAAAATCAGTTTTGGAAATTTAAAAGTGAATGTTTTTTCTCTCTTTCTTTATATCAAGTCCCATATATGGCAACATACCTGGGACTTGCAACTTGATATTAAATTACATTCTATCCAGCCATCTATTTCTGGTTTTAAGGCTTCTTCTTCTTGTGTATAGCTGAACACCCCGCCACCACTGAACGTATCAGTATCGACAGGATTTGTTGTGGCCGACTGTTGACTTTAGCAAAGTCCGTCCTTACATTAACCGAATCTGTCAAACTGATATTCCCTTCCGAGATAATTGGCCCCAAAGTGGTCAAATACTGATCACCTCCTCCTATACACTTTCAAACAATTGGTATAAAATTAGCAAGTTCTGACATCATGTCCTTCAGAGTCCCTAGATTACTTAGTGGTACCGTCAGCGCCGAACTCAAGTTATTGTTTTTAACTTGCAGATGTTTTCCTGAGATTTCTGTACATTCCTTTAAATAGTGGTAAACCGTACCGATTCCTCCACAAATGCATTTATTTTCCTGCATTCTTCTAAATCTTTGGAAATAGGCATGGAATCCCCCCATGTCCTGATATAATTTGGATTACCAGTGGATGGCATCTTATTTTTATTTCTGGATTAGGAATAAAATCGTTAGTTACTCTTCCTTTTTTCGGACATATACCCTCTGTCAAACCATTGTAGCTTAATATCTTCTCTCAAAATGTTTTTAAGGCTGGCACTCCAAAACGTAGATTGAGTGTCAAGTTAACAAGGGTTTGTCCCAGCTTGGCCAGTACTGGCCTTCGTGCCAGAAAAAAAACAATCAATCGTTATTCAATAAATTGCTTAAACTGTCTATAATAATTCTTTAGACATTACAGTGAAATTTACTCCTTATAATAGTTTTCTGTATATGTCATATCTCGAAATTCACCATACTTTCCATTTAATGCAAATTTTCAAGGGTGTAGTATTTTCCTTCTTTACATCACTTTCTATTCTAAATTATTTGATTTAAAAGAAATCTGCCATTTGTGACGAAAATTAAGGTTGCTTCAGCTTCAACTATTGAAATGGCTGTACTTTCTTTGTACTAGCTATCAAGCAAGACGTTTGAAGAGAATTTTCGGTTAATGGCCGAAAATGGGTTAAAATCGTTTTTATGTACTTTTACTTTTTTCATTTACATGATTGAGCGAAAGTGTCATTAAAAAGTTTGAAATCAAGATTTTGGCGAATTTTTATGGTTTAGACACTTATGAATTAGGAAAACAAATTTTTTGGAGAATATCCATCTTTATAAGTATAACTCGAAACCCCTCATTATTTAGTATACAGTATTGACATTAAAACTGTAGATTTCTATCATGCATTGAGTATAATCTGTTCAAAAAATGTCCACCTGTCCTGTTTTTCGAATATAAATTAACACGATCATTATAAAGCAAAGAAATGCGCGGCAGTGGTCTGGTGGTAGGTCTCGGCTCGTGAGCAAGGCCTGACTTAGCCTAGTTGAGACCCGGGGCAAAAACTTCTTTGGGGCCCACTTTTGCTTCAATACTTAAGTAAAGAAGAAGGCTCATTAAAGAAGGAAACGTAAAATAATATTTATATTCGATTTGGGGGCCCCAATTATGTGGGACCCGGAGCAACTGCCCCTGCCTTAGTCGAGGCCCTGCTTGTGAGCCATAAGGTTTGAGGTTCGAGACCTGATTGCACCGAAGAACCGTCGTGTAAGGGGAGTCTGTTGCACTTTCAATCTGTCCGGGGGCCAAACGTCTTCCCGCTGGTGTGGTGTGGAGAGTGCTAAGGTTGTCGTCCTCGCAATTTGACCAAGGTTCAAAATTACGAGATTCGTCCCAAAATAGCACGAGTGTTGCTTACAACAGGACGTTAATACAGCTAAATTGTTGCTGTTTCAAATTGCACTTGCCACAGACAAGCTTCGCTGAAACATCAGTGATTTTTTAACCAAAATGAGCGTCTCTTGTTTTGAAATACTACCAATTAGGACCAAGAGTACGATTTAGCTACTCCCTCATTAAATTTGTTTACACAGCCCCTTTTTACAGGGGGGGGGGGGGCACATTCATACGCCTTACAGATAGAACACAGTATAACATGCATCCCCGAATTGAGACGCCCATGTCACGGGGAAGATGCGCTATCCCTACTCTAAGTCATCGACAATATAGCTAAACTAAACTAAATAAAGGGAAGAAAGTCAGATAGAAAGAATTCTTTCTTAGTTTTCTTACTCTGAATTAACATTTATAAGGTACATACTGGCCAAGTACTGAGCCAAATCCAACTGTAAATTGACTTCCGATTTGTATGTGCCTTCAAAAATTTTTGAAAACGATAATTTAAAAATGCAACGACTTAAATATATCACTTTTGAAATGGGATATTGTGACTACGAGTGAAATTTTAGGTCAAGTTTTTGTTTCAAGTCTTTAGAAACTGCATAATTTGCTATATAAAGTTGCAGTTGACGAAGATTTAACAATTTCGAGATCATTTTCATTTTCGTTCTCGACTAGCTTCCGTCATGAGCGGTAGCGATTCTGAGGAGGAAAGTGCTAAGCGCTTACGCGCAAATGATTCTGACATGGAATCGGAACCGACTGTTTTATGTCACTGCAATGAAAGAAACTACATCGAGCAAAAGCTCAAATTCTTAAAGATGCAAGAAGAGGGTCTCATAAATGCTATTGAGCTCGCTCGAAAAAATGGATGGGAAGACTCCCAAGAATACAACGAAACAACGCAAAGACGTGAAGAACTCCTTGTTCAAGTTGGAGCACTAACCGGTGAGTTAGATCTTCTCCCTAAATGTTGTGGCTTATTAAACAGTAATAAGATGGAAACCCCAGTAAAAAATTTCCAATCACCCAAACGCAAAAATGCTAAAAATAAAAATTTCACCATGCAAACATTAGAAATCTCTAATAAGTATGCACCCCTAGAAAATAAAAACGAGGATGACAACCAAACTAATCAAATAGTCCCCCAAAAAAGACTTCCCCCCATAATGTTGAAATACTGTACGGAATACGCCGAAATATTAACCGACATAAGAAAAGTCTGTGGACCCACGGATAATAAACTTGCAAGTGGGTATGTAAAAATCTTCGCCACTAACGCTGAGCAGCATAGCAAAATTTCTCAATACTGCAAATCACAAGGGTATGACTATTATATAATTAAACCCAGAGATGAAAGACCGATTAAAGCTGTTATCAAAGGGCTGCCCCATGAACACTCCACTGATGACTTAAAAAACTACCTCATCCAAAATTACGGATTCTCCATAACTAAAGTCACCCAACTTACCCAGCTCAGAACTAAACGACCCTTACCCTTTTTTTCTCATAGAACTTAAAAACACCAAAGAGGCAACAAAAATTTTTTCCATCGATCATATTAATTACCTCAAGGTAACAGTAGAGCAATTCAGAGGAAGAAAAATCATTCAGCAATGTTTTAAATGTAACCTCTTCCACCACACAGCAGATTGCTGCGAAATGAAACCTCGCTGTTTGAAATGTAGTAAAAACCATCTAACTAACCAGTGCACTATCAAAGAAAAAATACCTGAACCTCACTGCATAAACTGCCACAAAACTGGTCATGTAGCATCCTACAGGGGTTGCGAAGCCTTCCCCAAGCTGCCCTCAAATAACTCTATTAAAGAAAATTACTACAAAACATATAACAGAACTTTTAATGCTGAGCACTCTGTAGTAAACAATAATAAAACTTTTGCGCAAGTCCTTAACGACGGACAAGGCCAGAAGATGGCAGCACATTACGGGCCTACTCCCAACGACTCTCGCCCTCAAAACGTAAACAAACCAATTCTGCCGGGCTTGCCAGGTATGGATATCATTTCTGATTTTATGGAAATTGCACAAGAACTCAATAAATTAAAAAACGAGTTCCCTAACTTTTTCACTGCACTTAAACAATTAAAACATGCAAATAATCTAGCAGATAAACTGCAGCTTCTTCAAATAGCCTTCGATAGTCCTGTTAACAGCTCTGGCTAATTAAATTCAATCTTAATAAACTCAGCATTATATACTGGAACGCAAACGGGATCACGAACAAAATTAATGAGTTCAGACTGTTCGTAAATAAGTACAACCCTGATATTATTCTGTTTCAAGAAACCCATCTGAGACCACTCAAAAAGATCTTTCTGGCTAATTACGCTGCATACTATAGCTACCGAAATGACAACAACTTAAATACTCATGCTGCAGGTGGTACAGCGGTGCTAATCAAAAATCATTTACCACATTATGAACTTATTCCACCAACCCTCTACAATGTTGAGGCTAGCGTTGTTGTTCTAAATATTAAAAACAAAGATCCGATTACTTTCACGTCCATCTACATTCCCCCAAATACTGACCCAAACCTCTTCACCTCTGATCTCGAAAATTTAATTCAGATTAGCCCAAACCAAATAATTTCAGGAGACTTCAATGCACACCATACAAATTGGGGTTGCAAATACAATAACACAAGAGGTAAAGCTCTATACTCATTTTGTACCAATGCAGGCATAGATATTTTGGCACCAGATAACCCCACCAGATTTGGCTATCAATCAGCTAGCACCATAGACTTAACAATCTCTAAGGACTTCATTTTTCCATACGAGATTATATCACTACCCGAATTAAGTTCAGATCACAATCCTGTCATGCTTAACTTCTTCATAAATTACACCCTTCCCAATAGAACTAATAAATTTAAAATTAACTGGAATCTATTTAAAACAAAATTAGCTAACACAAACAACCTTAATTTCATCAATATTGACTCTGAAATTGAAATTGAAAAAGCAGTCACCAAACTTGAAGAAGTAATTAATCACAGCAAGATCACCGCATCTAACCCCATCAACAAATGCAACATTAAATTTGATCCAAGGTTGAAAGCACTAACCAAGCAACGTAATTGTGCCAGAAAGAAATTTCAAACGACCAGGGACCCAGCCTTCAAAAGAATTTCAAATAAGCTTAATAAAGAAATTAATAAATTAAATTACAAAATAGAACAAAATAGATTCATTGAAAAAATCAGTAATGCTAACGAGGAAGATGGAACCATCTGGGATCTTGTAAGACCCTTCAAGAAAAAACACAAAAATATCCCAAACCTTAAAGGACCAAATAAAATGGAATTATCTGACGAAGATAAAGCTGAATGTATTGCTAATAGTCTGGAAAAGCAATTCCAAGACAACGAAACTACAGACTACACCAATGAAATAATGGTCAAAGAAGCTGTTAGCAAATTTAAATTCAATTACAACACCCTTAACGAATTAACTGAACCGCCATTACCTAGCACAATCAATTTAGCAATCAAAAAACTTAAAAACAATAAATCACCAGGAGTTGACGGAATTAATAATAAAATGCTTAAAATCTCCCAAATAATATTATCATAGAACTTACAATCCTAATCTATAAAATCTTAATTTTTGGGTATTTCCCAAATAGATGGAAAATAGCAACAATTGTCCCTATACATAAACCCGGCAAAGACCCAACCAACCCGCAAAGTTATAGACCTATCTCCTTACTATCATCCCTAAGTAAAATAACTGAGCAAATTATTCTTAAAAATCTTACAAACCATCTTGACCAAAATAACATCTTAATACCTGAACAGTTTGGCTTTAGGAAAAAACTATCTACCACTCACCAATTATACAGAGTAACCGAATATCTCGAAGAAGCCTTCATGAATAAACAAAAAGCTGCGGCTGTACTCTTGGACATTCAAAAGGCCTTTGATAGGGTATGGCAAGATGGTCTTATCTTTAAATTAATTAACTATAATGTTCCAAATTACTTAATTCAACTTATTAAATCCTACCTCAAAAACAGAAAATTTAAAGTAAAAATCAAAAACGAATTTTCTACCGAAAAAATTATACTAGCAGGGGTAGCACAGGGATCAAAAATCGGTCCAATTCTATTTTCCATCTATATTAACGATATACCCAAGCAGTTCAATACTATGCTATGTATCTTTGCCGACGATACGGCCATCTTAGCAAAAAATAAAAACCCCAACTTTATTCAAATTGCACTAAATAGACATCTTAAAACACTTGAAGGCTGGTTCTCCCAATGGAAAATCGCCACTAATGCAAATAAAACTGAAGCAATTATGTTCCACAAAGCAAGTATAAATAAAAACTTCCCCCAACTTAAATTTAATAACGAATTTATATCGTGGTCTCAGAACGTCAAATACCTAGGAATTATTTTAGATAGAAAACTTACATGGAGGCCCCACTTTATCTATATTAAAAACAAGTTCCGAGAGCTAACAAGAAAATTCTTCCCCCTAATCTCAAGGAACTCAAAAATGAATAGGGATAATAAGTTACTTATTTACACAGCCTATTTGCGTCCAGTATTAACTTATGCCTGCCCAGTGTGGGGGTACGCTGCTAAAAGCAACCTTAAAATAATCTATCAACAACAAAATGATATCATCAAAATTATTTGTAAAGCACCAAGATTTTTCTCTAACACTGATATTCATCACGCAATTAACTACCCAACACTTAAAAGTTTTATCAACAAGATTGCAACTACCTTTTTCAAAAACCTAGATGATATTTATAACTCGGCCATTAAAAACATACCCAAATACAACCCAGATCCCAAAATTAGAAGACCCAAAAATGTCATCCTTTAACTTTTTAGGTGCACTTCTTTAACTCAAACTACCTTTTCAAGATCATGGCGCCATCTACCGATATTAATTGCTATACACATTTTCATCCTGTCAGAAACAACAGTTAAAAAATTTCCCTGATCGCTTTCGGCAGCGTACTCCCTCACCCTCTCCCAAGTTTTAGCCAATAGGAAGCCTTATTCGCCAAAGTCACAAACTCTTAGCCAATCAGGAACGTTGCTTCACCAAAATTACAGAAACAAATTGAAATTCGCTCTGTTAAATCCTTAAGTCATGGTAGTATATCAAAAGCAATAGCCTTTAACAGCCACATCATTAAGGAGATAGACCTTTTCTCTAAAGGTCGGGTGCTCCGACAATCCTTTTAATGAAGATGAAGAGTTTTTGTTTCAATATGATTGTGAAAAATTTGTTTAAAATGCAAATTATATTTTTGTTGCTTTTGTTATTAGTGTCACTTGCAATGGACAAGCTTCGCTAAAGCATCATCTAGTTTTAAGCTAAAGGAGGTTCTCTTGTTTTGAAATAGCGCCAACTAGGGCTAAGAGTACAACTTATATATTCACTCAACACAATCTCTTGTACGGTCCCTTTTTACAGGGGGGAGCACATCCATACGCTTTACAGATAGAACACAGAAAAACAGCCATTCCCGTAGCAGGGACGTCCAGCTCTAGGGGAAGACGCGCTAATCCTATGCTAGTACACCACGTTATCTTTTTATTTAATTTGACAGATGTCAACACTATAGATGTTACATACACACTATAGATGTCTACACTATAGATGTCTAATTTTTGTCGCTTTGTTATTATTGCGTTAATTTGTAATCGAATAGTATAAAAGAATAGTATAAAGACCGACTTTCTCTACATTGATTTTACTCAAAATTTGATGGAAATATACAAATTTGATTTAAATGCCACATACTAAATGTTAAACAGACAATACAAAACGTTTTTAAATTATCTTTGTCATATAACATAACATAACGCCATCCTGTGTCCAAGTTGTACTGAAACACTAAATTATATAACCAGTTAGATGAGCACAAGAAGAAAGAAAGAAGAAGAAGAAGAAAACGAAAGAGATGACAAACCATCCACGGATTTCCAGAGGAAGTCCCATAGGTTTCCTATACGGCTGTATTCAATCTTTGTTGACGTAATAACTAAACGGAGGAGACAAGAATAAAATTAATGGTGAAAATGGGTTGAACTTATACACATGTGCATCTTTGTCTCGGATTGATAGACGGTCATTTTCTAGAAATGTGTTTTTGGAATTCAGGGAGGTCTTCACTGCGGACATTGATCAAAATCTCCAGTTCGGATTTTTTGGTGATTACTGTACTTTATTTACACAACGTTTTACAGAAAGAAAAAAAAAAAAAAAAAAAAAAAAAAAAAAAAAAAACAGTATTTTAAAATGTAATGAAGCCATCTCTAGTAATTAAGTGAAAATTTGAAACTTTAATTTTGTTAAACTCAAGAGAACTGATGAATTTTATTACTGAAAATAAAGTTTTGCTTCACAAAAAATGTGGCTCGCCGACATAGTCTTCATATTCATTAAGCTTAAATTTCCAAGATACCCCATTTTGATAACAAAACAATATCTAATTTCCAGCACAGATTATAAATGTTTTATAACATTAAGTCCTAAAGGAGCTATCGCCAAGATTCTAGAATATTTTGGGTTCTCTGTTTTTGCTGTCGAAGCAACCAAAATAGGAGGTCACTGATACGGCATCTAATCGGAAACCTTTAGAACTATTTATTTTTGTTACTTAACATAAATAATTAAGATGAGGATTTGAAGTTAAACTTTTGTCTAATTTGACTTCTAGGTGTTTTGCTTCATGAGATCAGGAGATTCCGTTTCATTTATGTGGTAATTCATTCCACGAGAGGGCGCTCTGCAACTTTTCAATTGCAGCTAGTAACTAAAGTTAATTCAGAGATACCAGAACAGAAGTGTTTGGCCTTGAAAAGAGATTATCTTAATATCCGAAATTGAGATCTTGTAGGTCTTTCCTTTAATTTTATCTTTAAATTAGTTGTGGTTTAATCCGGAGGAAAACATTCAAATGTTTTACTGAAGTGCTTGATAAACGATCGCAGTGCCTCTAAAGGCAGCGGGGAGAACTACCGAAATCATCCCCATCGTATTATTCGTGTAAACCCTTACTCTGTGCGGAAGTTTTTAACCATAATATTGCATATTTTGGAATTTAATTTCATTTCTTCTATATTTGCTTGCGTTATTTTTATGTATTTTAGGTATGAATCTCTTAGTTACAGCTGCCTTGTTTTACCTAAATTTTATCACCTAGACCTACCTAATTTGTATCATCGAAGTTTTTTTATAACACATATTTTAACATATGTATAATTCTTGCAAACGATTCGGCTGTAAAGAACATATATTAAGGAAATTATGTTTTATTTATAAAGGAGCATTATAAATGCACTAAATATTATTTATTTCCATTGTTTTGTTAAATGTTCTTAGTGTTTGATGCATTTAAAATTAATTCTTAATCGATCTTTCGAATTAACTCTGAAGTAGTTTTGAATTAAAATAAAGGTACTTTTTCATTTGGCGAGTGCACCGCAAAAGAAATTTCACGGAAATCTACATAATTTGGCGATTTTTCGCTTTGAAATCTCGGTAAGAAATTTGGTGGAATTCTACATTTTTTGGCTATTTTTTGCTTACACCCGGCTAACGGAAAAGTACCCAAAATAAAACATAAATAAGTTTTAAAAAATTTCGTCAGCGTTTTGATTGCGTTTACATTGCCGCCATTTTTTTTATTGCAGTTCAATCTTTCCTGTTCATTCACTTGTTTTTTTTATGTATGTATTCATTTCGCCTACTTTCAATATTTTCGATTACATTTTTTTAAATGCATTTAATTTTTCTGTATTTATAGTTTTTTTTCTATATTTCCGTTAATATGCTACAGCCTTCAACGAAAACTTATTATTGGAAATACTAATGCTGCCGTTCCAGCTACATTCGGCCATTTCGCTAAAAATTGGCAATAAACGGGGGGGGGGTTGAAAAAATTATTTTTAACAACACTATAATGATACGATTTGGATGACATTTTTCATTACCGCCAGTTCTCATACATGCACATCAAAATTTCCACTCGTACGAAGTCGCGGTAAAAGCTAGTATTCCATAAATTGCAAATCATATGTTCACATTGCATCGTATAGGGTTTACTCTAAGTTCCCAAAAGATAATAGGAAAAAACGAATTCGCCCAAATAATTCAACAATGATGAGAATTTTTAAAAAAATGTTTCTACTAAATAATGGTTTTTACAATGATATAATTGGCTGTATAAAGATATACATAGAGAGATAAATATGCCTATGAAGAGAATGGTGCAGATCTTGAAAAACAATGGGAATTATTAGTCTTCAAAATTTGTTTAGAAAGTCAATATTAAAAATGAACTTTTTAGCAATATTAGCTCTTTGATATGTAACGGCCTGTTAATTTTCCTGACACTAGATGGCTTTACTAGTCAACTAATATTTTATGAACTTACAAAAGTCGCTGTAAAAATTAATAATTATTATTTCAGTAAAATTTATAAGTTCATAAAATGTTTTTGTATTTTCTTTTTAAATATATTTTATGCAAAAATTAATTATTATTATTTCAGCAAATATTATAAGGAATTTACAATTTTCTAATTATTATATAAATATTATTAAAATTGCTAGATCATTGAATATTAATTGACTGGTAAAGCTATATAGTGACAGGAAAATTAACATGCCGTTACAGATATTTTAATAAAATCAATGTGATAAGTAGATAAAAATTATTTCAACCATTTATTATAATAACTCAATAATCACATTTGTCATAGCATATTAAATGTTAATTTTCAAATTTAAATTCAACCCTTTGTCCTTCGACGAATAATTAGATGCAAAATTATTCCCCTAATACAAAGCATTGTTTATTGCGATGAAAAATAAATACACATAATTCTGTTAAGTCTAATTTCTTTGAAAAATTAATCTATATCTCTTAACTATTATATAGACGTTTTTAACAATTAAATTTGAAAAATAAATTAATTAAAAGTCAAAGTGATGCACAAGCTGGAATAATGAGTCAGAAGCACCATCGGGTACGGGTTAAAAGAAGGGTAAAAAATGGAATCTGTGCGTGGAAGAGTAGTCTGAATTGTGTTACCCTTGCGGGTTTTGCACATCGAGCTGTTGTATCTTGCCACAGACTTTCCCAAATTCACACTGCAGGAAAGCATCAGCAGCTACCTGCCTCCCTTGCAACCTCACAGCGGAACATAGCATTTGCTCTTGGCCCGCCCCAGTGTTGTGCGGGGATCCCTCACGGATCTGTAATGGCACTACCTCAGACCTTCCCAAGGATAACTGCGCAACAAGTGCACCTTCGTGAACCCTTGTACAAACTCACCACACACATTTGAATGCTTGAAATTGAAATAATATATAACCTATTTTTTAATTCGTAACTAAAGTAGTGGTAATTCAAACATAGAGTTCAGAATTTATATTTTAAGCATTGCATTAAATAATATCGAATAAAAAAGATCATATGAATCTTCACTATTATTATTATTATTATATAGTTTTATAATGGGACAATAAAATTATATTATAATAATAAACATTTAGTATAAGAAAAAGAATAAAAAAAAGAAAGACACTTTAGTCACAGATTAAGGAATTGCTCATTACACATATGTGAGGCTAAAAATTACGGTTAAACCATATTTTAAACTTAATTTTATAATATGAAAATAACAAAAGCAGAATTTAAATAATTACTAAACCATTATTATTGATAGTAAAACGTAGGACTGATTACTTACAATTTATTGGAATTGCAAAATCAATTCATCGACTTGAAAGAAATTGTAATGCCTTTTGTTTCCGTAGATGGCGCTTATGCAGCACCATAAAAAAGAACATATGAATCTTCACTATTATTATTATATAGTTTTATAAATTGACAGTAAAATTATATTATAATAATGAACTTTTAATATAAGAAAAAGAATGAAAAACGAGATAAACTTTAATCACAGATTAAGGAATTGCTCATTATACATATGTGGGGTTAAAAATTACTGTTAAACCATATTTTAAACTTAGTTTTATAGTATGAAAATAATAAAAGCAGAATTTAAATAATAATTAGAACATTATTATTAATAGTACAACATAGGACTGATAATTTACAATTTATTGGAATTGTAAAATATGCACAAAATTAAATATTAACTCCTTGTAAAATTTATTTCATATAATATGAATTAAGGAAAATGTATAAAATTTTATAATTATCTTCAAGAATTTATTATTAATGAGTACATAATTCCATTTTCATAAGATAACATGAAAGCAATTCGACTTGAAAGAAATGGCAATGCCTTTTGTTTCCATAGATGGGGCTTATGTAGCACCATAAAAAATGAACGAATGTTGCGAAAGCCAATAAAAAAAAAGAAATCCTGTACTTCATTCTAATTTATGATGAAAGATCGTAGCGCTTCTTAACGGAAGAAAAAGAAACTTGTGGTAATATGCTTGGCATTTCGAAACGAAATTTGATGTTTACTGTCTATCATAAAATACATAATTCATCAGTTTACTTTTCTTGTAATGGGGAAGGAATGCCTACGGAATTTATGAAAGGGAAATTCAAACGAAATAACTACTGAAGGGGAAAAAAATTATAAATTAAAAAGTAAGAATTAAAAACTATAAAATAATGGATTAACTTGCTGTCTTTAGATTTTCAGAACTCCATTAAGTTCTTTTATATAATGATACTAATTAAAAGATATATTTTTCTAATTAATATCTAGCATTAGAGGGTTTAAAGTAAATGCTTTAAACCCTCGAGAAGGCTAAAGGTGGCTTAAAATACACGCTTTAAAACGAGAGGGCTAAAGGAAAACGCTTAAAAGTTTTTACGATAGATGGCACTACGATGTCATGAAGGCATAACTTAATAGAAAGATGGGCGAAAAGTAACAAAATTCAAATACATTTCTTTACATTTTTTTGCAATAAACAAAATTTAATTTGACTATTTAAAATGTTATTCTGAGTTAAGAGATGTTTATTTACTCTTTTAATGGAAAATTTAAGAATTTCAAATTGTTCTGATTTTGATTTCACAAAAATATTTTATTTGAAATCATAAGCATTCGAAATGGCAATTCTTTTGTTTCACAGAGGGCACTTGTATAGCAATACAAATAAATAAACAATTGTTCTGAAAGCAGGTAGAGTAAGAAATGCAATACTTCATTCTGAATGAAGATGTAAGAACGTCGCATTTTATAAATTTTCTGTTATTTATCTGAATAGGAAACAGAAAATCAATTTACTCAGATTGATTTATCTGATTTAGATGAGACAGCACTTGTATCTGTTAATGATGAAAATATATTTAACAATGGCCATGATATTAAATCTAAAAATGCAGGTAAGTAGAAGTAAAAAATGTAAATATTTCCAATCTCAAAAAAAAAAGTAATATTAAATCAAAGGAATTAAATTGAGGTCATTCATTCTGAATAAGAGTTTAAAATAATTTTAGTTCACTAATAAAATTATAACGTTTATAAGAATTGCAACATATTTGTTAATTTAGTAAATATTTATTTACGAACATTTTGATTCATGCATGTACTTTTTAAACAATTATTTTAGTCTACTGTATTTTGCTCGTTGCTCTGCAAAAGTTTTAAAGGAAGTTAATGCTTGTTTCTGTACAATTTAATTATTTTATTTCACTTTATCATATTGTCACTTTAATAATTCCATTATAAATCATACAAACGAGCAAGATAGGTTTACTTCATTATATGCATGATTCAAGCTCCACAAATGCAAAAGAATTATTTTAAGTGTAGTGATTTTTCGAATTATTTCACATATGTCAGATTTTTTTGAATTCAGAAATACTTTTTTATTTATTTTTTGTAAATACCTGTCTTGACTAAGAAGAGGTAAGTTTGAATTATCAAGGCAAAATTTGGAAATTGTCCAAAATTTCTGAATAAATCTTCCATTTAGAAAATACTTTTCAATCATTGAAAAATTGGTAGACAGGCAGGTATATGCCTTTAACTGTGTTCGCATGCTAAACACAGTTTTGAAAAATTGCATTTGGTATTGCTTTATTTACACTAGTATGAACATAGTGGTAATGTAAATGAAATTGTTTGATTTAGGATTAAGTATAGTAAAGGATTTGGTAAATTCCACCTCAAAATCAATTAATTTGTTTACAGGCAGAATTTAAAGAATTGACATTCCTAGATTATATGAGAACTATAAATATTTATATGGCTGACATAATAATAATCAATAGGAGAGATGAAATAGCAAAAAACTTTCCGAAATATAAAAATACGAAAAGAGGATAATTGGTTTTTGGGATACATAAGCTTTGCTTAACAAAAGGGATGGATAGGAAGTCTGTTATTCTCTTATCCAGTGCTTTACCAAGATGATTCAAACAGAATGTAAGCAAAGATTTTTAGAAATTGACAAGAGGTGAGGCATGGATTTGTATATCTGAACCTAAAAAGAAAGTCATAAGCTACGACTTTTTGATCTCAAATTCTTCATAACTGTAAAACTAATAATAATGATTAGAAAAAGAATAAGGCCGGGATGGCCTGGTTGGTAGAGCGTTGGACTCGTGCTCCTTAGGGTTACGGGTTTCAAGCTCACCGGCCCAAAGGTCCCCGAGTGTATGGCGATTGGCGCTCGTTAAATCTGCTCGTGGTCGCAAAGTCCTCCATGTCGAGAGTAATATCAATAGGGGTACTGGGTCAGAGGTGATCGTTCTCTGTTCCAGGTCTAAATAACGATCTGAGATGAATGAATGAATTTGCATGAATAAGGTCCGCCCCCTAAAAAGGGTTGTGACGTTTGTGTAGCTAAGTCGTACTCTTGGCCCTAGATGGCGCTACTTGTAAAACAAAGAGACGCATTTCTTAGGCTTCTGCTGGTCGAATCAGCGGGGGCTTGTTCAAGGCAAGTGCCATTAGTCACAAAAACACAACAGAAAAAGAATTTTCTAGACAAAATACAAAGACGAAAGTGTTCGTTTGTACTATTTGTCTTAAGATCCCATGACTAGAATTTTGTAACGTCTGTTCTTCTCTCAGAGTGATGTTTGCTCTGCTCTTCGAACCCACCAGTCGAGGACTCTCGGTGTGTGTGATGGCCGGAGCACGTTAAATCTGTCTCCGTCTTTAAGTTCACCATGTCGAGAGTAATACCACTAGGAGTATTGGGTCAGAAGTGATCGTTCTCTGTTTCAGATCTAAATTACGATCACTGAATGAATGAATGAAATGCATGAATGGTCCGACCCGTAAAAAGGGTATAAAAATAACGTGGTATTATAGTTGCCCAAAGCCTAAATGGTAATATTTAGACGTCACAAAATGCCAGATCAGCATTGTATTGCCTATGCTAATCTGTTATATTCTTTTTTAAAGACGGGAAATTGAAACTCAACTGTCGACATTTTCCTCTGTTAGGAACGTATTTTTACATCTTTGATACTGGGATTTTAACTATAACAGTATTCATATAACATGATCTAAATTAGCATTGTCTGCAGGAACCATTGGGCCAACAATGAGATTTAGTTTTAATTTAATATCCGATTAGTTTTATATATGATATTGAAAAAAAAAACATTTAATACTTTCACGGGTTTGTCCATAATCACAATTTGACAAAAGTAGAGAAAATAGCACTTTTTGTGAAAGGCCATGCAATAAATTTTCGGAATCCTTTTACGGCACCTAGTTACTAGTTACCTAGTTACGGGCATGCCTGGTCTGCCTTTGCGTAGTGACAGGAAAGTAACGTAATTATCGATTACTTCTCGCCATTGGAATTAAAAATTAGTGTGTGTCTATCATTCTTTGAATGGATTTCATGAAGGCGTGGAAAACTAATACCTCGCCTCAAACGCCATCTATATTTACTAAACCAGGTGAAAAGATTTGTTTACACTCTTGGCAACTTCTTTCCTCTCTACGTCACTGATATGCTTAATTTAATAATTTTCTATCATATATAAATTTAAGGTTTTTAAAATTTAATAATTTTTCTTTTTACTAGTCTTGTGAAAGATGCTTTTAAATATGAAATTATGGCAAGGAGTTTAAATATGAACATTTTAATTCATTATATTAGTTATGAAATCACTTTAGTTAACAAAGTAGTTTATTTATTTATTTTTACTGATGCATATGTTAATAAGTATGTAAATATGTTTATTAATCGAAAATATTGTAACCTCTTTTTAAAAAAGGATTATTATCTGAGTTATAGTTCGTCGGATGATAAAAGAATTGCAAATTAAAAATATAATAAACATTGAATGCATGTTATGAACAATAATATAAACATTGCATGCATGTAATGAAAACGTGTATAAAGCTTTTAAAAATGCTGAATAACCCGTTTACAACAACGAAGCTTGTCTTAACTTTATTCCAATTTTCTGCCCTGAAGGCGCTGCGGTCAATTAAAAAGAATGGAATTATCACGTACTATTTATTTTTCTTTTGGTAGGCATAAATTGAAAAAAAAAGTTTTAAGACATCCTATATTATCACTAAAGCTTACATCATTTTGGACCCCGATTTTACACCTCAATTTCAACGACATTTGTACCACATTTTTTATTTAAATTTTATTATATAAATAAAATTGTGCAAAATGTGCCTCTACAGTTGAAGGATCAGTATGTTCTAATAACTAAGTGCATGTGTGTATTTCTACCCACAGCGCAATGAATACAATAATGCTTAATTTTATCTCCATCCACGATAAATAAACCGTTGATTCTGGGATGGTCGGTGACTGTCCAAAGACATGAATAAATATCTCCTACACAGAGGTCAAGGATGTGAGAAGGAGAGTGCTCTGGAAGAGTTGACATTAAAGGACAAAGGGGAAAGGATTTCTTTCGCCCAGAGAATGTAAGACATTTTAAGTGTCCGCTGGCAAGTCGCGAAATGCAAATATGGGATGACCAATCTCCCTGAGATGGAAAGAAAGAAACCTGGGTTAGGCCCCTTGTACCGGTTGTTTGATGGAGGAACCAGCCAGTCTTCTCTGATGGCAGATCTTTTGATGGAGAAAAGCTCCAGATAGGTCAGTTTGGTAGAAGTGGGAGTAGTTTGAAAGCAACCCTCTTTGGCCAGTTTATCTCCCATGGATGTCTACATGTGATGACAACCAGTGAAGATGCATTTGGTGATGTTGCGAGATGGTCTTGAGCTTATTGTGGATCGAAATACTTGTACGGTCTCCGACATTTAGTCGATTTTTGAGATGTTGAAGCGCACTGCGGCTATCTGACAAGATCCAGACATCACCAAAGTTGTTCTCTTCAGAAAACGATTTAAGACTAATCTCAATTCCGAAGAGTTCACTTCTGAAGACAGAGCAAAAGTCAGGGTTACGCTGGAATAAAGAGACTCTGCAATGAGGGGTTTCGATGTAAATTCCACTCCCTGCTGTATTATTGATTTTACTGCCATCAGTGTAAATCTTAATGCCTGTTTTGGGAATGTTATTGATGACTTCCAAAGCTAATTGCTTAAGGTGGTCTGGAAAAAAGTCTTTTTTGTTGACAGGTTCTGTGAAGTTGAAATAGAAATGAACTCTGGGGAGTTCTTCAGAAGGGTTTGAAAGGAGTTGTAGAGAATGAGGTTCTACGTCATCTAGATGCAAAAATTGTTGAGACATAACATGGCTGAAGGGGCTGTTTTTTCTAAGTCTTTGGTTGCATTGCCAAGAGTTTAAATAACTTGAGGTCTTATTTTGTTGACCATAGCTGGAGAGCTTAGAGAAGTATTTGACGAGATTAGCCTGTCTTCTGAGTTGCAGTGGCTACAGATCTGCCTCAAAGAGGACAATATTTGATGGGCAACTACGCCTGAGTCCAGTAATGATACGGGCAGCACTAAGCTGCAATTGTTCCAATTTTTTTCAGGTTAGTGACAGAAGCACAACAGTAGACAGGAAATCCAAATTCAAGAACAGGCCTGATGAGAGCGTTATACGTAGGTCTGAGTGTAACTGCATCTGCACCCAAATCTCTACCTGCAATGTATTTCATAATATTAAGATTTTTCCTAACCTTCAAGGTAATATTTTCGTTGTGTTTATTACATGTAAATTCAGGATCAAGAGTAAATCCTAAGTATTTAAGATGTTTATCGTAGGGAAAAAGCTGACCCTCGAACGGTAACTTCGATTGGTAATTGTAGAGGTAGGTAGAGAGAAAAGAGAATATAAATGCACTATATAAAAAGCAATGTAACGAAGAAAAAAAAATATAAGAATAAGCCAAAATTTTGAATGCTAAAATTAAGCTCGTCACTATTTCAATCACAAATTTATATGTCATGATGTTTTAAAAAAATTTAAACTCTTCTTTTGTAATATTTTATTGCATGTTAGAAACCACATTTAATAATAAATATTTGCCTAAAACGTGTAACAAATCCTTAAATTTCCAAAACAAAATAATATGTAGACCCTCTAAATTTAATGTGTTTTTGATTACCTGTATTTATAATGTCCGATGAGACGATTCTTTTTTTCCTCCATTGAACACATAGTTTGTATAATCAACCTGTTTAAAAAGTAATTAGGTCTGATCTCATGTGTTAAGATCTCATCTGTATGAGATCAAATAAAATAACGAAAATGAAGTATGCGAATAATTGGTTACTAATCGAAAATAAGTCCTACATTCTTAAATTTCATTATCTACCACTATTTATATATATATAAATGTTATAAAATTATACACTATGTATTCCATATCAAATGTCCCATACCAAAACCTAGCAAAGACCCAACCAACCCAACATGTTACAGACCCATTTCACTCCAACCATCTATCAGCAAATTAACTGAACAAATTATTCTTAACAGACTAAACAAATATCTCACTGAAAATAAGATTCTTATACCTGAACAATTTGGTTTCAGGCAAAAATTATCCACCACACGTCAACTATATAGATTTACAGACT
>JAOUZG010040121.1:0-16545 GCA_026289955.1 Argiope argentata
GGGGGGCGAAAAGTCGCATAATCTTACGAAAAACGCGTTTTAGAAACTTGCCCTGAACTGGGAGAGTTAGGCAACTCATAAATTGCATATCTTATAATTTAGATTAGTACATTTACATTAAATGCCAATATAGTATTTTTAGGTTATTTTAAATGAGGGCTATATTTTATTTCAGAATGGCTAAATGTTTTCGAATGTTTAAAATACGGGGTTATTCACACAGACGCAGGGACATTGGGACACAGACGTACGGGTTTCTTGACTTGAGAATTCTTGATCCCTAAAACAGAGCATTGATGCTGTAACTGGATGAATGACATTCTTAGAACAGTACATCAAATGACAGAGTTGAGTTGAAAAAGCCATTTTCGGCTAAAATGACAGATAGAAGTAGTGGCCACAAGAAGGCAAATACTGCGAAGAGAAGCATTGCTGAAGCACCTATTTCTATTTCCTATACACTGAGGCAAAGCAATAATCGCTAAAGCATAATCCATACGCTTAACCTAAGAGGGAATTTTCCTTTTGTATTCGCAACGTAACTGAGTTCCGACGTAAGTTATCCCGAGGAACGGTAGCAAGCTCAATGTCCTAGTTTTACTCAACAATGCATATGAATGCATAGCACCGTTACTGAGAAAGATGAATTTGAAAGAAGAGAGGAAGAATGTTCATCTTTAAATCGATACTTCATGTTGGTATTTACTACTCAACATTAGTTTTCAAGAAAGAACTCGAAGGGCCATCCAAAAGAAGAGAATTCCGATAAGGAAATGTAAAATTTTTGCAAAATTTTAATGTTCGTATTTTTTGAATAACTACATGTTTAATCACTAAAATTTGGTCATAAACATTTGTTGGGCATCGTTATTCCGTTACTGACAATCAACGTTAAGTAGAATGTGGGAGAATTACATTTGATTTTTTTTTTTACTTTATCGAAAAATTATTCCATTGATTAGAAATTAACTTTAAGGTTTCTATATCTCAATTGTTATGAAAAAAGATGCCTTGACCTTATTTTTTGACTAAGGTTTAGACCTACGCCAGAAAGCCAGCTTAATTTGCGGAATGTTGCATTAATGCATTGAATACGTCTCTATTTTCTTCTAAATGTGAGGTTTGCGCTTCAGTTATATCGATTCAATATACTATTTTATTTCCTATGGATGCAATTAGAAGGTAATCGATCTGTTAGACCAGTGAAGAAGTCGGTAAGATGTGTACCAATTTTTTTTATTTTCCTTGTACTCTAGAATTTTATCAAATTCTTTGCCAATTGTTCACCTTTTTGCATCTCAAAGTTAGATGCAGTGCGACTCTAAAGTTAGAATGAAGAATTGAGTTTTCGAACAATTGTAAGATCTTCGAGAATTATGGAAATATACATCAATGAATGTTAAAAGTTCGAATTAAAGAAAAATGTATAAGTATTTTTATTGAAAAACTGAAAAAGCGAGAAACACCGACAGATATAAAAATTCCTTTCAGGTCCAATTTTTATTAAAAGTTAAACACTTTAGTATGAGACAATTCGAACCGAAAAAAAGGACTGAATTGAAGCAAATTTTTGCAAACATGTCATTTTACCCGTCTTTTATATTGAAACAGTTTCATTTGATCACTGCTTCCATTATGAAACTACAACCCAAAAATTTACGAAAAACATAGCACGATGAAAAAAAACTCAAGACAGACTACGATGTAATTAGTGAACCAAGATACTACAAATATCTTAAGTAAGGGCAGCGGGGAATATTGATATAATATCAAAATTTTCCCGTTAACTAAATATTAATATTAAATGATTTTCATAAATCGGACGCCACAGCAAGGAATATTAAAATGAAACTTCAGTAATTTAACATTTCTTTTGTTATTCCGATTGTTGATGCACAGTAGATGGGAAAACGTTATACAAGCTAAATTTATAAATGCAAGTGAAATAATATAAATTTTGTAAAGACTTTCTTCGAGATATCAAAGCAAACAATAAGTTGTAATTTACGAAAAGTTCGACTGAACGAGTTTCTTACAACTTAACGTTTAAAATTGCAGATACACAACTTTTAGAAACAATTTATATAAAATTCTGGTCTTTCGAATCATTGAATAAGCTTTTAAAATCAGATTTCAATTAGCATGGAAATACTTATTTTGTATCTGCCAACATTTAAATGGGAAAAAAAACCCAAAAAGGTACACATTTTAATTTTTTTAAACCAGAATTACTGTATTTTTTTAATCAAAAATCATCTCGTTTGACTTTGAGAAATATCACCCAGCCTTGACTAAAATTATTTACTTTAAATTCAACATTGATTTACAAAATGAAATACTAAAATTATTTCATATAACATAGTTTGTATTATCTATAATTCATGTTCAACTAAGTATTGTTTACTGATGATTACGATAACTTGAAGGTAAGCATATGAAACAATAATACAAAAATTTTAAGACAATGCTACAGGTTAAGTCAATTATGCAAATTATAGTTTATTTCGAAAAGCATAGTATATAAAATGTTAATTTAAATATTTCTTTCCAGGGATTACATTTTCTTTTTCCACCTTCTACAATGGGAAGGTATTGTTTACATTCACTATTTTTGAAGTTGAACAAAGGTGGATGTCACTAAGTCATATGAAGATACTTAAATTTAAAAATTTCTCGTCTTCATAAGAAATCAAAATTTGACACTTAACAAATTTGCACCTTTCTTAGATTTTTTACTCACATTTAGGAACTTCAGTGGGATTAAATTTTCTACTGTCTTCACCATCCTTAAAATACGATACATTTTATTTTTAAAGAGAAAACAGATGCTTTTAGGAACAAAAACTTATAATTTTTCAAATTTTAAAATGTTTATTTACATTTCCAACTTTATGAAGCAAATGATCCTTTGATAGAAAATTCTCTACAATTTAGTAAATGATGAATTACTAGTTATAAACCATTTTGGATGACAATGGGCTACAGAATACCGCAAGCCATGTTTAACATAGTTGAGTTGGAATGATTTATTCAAAAATAAATAATCTGGATCATTTCTTTTAAACTTTAACCCAAACATGGCCATCAATATGCATAACACTGGAGTAGTTCAACCATTTTTACCTTACTGTTCTAATGCTTCTACATATTCACTACTTAACGAATCCTTATAAAAAAGCAGATTTTGAAGCAAAAATATATAAGATTATCTTCATAATCGTCATTTTACCTTTAACGATTAAAACCAGAAACAAACTTCACGTTTCCGAATCCGCTTCCGTGTGGTAGGGTGAATGGATTAGAAAATTATATACTCCGAATTTCTAAAAATCGGAATGTTTCTTTTGAGTATACAAGTGTTGCAATAGAAAAAAGGAAGCAAAAATGATAGCATACAAAATATATACTATACATAAAATATGCAATGACCAGGCTTATGACTATCAGGAAATCATTTAAACAAATCTTGGCTGCCGCCATTTTTGACAAAGGTTACAGGATTGCAACTCCAATTACTTTGAAGAACAATGGTTTACTAATGAAATTTCCACTATTGAAAATGAAGCCCGATAAAAACTCGAGGAATTGGAAATTATATTCTAGCAGACAGATCAACCAACTGTTCTAGAGTAAAAAAGAAGAAACGCAGCTGGCTATTCTAAATGCTACATTGCTGAAGAGAAAACAGTCAAGCAGAAATTTCAGGTTTATTATGCTGGGCACTTTCAGTTTTAGATAATAAGTTTTAAAAACATTAACTTAAAATTAAAAAAACAACTCAAATATTTATAAACCATGCATGCTATTTTCGGTGCATGTTTTTCTTAATTCCACTATTATCAAACTTTAATTGTGAAGCAGATTAATGGCCTTTTGATCAACTTGTGGTATTCAAGTGCAAACGTTCAATTCAAGTATTCTGAAGTACTTTTGAAAATATGAATTTTATTCTGTACAGTGTTATCGACTCCAATTTGTTTTATCTATCAATTTGTGTCGTAATAGTATTCTGATCTGTTTTTGCCAGAAAATTTATACAAATTCAAAGAAACTACCCAAATGAAAGATCTAAAGTCAATAGGGAGGTAAACAGGCTGCTCTATATAAAGTGATTGCTGTGTTCCAACCAATAATATACAGAAAATTATTCAAATATACACAAAATCCTATCAATGCACAATATCCTATCTATACAATATACAAAGTATCCTATCTGAATGTTTCTAAGTATTTTCTATTCTCGAGTACTTAACTTTAAAATTAAATTTCAAATATCGGATCATTGCTACGTTTCTGTGTAAAAACTCTAAATAGACATTTTAATAACTTCGTTAACCAATTAAGTTTAATGTTTAATCTGAAGAGTAAAAAAACAAGGTATTTCTTCCCCCCTCAACAAATTCAGATATCCCCCATTATTCAAAAGTTGAAGTATATGTCGAGCTTCTTTATAAAAATACGACTATTAGTATAACTAGGGTGTTAATTCGCAAGGTTAAATTTTGTAACGGGTTTTCCCAAATCGAATTCCTTCAATTCCCTTCCGCCCCCAGCCGGCCGGCACCTAATCCCCTCTCGTTTTCGGATGTATGATGTCACTATTTGAACTCCTCTTATCGCCCTAGCCCCCTCCCCATGCCATCCCCTCCCCTTCGCCTCTTATTCTTCGAACGCAATTCAAATTCCTTTATAAAGAAGCTTAGACATGATACTTCAAACTTTAGAATCCGGAAGAAATCTGGAGATTAACACGTATCTGTTAATGAAACTTCCTTAATTACTTCCAATATTTTAAGTTAATAACTGGATAATTGAGTGTATATTAACATTTGAACCGCATAATTTAAAACCGATGGATTATAAAGAAAATAGATCTTTGCTTACAGTTCTTAAATACTAAAATAATTTAACAAATTTGTTTAAATAATTTATTCTTTTGACAATTTTCTAGAAGTTTAAAGATTGGCGAGGTCATTTAATTAACCGACGGCGTGTCATTTAAATATTTTCTGAATATTCATGTTTAGAGCTGAGTTACTTGCCTATTCAGTGAGACCAAATTTTTAATCTCCACTTAAACTCGAGAAAGAAATAATTGAGTTCATATTTCGGCGTTTGTAGAAGTTATTTTTATACGTTTTTAAATAACCATGGAGAATTATAGATAACATTAAAATTTATTAGATAAAATGAAGGTTTGAATATACTTATTATAAGATTTAATAATTGTGCAAGAAATTACAAATTTATCTTTCATATTAACTTTGCCTTTTAAATATATTTAAAATTTATATTTTACAATATTAATATTTTTAATTATTATGTTTAATTTAATACTTGTGCAAAGTTTAGACTTGCATTGAAACTGCTTTTGAGAATTCAAATTCGTCCATCGAAATAATTTATATTACACTTTCTAGGCAGACTCAATTTGGACAAATAGGTTTATTTCACTCGAGCAAAATCCAGAGAACTGATTGTGCAACCATTTTAATATAGGGCTGAAATTCACAAAAATATGTGAAGGGTTTGTTTTTCTATAGGAGACTTGCTTGCAGTTCTGCTGCTTTTAGTGTCAGGCAAGTTAATATTGAAATTTATATCAGAGAGTGCAGTTATTGGTTTTTCACCCAATTGGAGACCAGGTATTTTTCAGAATGAAAAATGCATATGGAATTCGATCAATTCAAGATCATTTTTGATTATATATGGAGTTTTCTAACCATTCATTAATAACTTTTTCTAGCTTTTCTCTATTCCAAGTGAAAAAGCTTTTCCTCTATTCTTTCTGGCGTGCTTTGCATTGTTTAGTATGCAAACAATTTAGTATTCTTAATTTGAACTAGAAATTGCACTCAATTCAAAGGATTAAAATTTTGACCATTAAAGCAAGTTGATATTCGTAAGACAAACAATTTCTCATATTTCAAAATCTTGTACTTCTTGACTTTTTTTCACACATTAAAACAAGCATTACAAATTAAAGTCCAGCAATGTTCGACTATTTTGCATGACTTAATTCGCCTAGGTGTTTGAACAAGAAAAACTAGTTTTGTTGCCGGTTGGTTGGAATGGACAAGAGCAGGCGTCAGATAAGCTGAGTGAAACAAAATTTAAGAAAAAAAAAAGATTTCAAGTAGTAAGTAAATTCTTGAAACATTTCTAAGAAAATTGAAAATGTTACAAAATATTCCTGAAGTAGAGCTGGGAACCCATCTAATCTTAAGAAAAATCGAATGAAGCATAATTTATTGAATATGGTGTAGAAATATTGCAGAGAAATTCTAGGCATCTTTTAATCCCTCGAGTGTAAAGCAACAATATTGAAAATTTCAGTTTAATTAAAATCAAAACATTAAAAGATTGTGAGCAATTGGAATTGCATTGCAGATTGCGCACATAGATACAGAATCCCTATAGAGCAAGATATGCTTGAGCAATATCTCCGAATAAATACGCAAAGTTAATTTAACCGCCAATCATCAAGCAGGAGACAACTCGAGTTGAATATGTTGCAATCTGTTTGTCTGAAAATTGCACCTCTCAATTTTTTTGAGGATGCATCAAAAAGGAACAGAAGCTACTCGGTCAAGTTATGTTTCCATTTGGGGGGCAATGGCTACCTTTGACTATGTTACGCCAAACTCATTAAGATATTTTTATCACACTGTTACCAAAGATGAGATGGAGACTAATGTGTAAATTAAACCAGTGACAAGAAAATAAAGTATAGTAGAAACCAGAAGGCAAAGCTAAAATGTTTCAAAAACGATATTTTAAATATAAAACGATACAGGTTGGCATGAATTTTAGCATTCAAATCATACGGATCAAAATGAGATGCTGAAAACAATATTTGCTACTGTTGCGTTAATTTACGAGAATGCAAAATGCAGAAATAAAACAGTTGTTAAATAAACGTGTGCAGCCGCCAAGCAGCAGATCTCTGGTTTAAAACTGATCAGACTGATTAATATGATTTCCTTTCAATAAGAATGCCAACTTTTTTTGAAGTAGAACCAAAGATAAAAATTTGTTCTTCCATGAAGAAACTGAATGCTAAATTGTACATATCTTGTATCAATCATGAATTTTCGAAACCAACTACAAATAGAATCAATCGTACCAGGAAATATACGCCCAAGCTCATTTGATTTAAAGGCAATTTTTCAGTAAGAATATGGATAGATATGGTTAAGCACTGTGCTCCACTTTTGGAATCTTGTCATTTTATTGAAAGAGATTATGCCAATGAAAAAATATCCATAGTGGCTGGTGGTAAGAAGTGTTATTCTGAACATGTAAAATAAAGGCATGAACGAAAACACCACGCTTTTGAATACGTCCGAGAAATTCTATATGTAGAACTTATATATCGAGAACTCAAATTGTAGTTTGACACAATTTTAAAGTAATCAATATCTTTTGATAACTCAGTTTTTAGGCTTTGAAAACGCTCATATTAAAAAATCTAGCTTGTATCATTTGATTTAGGTAATGGTGAACTACTCCAGGAAAGTACAAAACATTTAAGCTTAAAACAATTTTATAAATATCAAAGTAGCTAAACATCATTTTCTGATATCTTTACCAAGTTGATGAGAAAAGAAAACAAGGCTTATTTTATATGATGCATCTGACCTTCAATCTGTCAGGTTCCTCAACAAAAGCACAGAAAATGCATGCAGAACTCCAAGGTTAAGTCAGTTTCAAAATTTCCTGGAAAAAATGGATGTATTCAGTGATATGAAAACATTTAGTTAGTCTTCAAATTAGTAAAGCTGATCGATGCTTTCTTTAAATTAACATAGCAACATTCCATTTTCGATATTGTGATATGCCTTGAGCTATCGTCTATGGAGCGATACAAGTATGAACAACTACCGCAGAAAATACTGTGAGTTGAGTTGAATTTGTTTTTTGGCACAAAAGCCATTTGACGATACTGTGAATTGTATCTCAAAGCAGAAACATTTTTAAAAAAATTCACTAGAAATAAAGAAATATTGTACTTACTCTTTCACCTGTGCCAAATTGAGTGGTTTTATTTTTCAGGCTCTGCATTCTTGGTATACCACAAAGTTAGAATCTTTTCCTTAAGCCCATTCATTTTGATCCGTGCTCCAAAAACTTGTTTAGAAGCCTGATCGGAAAAAATTAGGAGTTTCTTAAGAACATCAAAATTGAAGAAATTACTATCTGAAAAGAAAAAAATGATCTTCCATAAGTAAAAGGATCCAATAGGCACACTTTTTTAATAGTTTCAAGTAATCTACTCGCAAAAAAAATATATTATATATTTATATCCGAAATTTTTCAAATAAACTTAGAAATATTCATTCTTGAAAAAATAAACCAATTTTTAAATATTCTCTGCAAACTTCATAAGTTAAAATAAGAATAGCAATTAATATTTCAAAATATGAAACATAAAACTGATTTAAATATAGGTGACATTCCAGATACTACACTCACAATACAAATCATTTTCAGATTTTCATTAAAAAAAATTAGGGAACAAAACGATTAAGATATTTTTCTGGTACCACGAAATCACCGATGCCAGATACATAAAAACAAAGTATTTGTTATTGAAAAAAGTCTTCATTTCAAGAATAACATTTGGAAAATGTGAGGCATTTGTGTCCCTTGGGAAGTCGGGATGCATGGAAAAATTCATGAAATTAAAGAGCTACGTAATATTTGTGAAGACTTGTTCCAACATTTTATGGAACGAATCTTCCCAGTTAGGCATTCAAATATTCAAATCTGAATTAAATTATTTTTATACATTTAATGAAATTAAATCTCAGGAAGTGTTTGTATTTCCGCTAAAAGCCTTGGAAATTACTAACAATTTCCAGCCAGAGGGTAATATGTGCATAATGTACAAGTTTAACGAAAGAATTAAGCTGGAAGGCTCGAAGACCTATCTTGTAGATTTTCTATAATTGCGAAATTTGATATTCTGTTTTGAAACCAGGCAAGCATAATATTTTAAGCGCTATTCCTCTATTTAAAAAAATTAAATGGCATCTGCAAAAGCATAAAAAAAGCATTTAATGTCGTCGCAACATACGCGAGTACAAATGCAGTAATTAAAACAAAAGAAGTTTTTAAAATATGTTCAAAGTACACTGTACACTTTACAATTTATTAAAATTAGATAAAAATTGCATGAAACTAGAGTGAACAAACAGATTATTGAATCTTGAAATTGCCATAACTTTCGCTATAAAGTGATTCTAAGAATAAATATTAATCCTTCGGTTAACGTCGAGTTAAACTATAGCAAAAACTTTTAACGAGCAAAACATCCAGTCAAGTTCAAGTACATTTTGTAAAACTTGTAGAGGATAACATGACGTTAATAGTTTCAAATATTAATTCATTAGTTTTCAGTAATTAAAAACTTTTTCGCCAAAAATCAGCCTTTCCCCATCGTCAAATAAGTAAAAAATTCAGGTTTTTTCCCTCGCCAATGAGGTTTTGCTTAATATTCTTTCGGCCGATTATTTCAAACGATTCTGTTTATTTAATGTTTGATGCAGTTAAAACTAATTAGTAATTAATCGATTATTCGCATTCATTTTGAAGTACTTTCGAATTAAAATAAAACAGAAAGGAAAATAAAATTTCTAATCTGTATTGCGTTACCCCAACTGGCGTAGAAAATCCTAGGCATTTTGCGTTGCCCCAATTGGCGTTGAAAACTCAATGCTAGTATAATTTTTCACTTGTGGATGTTAAATTCTATGACTTCCTATCGACCTACAGCATAATTTAAAAAAACTTGTAAACTGGTATCCTTAATGACGGCCATGGCATTCTATGTTTCAGATTGGTTCTTTTCAAATAAACTCGATTCCTTTTACTATTTCATTTAATATTTAATGTATTGGGAAAACTTACAACAATCATATCTGGAAGGACAACAGGAAAAGTGTGAATCAGTGAGGAGTGCATCCTTCAATGACTAGATCACATTTTGGCTTCAGATATGCATTTTCCTCTGATGCAAAAACAATATTCACAGAATGAACTGGACAACATTGCTCATCCATCAACGTATAATGTCCCATTCACTAAGCAGCCTGAAAAAAAAAATTGCAAGATGAAACTATTATTCTGCAAGATGCATCTCGACATTTTGTCATAAATGATCAATAAAAAAATTTTAAAGTTGAAATGTTATACATATATATAATCGAAAATATACTTGAAAGTTTCCATTTAAATAAAAATTTGTAACAATTGTATCAGTAAGAATAGCGAAGGTAAACGATTGACATTAATTGAAGGAACCTGTTTGAAGTATTAATTTGAAAATTGCGCTAAACGTTCTTAAATATTTTAGGAGGTCTATGCCTGATGTTATGTAGAAAATCACGATTAAAGAAAATTTTATTTATATGCTATAATTTAGCTCCATAGCTAATTTAGTTTCATTAATTTCATGGCTAAATTAAGCCCGAAGCTTTATAACTGATATGCAAGTCGTATAATTTCCTGCATCAGGTCTTAAAAAGCTTTTGCTTCCCAATTATTTTTTGAAGGTCTCAAAAGTGAACTCGTTAAGAGAATTTTTTGTAAAATATGTTAAATAAGATATTTGAGACTAGTTACGTTTCTTTAACTTACGACAAATCGAGTAATTTCATTAAAACTTTTAATACGTTATTTTGAATTATTGGTTTCCATTTTAAATGGGTCATTAATTTTTCTTATATATTTACTTATTTATCTGTAGCCCATGATTAACCACTTGAATGTTCGTCATAATTGCTTCGAATATTCCTATTTTCAAGATCAATAATTAAAATTAATAATTTTAAACATTATCGTTTGATTAAAAAAATTACGTGCAATCCATAAATTTCTACATAATTTATTTTTCCCAATAAATCAAAACGGCAATACTTTTAAAAACAAGGTTATCTAATTAGATAACAAAGAAAATGAAATATTGAAGAGGTTAAAGATACTTTTCTGTTACCGCTTAAGTATATGGTGATGAATATGGGCCTTGAGAAAAGCTTCGATTTGAATTCTCTTTCGCATATATTATGATAATTAGTTTTTAATCTTTTATTAGGTTGGCGAGGCTTAAATTAAAAATTTTAAAATGCTACGTTCGTTCTTAAAACGAGTTGAATTCTATCTATCTGAAAGTTTTCAAGGTAGATTTCAAATGCTAGAGCTAGAGAAAAAGAGCTTTGATATTCCAATAACATTGTTTCTGAATCCCCAATATTTTATCTTATTTATATAATATTTAGGACCACATATTAAGATTTCTTGTGAAATTTTTCAAGAATTCTAGGAGTCATATCAAGAAAATGTGATATGCAAAGAATATTTAATTAAATTTTGGCTACTATAAAGCGTCATCATCTAAGCTATGGTTAGATGACGAGGACGAGATCCAAGCCAGTATCTTTTTTCAAAACTTCCACAAGATATGACCAAAACGATATTTGATATTTAAAAAATAATGATACTTCACGGTATCATTTGATCGAATGCGATTAGAAACCTGATGGACCTCGCGCTACCAAGCTGGCACTATTATTAGTTCACAATACCCTATATTCAGAATCAAAGGCACACAAATAATGATGGGAAATAAAAATATTGATTAACTGAACTATCGATTCATTTTCAATATATCGAGAAAAGTCTAGATAATAGTTAATTAAGATGACGAGGTCGTTTCCGATAAAGCAGGGCTTTCTATTTTGGATACTTAGTTATGGGATTTAGAAAAGGTTGGAGTTTGATCTAATTACAGTATCACTTTCGGATAAGATTTTAAGATCAAGATCCTAGAAAGAATATCCTTTATTTGATTTCAAGGCTTTTAGATTGTCGCCAGCTATAACCGAATTTAATCCCAGTGGATCACAATACCGATACTGGCTATAGTTAGCATTAAAATGAAGTTCTACTGAATGAATGCATCAGCAAATAATTCATAAGAAAAAAATCGCCCAGCTTGATAATTTTTATATTCCTTATGTAGAATATCTATTCCAGAAATATCTATACTATTGAAGTTCAATCTGCGTATTTATATAGCTCTCTATTTTGTATGAATATATATCTATCTTGTATTCGAACAGGCGGTCCTTAAGGAAATTTGCTCAACATTTCATAGAAAACTACAAATGTAGGGTTAAAAAATGTATACGAAATTTCCCCCTGCTAGCTCAAAGCATTTGAATTTCTCAGAAAAATAGACGACGATTTCTTAAAAATACGTTTTTCGAACTCATAATAGTCTAAAACAAAAGGATGCGATAAAATCTGGGGTTCGAAATTTTTTTTGTCTGTGAAGGGAGAAGATTATAGTACTTTTTCAATACCTCTAATACGAGAAAGTAATAGCCGACCTATAAAAAATTTTAATTTTGAAAAGGCGTACAATTGGTTTATTTATTACGCTTTTCATTTATTTAGATAAAAAACGTTCTAAAATTTAAATATTTAAAAAACTTTAAGCGAGCTCTTATGAGATAATAAAATTGTATAACTAGAAGGTCGACCGTCAATCTTGTAAAGGATTTTGTACTATTTTAATCAAACATTCCGTATTATACAATACAAAAATATCATGCTAGCTTAAACACCTTGTTAAAATGCAAAGCAACGCAGGAGATATGCTATTACTGGTGTAGAAGTTTGATTCATAAACATAAAATTCACTTAATGTTTATTCAATCAATTTTATTTGCAGATAAATAAAGATTTCTAGAAAACAAATTATCTTGAAATTTTGACACTAGAATACTCATTACACCTACTTTTCAATAGAATGAACAAATTTCAAAGATATATAAACACTAGCTTTTACCTGCGACTTCGTACGCGTGGAAATTTTGATTTGTATATATGAGAACTGACAGTCTAAAATGCAATCAAAACCGTATGCATGCATAAATTTTCAACGTCAATTGGTGCAGAACAAAGGTGTGAATTTTTCACGCCAGTTGGGGTAACACGATGCAGATTAGAAAATTTTAATTGCAATTAATCTGTTTTATTTTTATTCAAAGGCACTTCTAAAGGAATCTAAAGATTTATCACTTAGCAATGTTTAAATTTAAATTTATCATACACTACGAAAATAAACAGAATCGTTTAAAACAACCGGTCGAAAACATGTTACGTCTAATCTCATAAGCGTGGAGAAAAACTACTTAAAAACTATGTATTTAAAATTATAAGTGTACTTTTCCGTTTGCCGAGCGCAAACGAACAATCGCTAGAGAAATTTGAGAAAATCCGGCGGAATTCTACATTATTTGCCAATAAAAATATACCACTGTAAGCATGTATGAAGAATATATAGCTAACACAAATACAATTTAATTAGAAAAACGCATCATGAAACAGCTTTAATATACCGTCATTTTCGCTAAAAAAAATTAGTTTGTCACCAAATTTTAGCAAAATGACCGAATGTGGCGTGAGCGGCAGCAATAGCATTTCCAATCATAAGGTTTCAATGAACGTTGCAGCAAATTAATGGGAACAGAAAACAAATCATTGAATGCAGTAATATGGAATGCATTCAAAAAATTTAATACAAAATAATGAAAGTAGGCAAAAGGAATTCGTACAGTGGGGAGGGGGGAGGAATCAAGAGAAATGAACATGAAAAGATCGAATTATATTAACACAAGAATAGCGTAAGAAAAAACATGAATACATCTGTTCTTAATAGCTTCACTACTACTGACTGATGCTTTTCTTAAGTAGAAATTGGAAAAAATGAATACACTTACTGGGTTCAACTAATTTTTCTTATGAGCAGGAAACGATTTAAGAAATTTTATACAAAAACAGCTGAACTTTTCAGTGATGAAAATGTCTTTCTGCCGAGAAATCCACGAAAGGACAAATTAAACCCAAAGAATTCCATTAGAATGGTAAGATAATGTTAAAATGAAAAACGGTTAAATAAAAAACGTTTCAAAAGCTCGGGCAGATGTTTTCAGATTTTTTATTTTATTTTTGGGCGGAAAAGTTAGTTTTTAATTAATAAAAAATTAACCACTCAATTAACCGGAATAAAAATCAGCCTATGTTCTTCTGTAGACTATAATCTCTGTGTTAAATTTCATCCAATTTCCTTCAGCCGTTCTGACACGATTGACTTGCATCATCCATCTAAACTTTCACATTTATAATAGTATAGATTCAACAATAAAATGACATTGTCTAGCAAAATTAAGTATTGAAAAGTGATTTCATATTTTTAATTTGAAATTTTACGAGAGAGTTGTCCAACATACCATGTAGAAAATGTCCTTTGAATGAAATGTGCCATGTCCTTTTTTCGGCACTGCATCTATGATATTTCTTCGGTCCCACTGGCGAGGTGCACTGGCCGTTATTTCGCCAAAAGCAAAGTCACCAGTTAAGGAATTTCTCGTTTCATTTCATAATTTAAAGAGGGTACAATGTTGCCATCGAGAGATCGTATTGTCCTTGCATTGACTAGAAAAGAAAAAGATTTAAAATGTTAAGTAATAAAGGTAGAATAATACGAGGGCAAATCAAAAGTCTTTGCTCATATTTATTTTTTGCCAAAAACAGGTACATACAGATATTTACAAATATATGTAGGGTACTACATACCTTACATTATTTCTCCACACAGTCACCACACCGGTTCAGACATTTGTCCCATCTCGGCACTAAATGAGAGATCCCTGTGGTAGAATCCTTCCGGCTACCTGTGGAACCACCGTCGGACCACGATCTTGGCTTCTTCGACACATAGAATCTATCCTGCCAGAAACTTCTTCAGTGGACCGAAAACATGAAAATCACTAGGTGGCATGGTCTGGAATGTAAGGTGGGTGTTCCAGATTCTTCCAGTAACTTGCATGAGACTCATTCTCATGCAAGTCTTCGCAACCTTTTTGAAATTCACGACACCACCACTGAACACTTCTCAAAAAGTGACTTTTCCCCGTACGTGGGGTACATTTACCTGTGAATTGCTATGGGCATTTGTCCCTTGCTCCATAGAAAACGAATAACACTTCGCTGCTCATAAGCTGTGGATGTCTGAAGAACAACGGCCATCTTAAATGGCTGATAGCAGCGTCACTCACTGGAGCAAAAGGCTGATACGGCTGGTACGGTTCAAGGAACGTTCACTGCTGGGAATGTACATGTTCACTTTGTATTCACAGCCGTATTTTGGCTAAAAATAAATAGGTGCTTTTTGATTTGCCCTCGTACTATACAAACACGCATTTAATGACGTTGCAACATGCGAGAGCATATATATAATTTTTACTAAATTGAGAAGTATTGATCTATATTTGAAAGCATTTATTAAATTTTATTAAAGCTAGAGAAGTAATTCATACTGAATTTAATCCGTGTCGTTTAAAAGTCTATTTCTTTTTAATTTTAAAAATTTATAAAGATGCGATATTGCACTTTAAAGTCATTGAGGAAAGTGCAAGTTAAAGCCTTCATTTGTCAACGAAAAACATTTTAATTCCTTCCCAATGATTATCTAACAAAACAAAAAGCAATTTAGGTTTTCGTAGCTTTATGTCCTCTGGACTTTCATGTAGAGCAATGCATTCTGCAACTGTTGATTTTCACATCATACAAATGACAAAAAAAATCTGCATTTCAAAATACGTTAAATCTGCAAGTTCTCATTTTAATTACTTATGAATGCAAAATCTTACCGAGCTGAATCTCAGATTTGTCAACAAGGGTTTAGAATTCGATCGCAAATCGCACATTTTTGTTAGCATACATTTTAGTCACCGACTATCAAAAACTTTTGTCGTTTTTCCCTTTTCGTAAAATCTACGCATCTTCAAATCTTTCGATACATCACTGCTCTGCCTGTCATAACTTCAAAGGACTCACCTGAAGATAGAAAAAGAAATAAGACATTTTTTCTGCTTTCAATTTCTCCCTGGCGGCATGCTTTCATGGATTAATACGTATGCATAAAACTGGAATATTTAGCTTCTACATTAGTTATTTAGAATTCTCAGAATAACATAAGGCAGATATAAATTAGAAATAAAGGAGTAAATATTTTATATTAATCCTTTTCTATTATTGCTTAACATTTTCAATAGATTTAATGTCTTTTGTTCATCTTCCTGAAACTGAAATAGTTCTAGGATTATTGAGAAGGGAATGCCTAAGTCAAATTTGTATTAGAATGACAAATGATCTAATTAGTAATTAATTATACTACAACACATTAACAAGTGAATGATTGTTATATATCTGTGTATCAAACGTTCATTAGTTTCACTAACTGGACGAATCTCTTATATTATTTAGGGCTCCGAATTTGATGCAAAGTTTCAACCACCATGTAACTGATCTCATCAAACTTTCATAATTCTCCTATATAAGATAGAAAAAATAATCTTTCGAATATATGAAAGAAAGCACATTTATGATCATATCTTCTGTGAAACAGACCAAGCAAATTCAATGAAAATCAAATCAGGGCTAAATTTGATCCTTAATGATGAAATAGAAGCTTAA
>JAOUZG010040121.1:16945-79755 GCA_026289955.1 Argiope argentata
ATATATATATATATATAACACGAGCATAAAATATTCGAAACATGAATTAATTTAAATTGCACAACAATTAATCTTTTTTATGACTATCTTATTTATGATTTACACAAAGGGAAAATACTATAAAAGCAAAAAATTTCATCTCGAGGTCAACAAATCGTGTTTTAGCTCTCAAACTCCAAAAGGTAATGATGTCTGTTTGCGATAACATAGATAATGCATGTTTTGGTCAATTAATAGGTTAAATGACGGTCAATAGCAAGCTAGGAATCCAAACTTTTGTTAAGTTTAGAAGATAAACTTAAAATGAAATATATTTTGGCAAGCATGTAATTAGTATTGATTAGTAGGTAATTGTAAACAGAAAATAAAAGTTGGTCAAATAGGAAAATCTTGGAAAATGACGCTCATTCATGTTTTTTTCTACGTATTTTTAAAATTTTAAAAAAGGGCCTTATTCAGTTTTTTGCACATTAGATAAGCATAGCTTACTTAAAAACTTAATTTAGTGGCATGCTTACCCTAGAACCAGGATAATTTCGCCACACTCTTGGGATAATTATGCCATTCCCTTTTAAAATATAAAAAAATAAATATCAGATAAAATTGAAAGCATTATATATCAGTTACATTTACATTATGATATTTTACAATTATTTTTATAAACACAAGAAGAAACTAAATGTTTTCAGGTTCCTCGAATATGGTAAATTTATTTCAGAAATAGATTACATATTTTTTCAACCATTAGCAAAACTGCTTTGTCTGATAAAAGTCTTATTCATAATTCTCTGTACTTTGAAGTCTGCGTCTACCATTTGTCACGAAAAGTACGTTGGTAGCATATTTCATATGTACCATCCTCTCTGCAAATTACACAAATCTTAGTGTCTATTGAAATATATACATACATATATACATCAAAAATATCATTATATCTCTTTTTTCTCACCCAAGCTCAGTAAAAGACATTTGAGGTTTTAATCTACAACTAAGTTTCTCCCCTAATATATACTCTCAAAGTGGTCAGTAAAATATTAAAATATAATATCGAACTTTTTATTAACTTCCTATCAAACAATTTTTTAAATTGTCGATTTTGTCTTTTTATTAGTTCTTTTTTATATGAAAGGCAGATGTTGTCTACGTAATATATCTAAAAACGTAAGCTAAAGTTTTTACGAGATGCATTGTTTTATAGGACTGAGCCTCTACCGTGGCGGTATAGCTTAAGTTTTGATGGTGCCATTACTATGGCAGAACAAAATGGTGGACGACCCTAATTCACTATGAATAAAGATGTTTATGCACCAAAATTGTTATATAAAAATATTAATGAATATTGGTAGGCACATATTATAGCTGCATATTAGTGCTTATACATACTAATTACAAATATAAATTTACACAAAAAGACATTATTTATACAAAAGCCCCAAATTATGAGAATAATAAAGAACAGTGCTTTTCATGATAAAAAGTACCTTTTTATCCAGAGCTTTGATTAACAAATAAATTTCTCTTGTTGTACCTTAATATGCAATACAAAATTGGGACTTCCTCATAATCAATAGTTTGCATTGTACATAGCATGATAGGGTTACTCCATATGGTGCTATTCCAGTGGTCTTCATATATTTTTCAGCAAAATATACTCGAACTTTTGTCTCAGCAGAAAAAGTCCTTCCTTTATTAGTCCGAAGACTTACTAATGTTTATGGTACTTAATTACTTTATACATTTAGTTTGATGTCAATGACGCATGCATGACGCTTTTCTCCATAGGTACTGTAACGTCTTGGGCCGGGGCTACAGGTGAGTTGCGCCAAAAACAAACTCAGGTCTTTGAGGAATAAAAATTTATTTATTTCCAGCTATACTACATATATATTACACCTTTTCTTGATTAATTAGGTTACAAGCACATAAGTAGAATCAGATCAGAGTTCCACTAGGGGAAGGTGCTGCGTTTCAGATAAATAAGGAAACTCTCCTGGAGGTGAAGAGATAAGGCGAACGTGAAACTCCCGCAAGATTCAACTCGAGGTTCGGGTTTCATCCGCTCTTTGATTAATCTGCTGGGATTGCCGGAAACGTAAGCTGATGAACTCGCTGGAAGAGCAGCTCAGAAGACAAAGCTGTCTAACTAACTGAAGTTCTCCCAAATTTCCGACGGGACGCACGGCGGTCCGAATGCGATTCACGAAGTTCAGACGAACTTCACATGGACTCAAACTACAGGGCAAGGCCGCCTACGATAAACTCCAAATTCTCTCTTGAGAATTTCATACAGAATTAAAAGCTGAATTCCTGGTACTCCAATCATTAACGATCGCTTAGTCGTCAGACGGCTTCCTTTTCTGTGCTCTTATCTTTTTTCCGTCTCCTTTTTAATTGGGTTTCATAGGCCGGTCTCCAATGACAAATGACCGATCAGCAAATTTCCCAATTTTCATTGGATCATCTGACCTAAGAAGCCTTCCCAACCACATGAGAGGGGAAAGCATCGATTAATAACCCACAGATGGGTGGTCCCTTAGATGAAAAGAAGGGTCATTTGCCGACGGACCTCCTTAGTCACTTTGAACAGCGGGCGTCTCTTATCTATTGAAACGGACACACCTGCTTCCTTCCCTTGATGTTTTTTTCCAAACACGAGTCCATTTCATTTGAGATCGCACAGACATATCTGGACTCAGCTCGACTCCTGTAATTCGCGATGCGTACCAGATGTCTAAATTCTTTAGCTATT
Source organism: Argiope argentata (assembly GCA_026289955.1). Lineage (NCBI taxonomy): Eukaryota > Metazoa > Arthropoda > Arachnida > Araneae > Araneidae > Argiope > Argiope argentata. Next base: position 19,695 of record JAOUZG010040121.1, read on the forward strand.
AACAAATTTTTCCACAATCAGTAATTCTTCTGCTAGCAAAGGTTTTTTTTTTCGTGGGAAAATTAGTTCGTTAGAGTTATCTCCGTCGCTTATCTGAAACCGTCACAGTACTATAAAAAGAAGGAAATCCTCATTTTTCTTTGATTTTAATGCACAATTCAGGAATTCGTTTCTATTATGAAGCCTATTATGAATCCACCTAAATTATTCATTCATAGTGAGGAGGCGAATGACAAAAAAAAAAAGCATTTTATTTATCACCACAGTAAAGCCCGTTTATAAGCATGCTTAATTTGTATATCAACTATAGATAATCTGTAAAACTGAGATAGCCACAGAAACAATAATTGAATCAGAATGAAATAATGCGGTTCACATAAACGAGGGAAAAATAGAAAGAAAATGTATTTAGTGTGCATAAGAAAAGTCAAAATCAAACGAAGAATTCTAGAAATACTCTCACTTCCTTACTGTATATCAGCCCTGTGAGCGTAAAATCGAATCAAAACGATACTTTCGGATTCTATAAGCAAATAGTATATTATCTGGGCTTACTTCGAACTCTTAGTAATTTTATAGAAATTAATACATCGTTAATGTCGTACATATAAGGAAAATGAATATGAATAATATCATATAATGTAACTCTTATAGGACAAGCAGATATTTTACACAGAATACATCAGAGCGTCTTTTTAGACTATGTTGAAACTCCATTATAAGCCTATATATATATAAACACTTACTTGAGATGCATCAAGTAATTATATAAGTATTTGTTGCCCCTCAGCTCATGACTTTCAGAATCAAGTAATCTTTTGGAAGAATTTATGAGAAAAGAAAATTCTTTTAAAATTTCTTTAGTTTAAGAATTATCAACTAACCATAAATTAAGTTAAGGTAAATGACAATGTTGTAAAGTCCACTCTTAGAGAAAATATTGAATATTTATTTTATTCAATATTAATAGCTTCTGCACAGTTTTATTAATAAAATCTGAGTTCATTCTCTGTAAAGTTACAATCACTTCTATATTGTCAAAAGTTAAGTTTTAATGCAATTTTATATTTTAAAAACTATTTTAAAAATTCTAAATTTTGGACAAATTTAACGAAAAACCTTATAAATTAAAATCTAATACACAGTTTTGTTCAAATTTGCATTTCCGCAGTTTCTGGACCTGTATAATACATAATCTGCTCATTTGAAATAATTTAACAGTTGCAGTCATTATGTGAAGAAAAAAAATTAAAGCCATGTAATTAATTAGTCAATCCACGACAAAATAAGGCTAAATAGGAATAGAGCTTATCTCTTCATTTAGAAACTAGTTAAAATATTTATTTCTAAAATTCTAAATAAACCATTTGATAAATTTCTAAATTTCACTTTAATACATCTGTTAAGTAATTATACATATCTTCCAATTTCCAAATCACATTTAGTTTTTAATGAAATAATTTTGTTTCATATGTAATTTTTCAATCTATCTTTTGATAAAATTCAAAAGTAAAGCATTTTATAACATTTTCCAAATTATCTAAGCCAAACACAGCCAAATGCCTTTAGGAGAAAAAAACAAAAACAAAAAAACATAAAAATATTATGTCTCAAAAATTAGAATTCTAAAACTCTGAATCAGTACTGATAAACAAAATCTTAAAAAAAAATTAGATTCTACTTTTGAAAGAAATATAGACCAATTTTTGTTTATATATATATATATATATATATATATATATATATATATATATATATATATATATATATATATATATATATATATATATATATATATATATATAGATATATATATATATATATATATATATATATATATATATATATATATATATATATATATGAAGACAAAGCTGGCGGAAACCATTTTTTAATTCAAAAAATTAAAAAAAGTATGTAGATTAATAAAAATTTTACAATAAACAGAATTTGTGGGCCTAGAAATCTGCTTTCATTTTTGAAATAAGAATAAGAATTAGAATTCTGGTATTGATAATAGATTAATCCATTTTTAATTATGTTAGTTGTAATTGAAGAAATACAAGGGTATTAGGAAACAAAATTCTCCTTGAACAGAATTTGAATCTTATGCAGATGATAACAATTAATTATCAAATATAAAAAATAGAGTTGGAAAGGGGGAGAATTTTCTTCTCTGATGCTATAAAAAGAATATACAGTTAAAAATTATGAAATAAAAAGTACAATCATTAAATCATTTATGCACGTTAGCATCTCGAATTAATTCATTTCAAAATATCAAATGAATTCTAGGTATTCCTGAAAGAGATGACAGACTGAACAGATGACATACAGACATATATTACAAATTAATCTGAGGCACTGAGATTAATTTGTAAAAAACTAGAAATGTTTCAAATCTCTATGTTTACACAAGAAAAAAATTAATTTGAAAGTTTTCTGTTCATATATATAACCACTCTGGCAAAAACAAAAAAAAAAGAGAGAGAGAGAGAGAGAGAAAATTTTCAACTTTTTTTAATCTGTAATAACTCAAATAATTCATTTTTCAAACGGTGGTCATGAAAGTCCAACCCAAATTATGAAGCTCTAATGCATCGTATCTATAATGCATCTACAGATCCCTCCCCCCCACACACAGCTCTAAAAGGTAAAGCAATCCCTAACAATAAAATTTGAAAAGTAAATCTAAATTCCCTAGAAAAATTGACAATAGGTTAAGGATTGGTAGAATAATCTTTAAATATGCATTCTTTATACCATTCTTTACCTTAGCAACTATCTTGCTTTTTTAATTTTCACTGGCGATATAGGCAACACTCTAAAATAGACTTGTGGTGAATACTATCCATATATACCAGCCAACATCCCTCGGACCGAAGTGCACTTTTGGCCCAACGGATTTGGTAATGGACTACTAACCAAAAGGTAAGGAGTTCGGGCCTAGCGCTATTCGCAATCACCCTAAAATGGTGACCCGTCCGACCTTGGATAAACGCAGCCTTCGCACCAACTGTCGTGGCGCCCTCTATCAGCGACTCACTGCTTTAGACGCGCATTAAAATACGACAAGCTGCTCTTCACCACCAACCTTCGCACGTAGCTTCATTCAACTGTCGTGGCGCCCTCTATCGGCGACTCAAAGCTTTAGACGCGCATTAAATACGACAAGTTGTTATCGTTCGCAAGCTTCACTGGGACATAGACATTATAGCATAATAACTATAGAGCCAATAATCATAATAAAAATTATCTTCAAACAAAAAATAAAATATTTTATTGGAATATGATTAACGATTATCACATAACGAACTTTCAATACACAACTATACAAAATTTCATTTATTTTCAAATGGAATGTGGTATGTCTTTTCTTTTCCAGTTAGTATGATCTGTAGGTCCAAAATTAGGCTTTCACTGCTTTATTTATCAATATACAATATTCAGAGTTAATTTGAAATAAGTATAAATAATAAAATAAGTACAAATAATAAAGCCATTCCTACTGAGTAAAACTCTAAAAAAACTAAAACAAACAAAAAAGCTATGTTCTTAAGTAGAATCGCAGTAAAAAACACAACAGGTATTTCTGACATAATAAAACCTTAATCATCAGGTTTTATGAAAAACAGAAAAATAAGAATAGGTTATCATAATGATTTCACGGCCAAACAATTGTACAATGAGTGATTTTAAGTATTATTCAATCCTTTGAAATGAAAATGATTGCAAAAGTATCTTCCATATTACAATTCTAAGGAAAATAAGACAATGAACTGATGCAAAATTAAATTAAGAGTAAGATAATCTTTTTTCTTATTTCAGAGTGATAAGTAATTGAAGGCAGAGTGATAAAAATAAAACCTTATAATAATAATAATATCTAATAATTTTTCATTTAAAAAGACTATAATTTATAAACGATGTAATTTCTAATGATATCAAAATGATAATGCACATAGAGATTTTAGTTACATTAAAAATACTCTTGTCTCATGTAGTTAAAAAAAGGGCTGAATTATGACAGCCTAAAATAACACCTAAAGTGATTAAATGGTACAGGTAATTATTTAAAATGAACATATATAAGTAGTCCTAAATCCGGGTTTTAGTCTCTCAGCAACACCAAGAAATATTTGAAGGTCTGCAGAATTATTCACACCAAATAATGTCATAATTTCACTTTCAGCTAAAGCTCCTTTACAGTGCCTACAAAATATGAAAGATTTTAAAATAAGCAGATATAGATTATTGAAAAAAAATCACTATTTTAATTAATGTTTTTTAGTCATGCAATATCAAATTCACTTTTGATATTACGAATTTATAAATAGTACACATAAATTTCATTTACTTAATTGATATCATGATACAGTGACATGGTACACATAAATTTCATTTACTTAATTGATATCATGATACAGTGACAGTGTTAAAAGTTTAAAACTACAAAGTATAATAATAAAAACAATGGAGAAATTACGCAAATGTATATGACTGAACTACTTCAGAAACCTTTCTGAATTCTTTCTCCACTTCTTGTCACAGAAAATATGTTGGTTTAATAAGCTACTTTAATATACAATTAAAATTCATAAAAAAATTAATATATATGCATTTTATTCAGTTAACTATAAAATTAATTTATTAAAAGTAATAATATATTTATTTCAATAATTACTTTTCTTACTATTTTATTATAAAAGTAACATTCATTCATAATGAATCCTATTTTAATCTAAAAGATACTTTCACCAGTAATTACAGAAATAACAAGATTTTTTTTTAAAAAAAAAACACACTAGGACTAACAACGCAAGTATATTTTCTTAAATTCTACTGTTAATACTTGATTGATAAAAAGGAAAACATATGTCATTAAAATAAAAGGAAAACTTTACACTGCAGCATTGTTTTTTACAATATAGACTAGTTATTTATATACAAGTAACTTAAATTTCAGTAACTATTATGCATACATACATAAAAGAAGACAGATAAAAATACAGAAATAGAATATAAATAAAATAAAAGAATAGTAGAAAGATAAATAAGCAAATTTATTCTTTCTTTTCACACTTTTTGCATTTCTTTAAATTAGCGAATGTTATGTTGCAGACTTAAAGACTGCAACATAATTCCTTTAAGGAAATGCAGTGGTCAAAGGCCAAAACTCAGTTTACTGTAAATCTGAAGAATTAAAAAGGAGTCTTAAATGACATTTTCTGATATTATTGCCAAAGAATCTGAACCAAGACAATTAAAAAGAAATATGACAAAGCTTTGCAACAAAAACATAGCAAAGATTTACGGTTTCTTCATTAAAGAGAAAGAGAAAGGAAGTGGAATCTTTTCAATACTTTATAAAAAGTGTTGCCAATTTGGAACTAAACTAAAGAATAATTTGAGCAATAGCTTAAGTTAAAGTTATTAATGCCTGAGAAGCAGGAGAAATCTACACAACTCAGATGAAATTTTTAAAAAACACATAAATTAAATTTTGAAAAGGAAGTAGCCACTATATTAATTGGAAATCATTCTTTTTCTTCATGTTCAAGGAAGAGGCAAATTTTTTAGCATGGATTTTATTATTAAATCCATGACCGAAGAGCAACACACTAAGCAGAGAAAACAAATATCACAAAAATGAAGGCATGGAAGTACAATCACATTTTTTTCACAATTTTCAAAAGAAGCTCCTAAATTTGCTAAGTTAGCATTTATTTCAGGCACTTGTAGACTCTGAACAGTATGGAAAACAGAACACAATTAAAAAATTAAAGTGAATTTTGAATTAATGCGTTTAGAAATTAATAAACTTTACAAATGTAGGAAAACTGATTATATATATATATATATATATATATATATATAAAATTTCCATTCATAAGGGTGTTCGTCTATTCTGATTAATTCTTTTTTAACACTAAAGTTGATCAGCTTAAATTTTCATCAGACTTCTTAATCTAGTGTGATGTTGTTTGATTCTTGTTTTATAGATGGAATAACGTCATAAAGAATGTGCATTTTAAGTTCTAACATTAAGCGTAAATTTCGTTTAATTTTTATAGCAATTATGTTATAATGAATCTGTAAACGAACATCAAAAATCGACAAAAAAAAACATAGGCATGCGTATGCAAATAAAGAGATACAGAACTAATCAGAATACGGCACTGCGGTCGCAAACGCCTCTATAAGACAAGTGTCTGGCACAGATGTTAGTTGAAATAAGTCAGTCCTACATTGGTCTCAAACCTGTTGCCCATAGAGGTAACAGTTGATAATTGTGTGTTGCTTATGTTCGAAATTCAAGCAGCAAAATAACAAAGCCAAATGTTTGTTATCCAAATAAAAGGTAAATACATCTCTTAGCCTCAGAAAGCTAGATAAGTGTAATTATGGACAGGAAATTAAACTGGAAATCTCATTTTATCAATCTCAAAGAAAAATTTCGATCACAAGCACGTAAGTCCCCCCCCCGCAATCTCTTGGAATTCTAAAATGCACAGGGACACTAAAGTGCTTATCTACACAGCCTAATTGCACCCAATACTGACATATGCGTGCCAAGTTTGGGACATGCAGTCAAAACCAATCTTAAAGAATATTGAAAGTAAACAAAATACAATCAGCAGAAGAATATGTGCAGCCGCCACCTGGGCGATGCCCAGCGGCGAAATCTATAGAACCTTAAATTACCTCACCTTTAAATAAACTATCAAGAAAATTGCCACCAACTTCTTCAATAAGAAACCAGCGAAACTCAAGCAATAAAAGAAATAGGAAAATATATCCCTGACCCCAAATTTCAAAGACCCAGAAATATTCTCTTAATTTAATAGTCCAGTAACTTAATTTCCTCCTGCCATGTTCCCCAACACCCAACAACATTAATAATAGGCTGCATGTGGATTAGCTCTGGGCAAACAAAAGATTAACCAAAACTTCTTGCCAAATCTCTGACCATCTACACCCTCCGATCACCACTGCAACCCAACTCACCCACCCCTATGAAGTTGACATCTCATAGGACGGAAACTTCTCCCATCATCACCTCTCCTAGGGGAGACTGTTCTGTTCCGCAGAACATCGCCAGACGAGCCAGGAACTACAAAGTGACATGAAAGTCCATGCCACTCACCAGAAGCCATGGTTAAAATCACCAACCTTACATCACGGCAGGAGATAGCTTCTAATGGAAGTGGGCTCTCCTTCAACAGCACAAGTCTTCGACACAGATGTTAGATTGATTACTTCTACTACAATGACACGTTATAAAGATTTAAGTGATTTTGAACGTGGTATGATGGTCGACTCACGAGAGAAGGGGCATAGCATCTCCGAGGTAGTGATGATATTGGGATTTTCCTGTACAACCATTTCACGAGTGTACCGTGAATATCGGGCAAAACATCAAATCTCCAGCAAAATTGCGGCTGGAAAAAGATTGAGCAAGAAAGGGACCAAAGGTGACTGGGGAGAAACACTGAACGTGACAGAAGTGCAACCCTTCCGCAAACTACTGGAGATTTCAAGGCTGGGCCATCAACAAGTGTCAGTGTGCGAATCATTCAACGAAACATCGATATGGGCTTTCGGGGCCGAAGGTCCACTCGCGTACCCTTGATGACTGCACGACACAAAGCTTCAAAAGTCTGGGCCCTGTTAAAACCGACAATGGATTGCTAGTGACTGAAAATACGATGCTTGGTCTGACGAGTCTCGCTTCAACCGAATCGAGCGGATGATCGTGTACGTGTATGGAGACAACCTCATGAATTCATGGACCCTACATGTCAACAGGGGGCTGTTCAAGCTAGTGGGGATTCCGTAATGGTGTGGAGCAAGTGCAGTTGCAGCGATATGGGTCTCCTGATACGTCTGGATACGAATCGATTGGATGGAATCGCTTTGCGTGACCATATCTCTGATCTATAGAGGTTAATTTCTGATCAACCTTTCTTCTTCAGAGCCTATTCTATTTCAATTTCTTAAGTTTTTTTTAAAAATTTATTTTTAAAAATAGTAATTTAGATCCACCATACTTATTTGATTAAGAAATGATTCGGAAACAGGTTCATAAATAAACATAATTTCGAATTATTAATCTAAATTGATAATACAAAATAATAAATTTACACTACACTCTTTTTCAATAAAATTATGTACATCAATGGTACGCACACTTTTGTTTTATAATAAATGTTCAACAAACACTTTTTATAATTGTCTATATTCACGCTCTCACAATGTTAGTTTTAAAAATTCCAGCTGCTCGATTTTTGCCGTAATATTTGCATGCTATTGGAAATAAATGGGTATATTTCAAGCTTCCAATAATATCGTTCATGTTCAAAGCAATTCAGTTTGCTCAAGAAACAACACCTAAGTAATTAACTTTTAATATAACATATTTGTAATAGTTCCTCTTTATTATGAGCCTGAGCGTAATGGTTTAATGTTTTGATTACATAGAACCATAGTTTTCTTTGCAAATGCCCTTGAATCATGGTGCTCTTTTAGACATGATTTTTTTACGCACACATAAGCAGATTTCATTTTGGGATATTTCTTCATAATTCGTCAAAGGTAAAGTATTAGTAAAATTTTAAATAGCATTAGCAAATAATTTCAGTTCTCTTCACTTAAATTTTAAAACCAAGTTTAATACTTCAATTGAGTATTACATTTTCACTATTTGAAAAATACATTTTTTTGCTTAAACTATTATACACAACAAAAGAAAGGTTAAACAGTGATAAATTTTTCCTAGAAAAAAATTACCTGAAGCCATCCATAACTTTTATAAAAGATGCAGATTTGGACAACAAAAATGTGTTAAAATTTTCTATAAAAATTTCAGCATCCCCTCCATTTTGTTGAATAAATGCCAACTGAAAAAGTTAATGCATACTGATTTAAATACATATGCTTCAGAAGTTTTAAATCAAATTTTCTATTTTAATTTAAAAATTATATTTCATATGTTTGTATAAATAAATTACTATTAATTACTACCATGTTTCAATAAAAGGAGAAAATAAAATTATTTAATAGACAGGAAGAAATGAGCAGCTAGTGAAATTTTAATGATAATATTAAATTAAAAACAAGCATATCACTTTCAACAAATGTGCTTTTTAGGTTAATCAAAAATACATTTTTTTTATAAATTCAATTCTATTAATTTTTCACAAAAATTGTTTTACTAGTAAGAAATATAAGGCCATGATATATGATACATAAGCCTGAATGAATACAGAGATCTGCAAACATTTTGAATATTTTTTCTATATACAATTTGTATCTATATTTGAATTTTGGCATGGAGGTATTACACTATAAAATAATTTGTCTTAGAATTCAATTCCATTTAACTGCTGACTATAAAATACAAATCCTGGAATTTCTAAAATTTCATATAATTCAAAAGAAAGATTAAAAAGATAAGAAATAGTGCCTAAGTCTATATTAAAGTGCTTTAGAAATTATTTTCCTTTATCCGTATATGTTACATTTTTTCACTATAACTTCGTTTCGTTTCTCTTGCATCTTATTTAGTACAAAATCTAAGACAGTAGCATGGTTATTAAAGATAATGGAATAAGTTATTAATGCTTAAAGTATCTTAAAGCTAGAATATTTTATTTTAAATCAAATTTTAAAGACAAAACACACACCATTTAAGATTCTTTTCCTCATATGGCAATTATTAATTGCAAAGTTAATTCGATTTTGATTTGAAAATTTAGCTGTTTTAATTTCACCAAGTTCGGCTATCAAAAGACAGGACAAAAATAAGTAAAAAAATATACTAATCAAACTTACATCATTTAGGAATTGAGGAATTAGCTGCCCAGTTTCACTTACAATTGAAGGTGAATATCTGCAAATTTACCATAAGTTAAAAATATTCAGGAGAAAAGTAGGGGAAATATTTTTTGCAGGGAATAAAATAGAAGTACTGATATTTAGTTACCTGCTCATATTATTAGGATCTTGAATAGCTATTGTTTGCCAAACTTTGTTCAGATTAGTGTCAACAACTGTTAAGGAAAGTGATTCTTTAAATGCCTTTTCTAACAAAAATTCACTCTCCTTGTTTGTGTCCTATAAGAAATAGACAGGTGAAATTATAATTAATGCATAAAAAAACTCCAGCAAAAATCACTGAATGCATGATGACTCAAAATTTAAAAAATTAATAACTTTTCATTTAAAATATAGCAAGAAAAACAAAGGCACATTATTTGATAAAAGTTAGAACACAGGCACTTAAATTTTTCATTAACAATAGTGATACAATGAAACAAAATGTAGTAATTGCTTTATAAACACCAGCAAGTATATTATTTGTTTAAATTGCGACTGCGTTGAGAAGTAAATGTTACAGAATTTCATGTTGTGTAAATTTTGCATAAAATTAGTGTTTTTCAGTGAATAATATCTGACAGGTATTTTAAACCAACTGAAGATAATTTCTGTTTGGCTTTACATATTTGAAAATCATGTTTGCTAATTAACCCAGATTTTTCAGCATATTCAAATAGTGCAAGGTTCTTCAAAGAAAATTTTTATACTTGGGAGTAAAATTGGCATTCCTTTGAACAGTGATGTCAAAAAAAGGGTTTCTCGGGAATTTTTTCAGTTTTTGATAATTTTTTCAAACTACAGTTATTCAATATATACAGATATAATAAGATAAGCAGAGTAATAAATCACTAATAACTGCATATATTATAAGTGCCAGTATACCTTTAATACCAAACTTTTTACACTAATATGGCAGCACTTATGTTTATAATGGGAAATTGGGAAAGTTAGTCAATATCATACATCGCTTAAACAATCGAATGTTAAAAAGGATTACGTCTGGACATATGTCACGAATACTGATATGATGTTCAAATGACAATTGATTTTCACTCTAGTAATTTAATTATAGATATTAAGTCTTAAAATATCATTTTTTTCATAAATAATGTAAGATTATTCCAACCTAAATATTTTTATGTGATCCTATTTTGGTCACAATGAAGAAGAATTTGCTCAGAGATGTAAACATCTTACATTATAAAATACAATTGTAAGTTGAGATCCATGATCACTAAATCAGATTTTATTTTTTAGGAACTGTTGGTAAATTACTGAATTTTAAAATGTAATAATTGAAAATCCTAATATGAATTTTTAGCTTTTTAAACAATCATATAACTAAAACGATTTACTAATAGTGAATATTCACAAACAATAGAGGAGCAACAATTTTCATTAACCTTATTTTAGTTATGAATAAAATGTGAGCAGGGCTACTTAAACACAACATTAACACACATTACATTACACGCAAATTAACACAATCCCTTTAAAATTGTTACTAAAAATTTAAACATCATCTTAAAAAAACAAATTCCATTTACTTTTTATCGAAGCAGCTATAAATGTAGAAAAATATGTGGAAGATATATCTTTTAAAGTTGTTTTTTCAATGAAATACCACCATTGTTATTTTTAATTTTTTGAATATTCTTCAAAAAAAATTTACATTTTTTTATAATTTTGAAACAAATATTTAAAAACATATGTTACAAAAATTAAACAATAGCCGAATATTCAAACTGAGCCAGATATAATATTTTTTAAAAGAAACCTTCTCTCAATTACAAATTTCAGTGAATGGTCAATTACAAACAGTACCATTGAACTTTTTAAAAAAGTATATAAGTATACCTACTTTATTAGATCCCTGAATAAATATTCCCTTAAAATAAGGTTTTGGTGATATTTGGGATGTGCCTTTTGAAGAGAATGGCTTTTTCTGAGAGTTAAATAATGATAAAGCTTGCAAAACCTAAAATGAAATACATCATGTTTTGAGGCATATTCATAATTTTTAAAAAGGAATAAAATCATTATTACCTTACAAAAGTATCAATTCAAAAACTAAAACATTTAAAGAAATGAAGTCAGATTTTTAAGAAACACTAATATCAAAAATGACCTTAGATCTAAAATATGATCAGAGTATTTTAAAAATAAGTTTTATGAAACAAGACCTTAAAAAATTATTAAAGAATGATTAATTTTAATATTAAATAAAGTTAAATAATTTATAGCTCAAATAAAGTTTCAAGAATGTATTAAGGAAAATTGGAAATTTTTGACTGATAATCAAGGAATTCAGTTTCAAGAATATAGAATAAAAATATTGTTTCTGAATATTCTTATTGAAAACCAACAGTTTAAAACTGGGTTTCATACTTGCAAGAAATTTTTTAAATTTTACAAAAATTGTTACACATCTTTATGACAAAATATAATTTCTATAAGGTAAAATCTTCTAAAAATTTCATTTTAGCAAGAAATCATTTCTATTTAAAGATAATAAATTAAATATTATAAAATGGAATTCTAAAGCTTTTTTCCTTTTTCTTTTGCTAACAAAAAATAATTTACAAGTTTAAAAAAGTGTTTCCATAATAGTATTACTTGGAAATTGAATACTTCTATTATTTAAGTTAAAAATATACCCAAACCTCGTCTTTGCTAAATCTCACCTCCCATAACACTTATTCCTTCAAATAATTTTAACATCATTACACTTGAAGCATATCAAAAGAATATTCATACACAAACATTTAAGAAGAGTGTTGTACATTTGACAAATTCTTAATAATATTTTTTATTGCCTTCCATTTATGTTCATAATTCTGTAGTGAGTGCTGTTCTGACTTTGTTTAATTCTGCATTCATTACATTTTAAAGACAAAAATTTTGATTATGGGATGCTGTACTTTTGACCTACATATATTATAAATAAAATATAAAGGAGGAAATTAAATTTTACCCACAGACAATGTTGCTAGTCATTTTTTCTGTTAAAGCATCAAAAGCCCCTTTCCATTTTATTTTTTTCAAACATTATCATCATTGGCATCATTTGATATCACAGCTTATAAGAAGCATTTTTCTAGATTTTCTTTAAGATTACCTTAATTTTACTTTAAGTTTTCCTTTGCTTTCTCCTATTCTTTTATAAGCCTTAGGAAAAAGCCTCACACTTTCGGGGATATCATTGAGGAGATGAATGGTAAATTTGTTTGGGGAAAAGTTAGATCAGAATTTGTGCTAATAAACCTGTAACGGCTGAATCATGCAAAAAAAATTTTAGTCGTAGTTAAACGTGGAAACTCACCAATAAAAATATTCTTATTAAAGGGAACAAAATCAATTATATTCAATCTTTCATGATACTACTAGGAATCAGATTTAGTAATACATCACATATGGCAACAAGTTCATCACTATTACCCAGTTATAATAAGTTTTGAATGGGCCAAATGTATTTTGCCACATAGATGCATTTGATCATTGTTGTGAGGGTGAACAATCATGATAATTACATCACTTTTTTTCTGTCATCTCATTACAGGAATAGTAATATGAGTTTCAGAATCTTCAAGAAGTAACAGTGCAGTTTTTTATAACTTGGTTGAATATAATAAAAAAAAATGCTACATAAGTGATGAAAATTAGTCTTGTAAAGCTATCTGAAGATCAAAAAGTTATCCTGTAAGAAGATAATTGTTAACTAAAAGTTATCTAAAGATATTCAGCAAGTATAACTCCGAAATATTTCAATTAATCTTTCTTTTAAGTGTAAACTTTTAATCCACACAGAAATGAAAAAAAGAAAATTTACTTTTTGTCTCAAAAACATATTACCTTCTTCCCTTTACAATGGTTTTTTTAGTAATTGGGATGCAAATTTCTTGAGATAGGCAATTTGACCAAAGGTCAAACAGAGAAGGTATGCATGAATTACTACCTTCCTCATAATCTGAGAAAATAATCTTGCATGAAATAAACCTAGTTTCATTTAAATAAGATATATTGTACCTCTGACTTGATCAAAGGAACAACATAATTCTGGTGCTCAAAGGTACAACATGACACACCTTCATATCTAAACCTCTATAAATGGTTTTTGGTTTAGAATTTAAAAAAATTAGAGATTGCACAAAATAAGATTATTAGTCTATCTATTACTTATTGTATTAAAAATACACACTTATTGTATTAAAAATTGTTATGAGACAAGACATTGTGCTTGTAAGACTTTTTTTTTAGTTCCAAAATCAGATAAATATCTTTATTTAATAAAATAAACATTTCTTTATTATAGCAACCAGTTAAATTACTTAATTAGTAGTTAACCTTTTTGCTGAACAGAAAAACCATCAAATTTTGTCACTTGTTACCAACATGGGCAGCAGTAGTAAAGGTACAACACGCTCTCCTAAAGCAAAGCAAAGAGACAAGACAAACTTATCTCTAGATCAAATGGCCAAAAAAATCTTGTACATGGGGGCTTTTTTCATGATTCATTAAACTTCCTTAGTTTAAAAACTAAAGAAATTTAATGAATAACAAGAATTTTATTTAACCTCTGCAATTTAAAAAATATTTTGAAGTCACAAACAAATCATTTAAAATATTCTAATGTAAAATTTTTCAATATGCATCAATTTATTGTTTTTTGAAGGAAAAAAATACATTGGTCTTTATAAAATTTTTACTAGGTTAAAAAGCAGTAAGTTTTTTTCTTCTTTAAATTCACACATGCAGAATTTACCAGAAAATATGAGGCAAATAATGGTTAACTGTAATGTAACATAGTAATCTGATATTTGAGTAGCATTAATACCTGATTAACAGAAACTTCGGAACTACCTAAGACAACGCAGCATTCAGAGGTTTGCAAATGAGAAGTAAGTGCCTTAGATATAATGCTTGAGTTTATAAAACTCTGAAATGATGGATACTTCAGATGCTAAATGAGAATAAAAATGAATCATGCATTAAAATATGAACATATTTCAGTTATAAATTTATTCTCTTTAGAAATGTTAATATCAAAGATTTTATACATGTTTTTATACTAAATATATGTGAGTAGTTACCTGAAATCTACAATTAGGTCAAAATTCTTTTTTTTAAGAATCTAGAAAAAAAACTTGTTTATACCCATGCTAATCTAGTTTTATAAAAAGTAATAAAATTACAGATCATATTTTGAAAAATTTCTATTTTGTCCAAATCTGCAATTTTATTATTATTATTATTATTATTGATAAAAGATTAATCATCTAAAAAATATCATTAAAAATTTGTTAAAAATAATTTATATTAATTTCATTAGGTATTAAGCTATTAATAATAAATAGTTACCTGCAAAATTATATCTTAATACATGCATATTAAATATAGGTACATACATATACATTTAGATACTGAAATATAATTTTACAAATATAAGTTTTTACTGATAATTGCATATAATTTAATACTAGTGATTTTAGGCAGAACAATAACAATTTTAACTGATAAAAAGATTATAATTTCAGTCATTTTCTCTAAAAAATATTGCAGATATATTTACCTGTAAACTCACTAAATTCTCTTCAGGTAATGCACTTAGCTCTAAAATGATATTTCTTATGATCTCATCAACTCTTTTCATCATAGAATCAAAATGAACCTAAAAAGACATCAAAATTTGATAAATTCTTTCTTTCAAAGTTATTATACTGTATTGTTTTTTATCAAATTAGGTTTACAAGAAACTGTGCAGTGATGAAGATGGATAAAATTTAATTCACTAAGACCCTCATAATTGACAAATTTTGCTTTTTAATTTGGTTTTCCAAATTTAACAAAACAAATATAAAAAAACCAATATCAGGAAAAGAAAATTTCTCTAGTTTGTAGGAAATTTAATAAATATACAGCAATTGCAAAAATATTTTTCTTTGGAAATTGGGGGAGTATTTGCTAGAAAATAAACAGTAAATAAGAAGTACATACTAGGTTATTTTCCAAAAAATATGCACATTAAAGTAATTCTAACAATTTCTTTAAAATAAAAATAAAATTTTATAATATACTTTAGACAGATTTTTGCCATATATTAAACTACTTTTTATTAAATTTAAGTGATTTCAATTGATTATTATCACTAGAACAGTTTTTAACACTTAGTTTATATTAAGAAGCATGAACAAAAAAAATTGAAAACAGGAAATATAATTAATATATTAATATATAACTTTTATGTTCTCTTTGTTATAGGAACACTAGTTGTAAGTAAAATTGTAATCTTTTATACTCAACTATTGTACCTACCTATATTTTCATATTGAGAACAGCAAATTTGTTTATAATTCAACCTGTGTAATTCAGATTTAAAAAAGTCCCACAAAATGTCAGGTTATTTGAGGGAAATATCAGGCAGTAAAATATATAAGAGAAACCAAATGATTTAAATCTAGCCAAATGATAATGTTGCCAAACAATAAGAAACAATCAGAATAATAAAAACATTTAAAAAATTATATAATTTTCATCTATTTTTTAAATTTTGCAAAGAAATTAATGAAAATTCTTTAAAAAAACTCTATAACTGCTCAATAATTATTATCTGCAAATAGAATATGTCCATTAATAAATCATTCACTGTTCTAATATTTTTATAAAACAGAAATATTAAAAGCTGTTTACAATAAAAGATAATCAGCAAATAAGAAATAAATTCAGATTCTATCTTCATGTTGACATAAATTATTAGCAAAATGGGACAGCTCAAACTTTAATTAAAATTTCTAAATTTTAAAGATGAATAAAGCAATTTTCTCGCTTTAAAATTTTTAACAAAGAGTTGTTGCTTTTTTGCTGACTGCTATACATATAAGCCAGATAACATCCCTCGGACCCAAGTGCACTTTTGGCCCAACCGATATGTTATTCGGCTACTAACCTGAAGATTCAGAGTTTGGGCCTAGCGCAATCCGCTGATCACCTTAAATGGTAACCCAACGACCGACATTGGATAAAACGCAACCTTCGCATGTAGCTTCATTCAACTGTCGTGGCGCCCTCTATCAGAAACTCAAAGCTTTAGCCGTGCATTAAATACGACAGTTGTTAACATCACCACCAACTCACTTAAGTATCGTTCGCCAAAACTCACTGGGGAGATACTCTGTGGTGATTGCTACACATATAAGCCAGATAACATCCCTCGGACGGAAGTGTACTTTTGGCCCAACGGATATGTTACGTGGCTACTTCATAATTTTTTAATACTTTAAATACTTTCATAATTTTTTTTTAAAAAAATGAATGAATTCTTATATAAAACTATTACCCTTTTTCTATCAAAATAATTTCCATAAAAATTTAAAGTAGGGATTGCTTATGATAAAAGAGCATTTCACTAAAGTTATGTCTTCATAAGATTACTTCCTTTTTAATTAAAAAATAGATGATAAACTATATAGTCAAATGATTATATCATATAGTAAAGCCATCATAATATCTTTCATGAATCATATACATATCAAAATGTTTGAAAAAATGACATTGGGAATAATAAATCCATATTTAGCACTGATGATTAAAATATGCCAAAAATGAATTATCAATTAATGCAGACATCAAATTCTTTATATTTTTGAATAAACATTAAATGAATATGAAAGATAAGACGTATCTTCCATTTTTTAAAAGAAAAAAATAAATTCAAAAAAGTGAATAGGGGGTGGGAGGAGATAATGTTCTCAATAAATATGCATTTCATATAAAAACAGTTACATAGCTACAGAAAGGTAGAAGATTACAAGTACACAACAGCTATTTGAATAGGTAAAAAACTGATCTTTAGTATTTGTCAGGATGAAAACTAAGCATAAACTAATGAAGAATGTTTTATAGCTAACAATTGTTACTTGCTAACCAATTTTGTATACTATGATTTTTGGCAATATCATTCTCCTATAAGTTAAAAATAAGTAAAGTAATAAAAAATAACATATTTAAATTCCAAGTTTGCAATTATTATCCATATTGTATAGAAGCATTATGCAAACATAAGTCCTTCCAGTTCCTATAATGCTGCAAAGAAAGAAAATATTGAAAGAAAATTCTATAATGTATGTATTGCAATTGAGATAGTAGTTGAAAGAAATATTATATATTACTATATCGTGAGAAATGTTAATTAACCTGTTTACGCCCATCTTAATATAAAGTATAGATTGTAATAAATTTCTTTTACATTATGTTAGAAACTCTAAAATTAAGTTAATTATGAAATGAAGTTAAATTTCAAAAATTTGTCTCCTTATTAAAAAAAAAAATTTTTGAAAATAATCAGAGTATTGATTTAAAAACTTATTACAGATTATATATATATATATACTTCCAAATTACTGGCATTATCTCAAAAAAAATCAATTTTTTATAATGGGTTTATATAAAGTTGAAAATTCTTTAAAGGTTTGAAAAAAGATGCCAACTTTCTATGCAAAGTAAAAGTAAACAATAGGATGTGTTTGGTTTAGACATATAAGTAAATGTATCTGTCTTATACAGATGATATCAGTGTTAACTGGTTACTATAATGCACTAATTTAAAATTGTATCATAAAACAAAATAAGTGTGAAAATAAATAAATAAAAAATTCTACTCAATCATATACTGTACAACCTACAGTTCATGATATTGAAAGGCAATATTATATCTAGTTTTCTGCCAGGAAAAGAGAAGAATGGTTATATTTTCCTTCAATGATGGAAATTCATTAAAATAAAGCTAAATCTCCTACTTTAAACTTCAAAATAATAATAATAATAATAATAAGCTTAGTTATTAATTGCTATATTAAAATAAAGTGGCTTAGAATCAACATATAATTCAAACTATTTTAAATTATCAGTTAATGCTAAGCATTATCAAGGAAAAAGTATTTTACCAAAGAATTCTGCATTACTTCAACTGCTTTTCTAAGTTGGTGATCAATAAACATATGATTTTTTAAAACAAACTCAAGATCTTTACATTTGAATATTGTTCCGAAGCACAAACAAGTATCTTTAGTACCCTTGATATCATTAACGCAATTCATCCATGAATTCACATGAAATACAACAGCTACTATGACTTTATACTCTGATATGTATAATCTTGAAGCCCATTCATTATAAGGTTTGCAAGAATCCACTTCACTAAGGAGTAACTGTCCGCACATAATGGAGTATATTTCCATATCAGACGAATATTTAGATTCAGTATGGAGAATATCCTTGTTGTGTTTGGAAATGTTGAATTCACGCAATGTATTACAAGATATTTCAGACAACAAATTATTTTTACAATCATTAACAAACCACAGTTTTTGAATTTGAGGTCCCATAATATGATCCCATGATGACAAAATAACGGCTTCCATATTTAAATGCCACAAAAAATCAATTTAATATTTTTCAATAATTCTGATACTGATTTCTTTGGTTGATCTTTAGAAATCTACTATTTTATTATGTTTCTAGAAACAGAAGAATTATGATATTAAACCACAAGGTGAGAGTCAGGACTCGAGTTGCAAGAGAGGAAGAGGGGTAAAGGAAAACTATTTCCGAATCCCATGAATTAGTAAACAATAGTCCTTTTAGAAAATTTTGAAAAGGAAATTCCCATTGTTGTCATGATGAATGTTCCACTTCACTTCATAGAGTATTGGAATCTGTCGGTTTTACCAAAGTTACACAGTATACAATTTATCTTTCTTTCTTTTTTTCTTTTTTTACTTAAATAATGTTGCAAGAAAAAAAGATGAATGAATTTTGTAAACTGCAACAAAATCAATTCCTATTCTGAAAGACGAACGAGAAAATTCCATCGAAAGTAATAATAAAGAATCTGGAGACATAGTTTCATTATGATTTGTCAGGTATATTTTCAAAACTTTTTTTACTGGTTAGTAAAAATTTATTTTGCTTACTGAATATTTGCCTTTAGGTAAGCTTAGTCAAATTTTTATTTGATTATTTTTTTTATTTGTGAGTGATTAAGAGAAATTTACTTTTCATTACCTTAATTTTCTCTTCAAATTGGCATAGTGAATAATGACACTTGATAATAATAAAACTTTCCCCTTCTTGTCATAAAGCCTAAATTATTTTGTATATTTAACAGAATGAATGGTAATTAATTATTAACATTTGTTTCGTGGACTTAATATCACAAAAAGGGGAGAAATGTTACTTTTGACACTGCGCAAATAGTGTGCGCACTTTAATAAGGGTGTAGCTGTCTGCAGTGACTGAATCAGAGATTCCTTTTATGATTATTTCTTTTTATTTATTTTCCGTTTACATTTAATGTGGTAGACGAAACGGTGGACTGCTGTTCGAAACTGTCAACGTCGCGTGTTAATCAATGCTAACAACTCTTGCATTTTGCCTCTAATCTACTTAGAAAAAATATCTGTGATATGTTTTATTAAATCGATATTTTTTATTATATAGGAAATAATGTGTCATTATATGTTACCAGGAGATATAATACGATTAAATGTTGGGGGAACAAGGTAAATATGTGTTTTGTGAGTCAAGATGTAGAGATTTACTGGTAGTATTATATCAAATGTAAATTATTAATTTTTTTCTCGGTGAAAGATTCATTTTATTTGTTGAGCATATATTTTAAAAAAATTCCTCATATTCGATTAACTGTAAAGCAGATTTTGTTTATTACTTTTATTTGTAGAATTTTTACTGAACTACAGATAATTATTCTTGATTGTTTTAAATAGGTCTAATTTGAAGCATATTTTTTTATTTTCATATTTTTATCTATAATTTTTAGATAACATGTTAGCACGTAAAGTGACCCAATTTTTCTAAGATGTTTAAAATTGAAATTTAAAGAGGAACTAAGGTTAAGGTAATTTATCAGTCAATGAACTACATTAAGTTTAATTCATTGATTTATGAGCTAATTTGATATATGATATTTCAAAATATATTTTAACATATATAATATTTTAAAAAATACCATGCAAATGTGATATTTCAAAATATTTACTATAATTTGCACACTCTACATGTATAATCAATAATTTGTTAGGTTATGTGTGTGTTATGGTGATTATGATTAATCTGTTAGTATAATTAATTTCTGGCATTATTTTAATTCAATTTATTATTCTGTTGATTTTTTTCCCATGTTATTGAGACTATATTTGTAGACAATGCCAACATAGTTTACACAAATTTAACTTTGTCATTTTTAAAAAAAATTCAAAATAGTTAATACTTCATTGATTTTTTTTCTTTTTTTTGAAGATTTATAGTAAAACTTTGCCTTATTTATATTATTAATTGTCTGAAAATGTTATAAAATGAATTGAGATGTTTGTGATTAGTAATTCTAAGGTAATCATATATATGTGTTGAATTTTGCTTAATATTTTGAAACATCCTATTATCATTTAAAGTTTTATTCATAGACAATTAAATACCAGTTTATCTTCAAACTTTAGAATTACTTTTCATGTGTATTCTTTCTAGTTTACTGTTATCAAAAATTTAGTCATAGTGTTTGCAATTGATTTTTTATTCAAGTGGTATTTAATTTAATGAATTTTTTTCATACTTTATAATAAAAGATTATTTAATTTAAGTTAATATTTTGTAATTTAGGTTAGCAACATCCCGGCAAACATTAACATGGGTACCTGATTCCTTTTTTACAAGGTACGTTTTTAAATATTGACCTTACAATTCATATTTGTATTTGAATGTTTGATCATAATTAATGTTAAAAATAACTTAACCATCATCTTGGTTATAATATCACATATAAATTGTTATAATCTGTTAAGTTAATATCTATCAAGATATTATTATATTTTACTTGGGAATAAATAATTGAACTTATTTTAGCATTTAAAATGATTGTGCAAAATATAGTAAAATTGAATTTCAATGTTTTTGCTATTTCTTTTTGAATTATATTTCCTGGTACGGATCAGTAATTTATCATTTTAAAAAAATGTTTTAGTGGCAGTAAGGAATGTTGTGATTGATGATGGTTAACTCTTTAAATATTTTTTTTTCTTGAATTATCACCATAAATTTACGATCCTCCCATTTAATTTCTAAAATATGCTTGAATGTCGCACCAGCAACATTCTGACAAGGTCAAGAATTCTCCAATGTGGGATGGAATAAACATTTCTCTATTGTTTAAATGCAGTTTAGATATAAATTTTTTGTAATAAACTACTTATATGGTGGCAGAATAATAAGAATCTTCCAACTAAATGATGATTAATGAGAGAAAATAAAAAAAGCAAATAGCTGCTTAGTGACCAAATGTTTGCCCATAGTCTGTATTTAATATCAGCAATGCTCCTTTGCTCTCAGTCAAGTTTTAATTTTGAGAGAAATATTAGAAACTAGTTCACTGTATATTCTCTGTAGGCAGGAAAAGGGGCAGGGAGCAAGAGTGAGGTTGGAAGGATTTCACTGTAATAGCCATTGAATAAAATATCTAATGCACTGATTTCTGTTCAAATGAAAACTCATGACTCCTGGATACATTATTAAGGACCCCTCCATTTTCATGAGATATTGCAACATAAAACTTAGAGGGTCCCCACCATAACAATTGAATTGATTTTGCCACTTTGAATGTAAAGCTAAGCAATGAAAATGTTCTTTCATTAGTATGCAATCGTAGTTTAAAATAGCATTTTTTTTACTAGTATATATTTTATCAAAATGACTAACATGATCATATTAATACATAAGTGAGGTCATTACAATTGGCCAGAATTGCTGAGATTAATTTTGTTATGTCAATCAATTGTGATGAATTTATTTCTCTTATCACAACAAATTTATAATAAAAATATACTTATTTATGTAAGTAAAAAGTGAACAATAATGATAAAGCATTCTGTTCGGTTAGCTGTACTTCTAAGGGACGAAATCAGCTTGAAATGAAAGTTATCACAGCTGAGGTCTATGTCAATGCTTTATTTTAAGATATCTCTTGAAATTGTGAGGAAGAGGATAAGTGACCATTCATGGTATTAAATTGGCAAAATTGAACCAATAGTTGGAGTTGTGTGGCTAGTTCATTAAATTTTCTTGTTTACTCCATTCATTCCTATTTTTAAAAGATATTGTATTGTAAAAGATATTGTATAAAGATAAAAGATATTGTATAAACTTAGACAAATACCTAAATCTCTATAATTGGACAGATTTTTCCACTTCAAAACAATAGCTAAGCAATCAAAAGGTTTTATCATAACTATACAATTATAATTTAAAATAACATTCTCTTTCTTTCTTTCTTTTTTTTATATGTATTTAATCAAATTTGACCATGACTATATTAATACCATTAATGGGGTAGTAGAATGTGGCAAGAATTAACAAGATCAATTTATTCATGCCAGACAATTTGAATGAACTACATCTTATCATAACGGAAGTATAAAATATATAATTAAATAACATATGTAAATATTGCATATTAATGATAGTGTTCTGTTCGGTTGGTTCTACTTTTAACTTTACTATCTGAAATTCTTATGTACTGACATTGATGAAACTGGTTGATTTGTTGAGGCTGAGGGCTTTGTCAAAATTTTATTCTACGATATATCTCTCGAAATATAAATGTTGTGTAGATGATCATTGATGATGTATTAAGGAATAATTATAATATAATAATTATGTATCATAATAATTATATTATATTACATTCATATGAAACAAAAACTTTCAAAATCAGTGTAGTGGTTGTGGATGGGAACTTAGTCTTTGATATCTACTGCGAATATACCACACAATAATATTTTTTATATTTTCTCTTGAAAATGGAGGGTAGGGGAAGTTAATGATTATCAATTACACATTTAAATATCATGAAACAGAAATTGGCAAAATCAGACCAGTATATGGGGTTGATTCATTAGCTTTCTTTATTATCCTAATTATACAGATAATGTGATATCAAATGAAATGCATAGAACTGATGTACAAATTTTCATATCATTAGTTTTGTTATGCAACAAAATAAAATGTCAGCTGATAAGAAATAAAAACAATTGCTAATTTGTTATTAAATTTAACTACTGAGTAATATTTTAAACTAAATAAATTAAATTTATGCTAAACGAACTCTAAATAATATTAAATCAACTGTCAAAGATCTTTTGAACTCAAATTTAGATGATTTATCTACGTATAATACCTTAGTTATTATAATTACTGTAAAAAGTTTTGAGGGAGTTGATTTTAAAAAAATGTTATCGTTTATTAAAAATCTGAATATTAGCCCCAAATCTCTAAGTAAAAATACTTATCTGAATATTTTCTTTGATATATAAATATAATTATATAATAATTTATAAGTTCATATTCTTCTGATATATAAATATAACAATACTATATTTGTATATAAATGTAATGATATTTTAAACTCTAGTTTCAATTATAATTAATTTCCAAATTTTTGTCTTAATTTAGTCAATAATAACTTCATTTTAGAGTGTTCTATTATTTCCTGATCCATTCAACTTTTTCTAGCTAATAAATCAAATGAAGTTAATGCATAATTGACTCCAAGTGCTGAGTGAATGGATAATAAATCACTGATGTAAATAGATTCTTTTAAAGAATTCCAGCATTTCTCTTGTCAGAGGTCAACACATGAAGCTCTGACAAACTTCAGTGTGTGTCAGATTTATGAGAATATCATAGTATATAAGACCAGAGATAAAGGTTTTGTTCCTTTTTTACACCTTATAAACCTTCTTCTGCTATTGTGCTGAGCTGCTTGCCTCTTGAGATGGAATAAAAACAAAATTGAAAATTCAACATGTTTTCTCTATGATTTTTAGCCACAATTCTGCAATTTGCTTCCAATCAAAATTAGTATGGATTGCGTTACATAAATATATGTAAAATCTGTATACATATGTAAGCGTAATTTTGCAGCTGTGAAGAGAAGAAACTTTATCTTTTTTTGTCTTCAATTTATTTCACTATGAGAGTCTTAGGAAAGAGGTGATAAACTGACACCTATTTATGTCACAATTCAAGATCAAAGTGATAAATTTTTCTCTTCAAGGATTTTGCTATGAGATTTTGATATGTGCAGACTCAGGAAAGGGAAACTTGGATATCTTTAAAAGAATATTCTAAGTATTAGGGATTTTTATCCTTTTGCTTGGAGCATGAAAAAATGCTGAGTCATCAGTTTTCTAGAGCATGTTTTAAAAAAGATTAAATGAAAAGTGGGAATTGATTGTGGAAATAAGAGAACATTTTAGAATAAAATTAACATGTGCTTTGATAAAATTTATTATATTAATTAAAATTTAAAAATACCATTACATATTTGTTTTTATATATGCTATGAGTTCTTTGAAAGTAAGATTATTGTTGGCAACACAAGAAAGTATTCACATGCTGCAAAATTTATGCAAATCTTATTTAACTCTCTAAATCCCTTAAGAAATTTTTCTTCTAAAGTTTGGTGGATGTTAAAAAGCATTTTTTTTCTTATGGATTCCACGAAAATTTAATAATTGAAAACACATCAAAATGCATCCATGTATTCACTGTATTATCCTATGTCTTGTATAATAATAATACTCTAATAGTTCCATGGGATATAATCAAAGCAGTTGATGAAAGTTTTAATCCATACAAATTTTCATCGTATTGATTAATTATCCAACCAATCAAAACTGTTGTTAAAATATGACACTTGATTCATTTGTCTTCATGTTGGTTATTCTGTGAAATGTATAAAATACAGTGAAGGATTATTGAATCAAATGTGTAATATTGTGTCAGCTTAAATGTCATCAGGATCCTTGAATTGATTTCTTAGTTAGCAGATTAAAAACAATCAAAAGGAAATATCTTAATTATTTGTCACCATATCAGTTATTCTATCAAAAAAAAAAAAAATAGCAACAATCAGATGTTTGACACTCTGCCAACTTAATATTATTAGTATTCATCGCATAGATTTTTTAGCAAAGCGACCAAAACTAATCAATAAAATACATTAGATTAACTTGCAATCATGCTGGTTATTCTGCCATCAAGTTCAGACCAAGCTGAATGGATAACAAAGGCTTTGGACACTTCACTCACTTAACCATTGTTAAGCAGAGTGCCTCAACTTTATAACTCAAAAATGAGATTAAAAATAACAGATTCTTTGACATGAAACTCTGAGAATCTTCTTCTAAAACAGTAAAAAAATTTACTGACAAAACTTTTAATTTCTCACTGATGGTTTAAAAAACGATCTCTGATAGGGTGCAGCTGTCCCTTTTGTATCATCACCTCTTATTATGCTTGGGAAGAACTAGATTGAAGTTTTATTAAGGTTTCATTCTGAATTTGTGTTATTAAATAGGTGACAGAATGTAAATTTTTATTTTCATTTTCAGTATGCTGAGTGGAAGAATATCCACATTAAAAGATGAAACTGGTGCGGTAAGCATGAAATTTATTTAATTTTATTTTGAATTTAAGTGCATAAACTTCATTTACTTTGTAATTATTTGTAGTTTTAATATATTTTCAGTAACTGAGTCATAATAGGTATTATCTTAGGTAATATATTTCCTTCATTAAATAGAGTTGTTTAAAAACTTTTGACAACTTAAAAAAAATTGTCTTAAAAAGCCAGTATGGTTTTAAGTTCTTTTTATTTTGATTATTCTATCAAAGTATGTCACCAATTTCACTTCTGTTTGATAAGTGCAATATAATTATATTAATGCATTTTTATTATTTGTGTAATCATCCAATCAGTAAAACCATACTGCTTGTGAATGTGAATACTAATTATAAGCTTTAAAATCAGAAATGTGATATTTTTCACTGGTAATTTTCGCTCTGAAAATTTTATTTAAAAAGACTGCAACAACTGAAGTTTACTCTATGATTTTTGTATATATCTATCAATAAAAAGTCATCAGATGAGTATTTTCTATAATTTGAATGTGTTCCAGATTGAACTATTTTAAAGGAAATTTACATGATGGTGAGTATGCTAAATAAATTTAGATGCAGTATTACAAAATAAATGATTTGAGCAATTTGAATGTGTGGCCTATGATTGCTGTTATAGTTACAAATACAATTATAAATCATCATTTGATTGAAAATTCAATTATAAAGTATAATTGAAAATTTCAATAAAAACTAATATATAATTGAATATTTAATTATAAAACAAGACTGATACATTTTAAACTGATCTCATTTTTTAAATAATATTAATTTTTTGATAGCCCTCTGCATTTTAATTATATATATATATATATATATATATATATATATATATATATATATGGAGTATTTTTTAAAAAATGAGGAATGGGAATTTAAATTTTGCTCTACAGTTACCTCATATTCAATATTTTTCTTGAAATTTAAAAGAAATTTACTGAGATTTTTATTTTAAATTGATATGAGCATCAAGGATTAAATAATAAATGATTTCGTTTCTGTCGGTTGCTTGTAAAAAGTTTTTTTTAAGACTTTCTGTGGTTAGTCTTTAAATTAGAATTTTAAAAATATTCATGATATTTTCTTTATAGGACCTTGAAAGAAATATTTATTATTATATGAATAACTTGAAAGAAGTTGCATATCAATAAACAATTTCTTTGGTTTTGTTACATGATTACTAATAATTTAAATATGTCTTTGCTATTTATGGTAATATGGTGTATTTTTAAAATAATAAATAAATCTCAGAGAGTGAACAATTTAAGACTTTCTAGTTTTGTTTTGTTATACAGTTTTTATTTTGTATCTTAAGAAAATACTTTTAATGGAAAAACTCTATTATGTTTATGTGGTAATGACCTCTTTAGTTGTCTGTCTCATGGTTGAATGAATTAGTCTATTTCTCCAGTCGACTACATTCTGTTTTAATTTGCCTGTTCATTAGAAATTAGATTAACTTGTTGACTATATTTTCATTGTAGCTGAAATTTATATAATATATTTTCAGAATATATTATTTTCTGATTGTTGTTTTTTAAGTTGCTGATTGCATGGTAAGAAAAAAATGGAGAAGAATAACCATTACATGAAATAAAATATTACCAATATTATGTATTTGCTAGACTCTTCACTGAGACATTTTTAAGTAAATAAATTATTTTTAATTTTTGATGGTATCTTTCAAAAATGGTAACTAAAAATATTTGTTGATGTGAACATCTTGTTCAGATATTATTAATGTGCTGTTTACTCCAAAATTAAGATAATTCAGTCTTGGAAAAAAAATGGATTATAAGAGTTTTTGGTTTTTGAATTTTTCTGAAATTTGATAGGTACTCAGTTTTTATATTTAATTTTTTTTTTCTGTTGTAGATATTCATTGACAGAGATCCTAAATTATTTAATATCATTTTAAATTTTATGAGGACAAAAGATGTTGATTTAAGGTAAGTTGTTTTTTGAGAGTGTCTATAGCAAATTTACTGTAATTACTATGATTTTCCTCTTGCTTACAAATTATGTTTGCTTTGGAACGTATTTAAAGCTGAATTGAAATTTATTGTTTTTTAAATGATTATTTATAATACATCATTTAAATTTTTGTATTTATCATGATCAATGGAGTATTGTTTCGAATAATCCACTCTGGGAGCTCGCTTGTTATATTTTAGCCGTATTATGTGATACCCCACTTCTGACACTAGTTGTTACGAATAATTCTCACTCAAGAACGATGGCGAAAATGCAAACTTTTTTGTCTATGAAAATGCATATTAAATAATCGCCACACAAGATACAAATTTACAGCGAATTAACTGTATTTAATTCACTAATATCGGTTTGCAGCAAAACTATAGAACACACGCCAACGAGAGAAAAACGCTCTCTCAAGCTCAGCCAACCAACGTAGCTCGTTGTCCGAACTGGTCGGATTCCCCTCCTTAAGCCATGCTTTTTAAATAGCGTCCCACTAAAGTGGGTGGGGCAAACTCTGAAACGGAAATTTCTCCAACATTCTATAAAAACAAATCTTTATTTTCTTGTTTCTACTACACATTTTAGCATGTAGTAAAAAACGTTAGCTACCTCATTGCGTCACCAAATTATTCAAATATGGCGATGTTTTGTTGTAAATCCCCTTAGAACGGACCTTTCACGCTGACTCGTGATTCCATTACGATTAATTTTATACAGTGAAACTATTTACAAATATTTGCAATATTTACTCAAAAATTCATTCATATTTACAATATTTAGATCCAATTTGTACAAAATTCATAACAGTATTGTCATCTATAAATAAAAAGTTTTGCTAATATTTTAATAAAATGAGAGTTTGCTGAAACTGTTTTATTACTAGAACTTGAATAATTGTTTCTGCCATTTCAATATCATTTTTAATTTTAATTTGAAATAGAGCTTGAATGCATAATTATGTTTAATAATGCAACTTCAAAAACTTAGATCATATTTCTACATAAGAAATCCTAAATTCTTTAATTTTAATAATGTGCCCATTATTTTTATTTGATTTTAAATTTATTTGTGTATATGTGTGATTTTTGCTTTTGTGTACAAAGAATAAATAAAATATTTTTTTAAAAATTTTATTTTAATTTTGACAAATCCCCATGTTTAGATCATTCTGAGGCTGAAAAATATCTGTTTGTCTGTGGCAAAGATAACTTCATAATGAATTGAACTAGACAAATGAAATTTTGTTTACTGTCTTTATAAAAAATTTGTAGATTTTTTTTGAATTATTGAGCAAAATCCTTTAAGAAGTATGTCTAACTGGCTGCTCTCATATTAAATTACACAATAACTACAAAACAAAGAGAAATACATGCATACAATTTGGCGTACAAATTTAACATCTATAATGTAGACACGTCAAATTTTGAACCAAACTAAGTCCAACTAACAGTCAACCATCTTTTGGTCTTCCATTATAAGAAACATGTGAACATAATAACTCAAAAATGCAATGACTGAAATACATTTTTTCATTTTGTAATTTTGTGTTGAATCTTTGTTTCAATTGGCTGGAAAATGAAAGAAATTTCAATTTCGAGTATGCATGCCAGGGATTGATTGCCACAAAAAGTTTGCCAAGAATCACAAGATAAATTCATTAAAAATGTTAAATTCATGCCAAAGGCTAATATTTTATAATTATTGTACACCAATGCTATTTAATGTGCTTTCAAAAATACTACCTTTAATAGAAAGTATGTGAAGAAAATTTAGGGAGCCACTCTTGCTAGTTAAATATGTTTTAGTATATTTATTTTTGATTTTAAAAATTTCCTTTAAAAAAATAAAATTGTGGTCAACTGATTGAGAATATAATAAATATGAGCTTTTTCCAAATGATGACACAAATATTTTCAATGTGAGCATTAACTCCATATTCAAGATTTAAAAAAAAAAGAAAAGAAAGAAAGAAATGCATTGATAAATATAAATTAATTATGATAAATACAAATATTTTATTTTACAGGTTTTTTTTACTATTACATTTTTTAAATGTTATTTTTCTTTCTTTTTTTTTTTTTTTTGGTAACTAAGGGTAGGATTTATTTTTATTTATAATCAGAGGTTGTTCATTTAAATATAGTAATGATTCTTTCCCCCACATTATGTTTGCTTTGCTGTGCAATGTGCTTAAACCAATTTTTGTTTTGTTCAGGTTAACAAAATTTTTCTGAATTGAAAGAAAGTTTTACTACTGTCAATTCTTGAAGAAAATCTCTCGCTCTCTCTCCCTCTCTGTTTGTGTGTGTGTAATATATCTCAGCTCTGTCAAAAACATTAACTTGTATCAGGTGTTAGAGATTTTAAAAAGTTATTAAGTAGTTTGTTGTTTATTACTTTCTACAACTGTATCTACTTATACAACTTATTATTTTCTGCTACTGTATTTTATTTTTTAGTAATGTGGATATAAGCACTTTAAGGCATGAAGCTGAATTTTATGGAATATCACCTCTTGGTAAGGTTATAGAATAGATTTATTTTTGTTTGTAAACTAAAACTGCCTCATTTTAAATGAATAATTCAGTATATTTTTTATGGTTTCAGATTTTTGAGTTGTTAATATTACAATATATGCTGGTAATATCATGAACCATTAAAACTTTATTATTACTGAAGATGCATAAGTACATCCAAAAATTTGTTAGCAGTGTGTGTTTCATTTTGAAGTGTACTTGGGGATAATATTTTTATTCCCTTAATGATCTAGCAAATTAAATATCTTTTACCTATTGATATACCTACAAAAAATGGTGCCCTAGGCAAATATTCCTCTATCCTTTCTTTTAAAACCTTCCCCTTTTTAAAAAAATCTCAATAATCATATCCTTCTTTTGGAACCTAAGAAAAGGAAGTAAATAATAAAATTGCAACATTTTTGCATTAATTTTATCTATTCGTCTTCTGTAACCATTTACTTAACTCATCAAATTAATTGTACTGTTTTTAATTTTGTCAAAAACGTTTTATTTAAGTAATGAAATTATTTAATTTTTGATATGCTGAAAAATTTAATTTCTACGAAGGACTGAGAAAGGAATTAAAAAATTATAAAAGGGGGAGGGGAGTTCCAAAAAAAATGAGGTGCTCTTTTAGCTAAATTTTGGTGCATAGACATCATGATATGGTGTGGTATATATTATAGCTAATGATTTAGGATTTTACATTTAATTATTTTTAAAAATGCAATGACTGGTATCCTATGTCATTTAGTTATTATAATTTATCATTTTGTTGAGACATGAATTTAATTTGATTTGCAAAATTGCAATATAACTTTAAAAAGTAATTTCAACAGATATAGAAAAGTTAATATTATTCTCTAATATTAAATTATTAATAAGACATTAAAACAGCTGTTTGCATTTAAAAAAATTTTTATCTGGAAGAAAATTAAAACCAATATATTCTGTAGATATCATACTTTAAAATGTTCACAAGTCACATTTTCACTGAAAGAAACACACCAATAAATTATGTGCATTTTTTAATACTGATATTTTAGAGTTAACTCCTCTATACTATGACAAACAGAATTACTTTGTTACATTCTTTACTTTCTCTAAAAATAGAAAAAACAATTATTGCTTATGAAGTTGGTATCTAATAAGTATAAATATGGAAGTTTTTAACATTTTATCATGCTTGCCCTCAGACGCCCTTTAGAATGCTTCTCCTCTAAAATCATCTGAAGATGGTCAAGTATATCCTTATTTCTCAATGAGACACATATCTTTGAAAAAGTC
This sequence comes from Argiope argentata, assembly GCA_026289955.1. NCBI lineage: Eukaryota > Metazoa > Arthropoda > Arachnida > Araneae > Araneidae > Argiope > Argiope argentata. The sequence goes on from JAOUZG010040121.1 coordinate 51,884, forward strand.
TTGAACATTCTTGGATTTTTCTGATTTGATTTAAATTTTCAAATTTTTATAATAATAATAATATATGAAATTTTATTTTGAAAAATCTAGTATGAATTGATTCCCAGACTAAAAAGTATAATAACGTTTATATTTTCCCATACTTAATAAGAGCCATTATAGTTTTTAAGACACTGTGGAATAAATTTTTCTTTAAAAGAGCATGTTTTCCCTACAATGGAACTAAATGATTTTCAATTTAGTATTCCTATTTAATTGTAGTATTTAATTTTATACTTAAAACATTCAGATTGATATAACCCCCTTTCATTTTTTTGTTTCCCTTTCTGTATTGAAAATGCTCTTCAAATCACCAAACTACTTTTAAGATTTTAAGATAGAAATTATGATATTATTTTGATTCTTTAATCCAAATCACATGCGTTAAAAAGAAAATAAAAGATAATATAAAACATATTTGCATTAGATTAATTATAATAGCTGTTAAAATTTCAATTTTTTTACTGTCCATGTTGTAGCTGATGAAATATTTTCATTTTCACATTACAGTTAAAAGATTAATACTATGTGAAGATCTCAATCATTCATCATGCGGTGATGTATTGTTTCACGGGTATTTACCTCCTGCAGGTAATTAGGATATTTTTTTAAGTATGAAAAATACATTAATTCTATATGTGGCCTGTCCCATTTGGTTAGGTCAAGTGGATTAATACAGTTTTTTTTAAAACCTTCTTAATATTAAATAAATGTGATTAATTTCTAGCTGTCCCACCTAATGATCATCAGCTATCTAAAAATACAGACAAAAAAGAATCACCTGCAGCTCGAACAGATAATCCTAGTTCATCTTCAGCAACTTCATCTGCTAGTGGAAGTAATTCTTCTACTTCTGAATCAAGGCCTGGTTTAGTGTTTCGAATTATGTCCGATCATTCTCATCAAAGAACTGCATCAGTATCATTATCAAGAACATCTGATGGTTGGCCTGCATCTTCTTCTTTATCTCGCAGTTCATCAGATATAAGAAATATTGGTCGTAGACATTCTAGAGCATCATCTTTAGACATGCGTCACTCCAGAAATTCTTCTGCTGATTTGAATAAAACTTTTAAAATTGACTTTGGTTCATTTTTCAATACTCATGGTGAGTGTTTTTTTTTTTTCCTCCATTTTTTATCACAGTCAATGTATTATTTAAAACTACTATTGATTATATTAGCTATTTAATATAAAAATTACTTTATTATGCACCTAACCCTTGATCAGTAAAGTATGATTTTTGTTTCATGTGGTTGAATAAATGCAGTATATCTTCTATTTATATGTAACTAGCTCTTACCCGTGACTTCGTGCGCGTGGAAATTTTGATGTGTATATGTGAGAACTGACAGTATAAAATGTTATCAAAACCGTTTGCATGCATAAATTTTCAACGTCAATTGGAGCAACGTAAAGACGTGAATTTTAAGTACCAGTTAGGGTAACGCAATGCAGATTAGAACATTTTAATTTCAATTCATCTATTTTATTTTCATTCAAAAGCACTTCTGAAGGAATCGAAATATCTACTAATTAACAATGTTTAATTTTAAATTTATTTTACACTACGAAAACAAACAGAATTGTTTGAAATAATTGGTCAAAAACATGTTACGTCTAACATCATTAGCGCGGGAGAAAAACTACTTAAAATGTACTTGAAACTATAAAGGCACTTTTAAAAATTTAATCGAAAATTATGAAAATAGGAAAAAGGAATATGTACAGCAAGAAAAAAAATCAGGAGAAATGAACAGGAAATACTGAATTATATTAACTCAAGAACAGCGTAAGAAAAAAAATTAATAAACCTGTCTTTAGAATAGCAAGATAATATTAAAATGAAAAACGGAAACAAAAAAAAAACAATTAGATTTTTTTAAAAAAATTTTTGTTCTGATGAAAAAGGCTTCTTGTCGGGAAATCCTACAATAAATCACAAAGAATTCCATTAGATAAGTTGATATTAAAAGAATACAGGAAATAGAAAAATAAAAACAAACGATTCAAAAAGCTCAGGCAGATGTTTTCAGTTTTTGTTTGTTTTTGGGGGGGGGCGGGAAAGTTAGCAAAAAAGTTAAGAAAATAACCACTCTATTAACCGGAATAAAAATTAGCCTATGTTCTTCAGTAGACTATCATCTATCTTTGTGCTAAATTTCATCCAATTTCCTTCAGCCGTTTTGGCATGATTGAACCCATCATCCATCCAAGCTTTCACATTTATAATAGTAGTATAGATGCTTGAATTGGATCAGTAGTAGCATGATTAGTCAATTGTGAATCTGAAACAATAAGTAATTCGACATTTTATTATAATGACCAATTATAAAAGGGATGCATTACCTAAAGAACGTTTTTATTTCTTATTTTATTTTTTCTTTATTTATTTGATCCTAAAATTTAAAAATGGAGTGGAAAATTGTATATATTTTTTTCTATATCAGGTAATTAATTTGCAAGAAGTTCTGTAAAGATTTGTGATAATATTTTATTAAGAGTAATATCAAATAGTTTCTTCTATGTCCCTGGAAAGTAAATTAAAGAGGGAATACAGTTTAAGGAAACTAGTTTCAAATCTTTGATCTAGATGCGACCAAAAATAAGAGTCATTGTGTTAATAAAAATGATATTAAACAGTATAAAAGTGCTTATTTATTTTATTTTTGTGAATGTTACATCTGGATCTTCTTTAATTGATGAAAATTACATTTTTCTCTTTTTTTCAAAAATACATTTTTTGTAGTTGTTGCTATTATTTACTTCCTTAATATTCAATGATCTACTGGGCATTTTTAATTGAAACAAATCACTGTGACATAAAAGGCTTGGTGTATTTTCCCCCTTTTATTCTGATTAATTTAAGACAGATAGATACAATCTTATATTTAAATGCCCACATTCTATCTGATTACTTTGTATGTCTTACTTTCTTAAGTTTGTAAAGTTTTTTTTTTAAAATCGTCATGAAATATTAAATTATAATAACTTTAATTATCTACCAGAGAACTGTGAATCAAGTCTGTCCTGTAAAATAATTATATTTATCATTTATTTTGAGATTTTTTTATGTTTTCGTATTTGCAAAGTTACTTCTTGTTATTTTCATTGAATTTGCCTTTAATTTCATTTATTATTTAAAAAATATTTTGTCATCTTTTTTAAAATTAAGACCAGTCAATTTAATTCTGTTAATAAAGTTGAGTGTGGCATGCCAAATTATACTAGAAATTATAAATCTTTCTTCCTTTTCCTTCTAAAAAATCTTCAAATCTTCAAATCTTCTTCAATCTTCAAAAAACCTTCAATTCAGGATATCATAAAAAAAAATAATAAAGTATGAAATTTGAATAAACAATTTGAACTGCAGATAAGTTTTTGAATATTAATTTTTTTAATTAAAAATACTTATTAAATCAACACTTTTTAAAATATTTTAATATTTATGAATGCTACCAGTTTTTCATGACGTTAACATTGAAATTATGTGACATATTTTCAATATATGAATGAAGTTTCGGTTTAATGTAAGGTAAGTTATATCTTTTTGTAGGTGCTTACAGCTGGACAGATCCTCTTCGTGTACGCATTGTTAAAGGTCACCATAATTGGATAGCTGTAGCATATGCTCATTTTGTTTGTTGTTATAGGTTTGTTTCTGTTTTTTCTTACAATCTTTTGATATGCTTCTCGATATTATTTTTTTTACATTTTGCTTAATTTGTATATAAAAATACAATTGCTGAATTATAAGATAAACAAATATAATATCTCTAAGAGAATTACTTAATTTTTTAAAGTTCTTTGAACTTTTAATTAGTTGAAATAAGTAACTCATATAGGATATGAAATTTGTATTGGTATCTTTCTAAATTTAAAAATTATTGAATTACTGAAGTTCAGTCTTAACTTTTTTGTATACAAAAGATTTAAAAATTATTGAATTAAGGAAGGTCCTTTTTCTTTTACAAAATTTATCATTATAATATATTTAGAATAAATTAACCAACTCTTACAAAATAGTTGCCAAAATTTATTTTCTAAATATTACAAGTGAAGTGCAAGCATTTAACAAAGCAGTTATTAGTTCCTAGCATAATTATTTTTTCTCATGCCTAAAGGTCAGAAGTAAAGTTGAACAACTCAATTTGATTTATTTTTATTTAAATCATATTTGAAAATACAAGACAAAAAATTTAGCTTCTAATACACATTTAGTATTTGAGTAAATATATTTTATGTTATGCAAATTGAATCTATTTTTAAAGCTATGTCTTACTATAAACTATGCTTATTATCTTTGTGCCAGATTTCTTTATTGGATGCACTCTCTGAACTTATTATAATGTAGCTTTTCAGTTTTTATTATATATGTTATTGCATGAATATATTTTATCTATCAGCTTTATGTCTTTTTTATATATATAATAATATATAATTATGCTTTTTTATATTATTTAGTTAATATATTTATATTTGCTTTGTAAACATGTTCAAATATTTCACTTTCCAATAGAGCTTTTTCTCAAATGAGAATTTTCAGTTGAAATTTTTCTTTATAAAACTTTATTCATTTGCTTTTTGAGATGTTAGAACTTATTTATGCTCAAAAATGTATCAGTTGAAAATGTAGCAATAAATTCTGGAGATAAAGTATTTGAATAATTAAACAATAAATTTTGATGATAAAGTAACTAAATAATTTTAAAAAATCATTTACTCTTTGAATACTTTCAGGTTACGAGACTCTGCTGGATGGCAATTAGCTTTCATGAGTTCATATATAGAGCCTGTTGTTGATAGAATAGCTTTGAATGCAAAAGTTATAGTTTCTAATCCTGCTGAAAATAGTACTAAAATGTTAGCTATATCATACAACACACAAGTGAGGCTTTGGGGGATTTCAGACGATGGATCAAAATCTGACATTGGTAAATATTAATAGTTTTTATTTTTGATGCCTTATTTACTATTTTAAATGTGCTAACAATTCTGTTATTTTTAAATTGACAGGAAAGAGTTAATTATAATTCCTGTTGTTAAAGTAAACATATTCCTATTATCTTCTGATTATTGTATAAAAATATAGACGTTGTATTTTTTAGGAGTACATTTATTGAGTTGAACAATATAAAACAAAATGTTTTATCTTTTAAAATATTTTATTGATGAGATATATATGTTTATCTGAACTGATTTAGAAACCAGACTGAATGGATACTCTGTGAATTTATTTGAATTTCAGATAGTTTATTTAAAATAGAGTCCATGTTGATGTCCAGAATTTGTTTACTTGGCATTTTATTTGCAGTCTCTAAATTTGGAAAGTTGAAAGTGAAATAATATCTACTAAATTAATTCTATGTTAAAGGTAATATCGAACATATTCATCTGTTTCTTTTAGGGAAGAGAAGAATGATGTGTATGGAGAATCTTATTAAGCTTTTGAACTTTGAATATCTTGTCTTGTAATAATGAACTCTCACTATTTGTTAATTAAAATTTATTATGCATTCTTGATTCTTCTTCAAACAACTGTGTTTAGAAAATTATTCCATCCATTAAATTTTTGGTTTGAAGTTCTTTGATTCTCTATATAACTTAGCATGGTTTTTGACTCTTTTACTGAAAAAGGGTTAATAAATGGGATTATAATTTTTTTAGCGATCATTATATTGTGTATAATTAATAAATTTAGACAATGTTAACACATTTTTGGATTATTTCATTTATATTATTTTTTTAAAAATTAGGCTTTCTAATTTTTTTATTTCTTGAATTTGAACATTTTATTAATTCTTTAAATGATTATATCAAAATAAATTTTATTTTGTCATTTAGGGACATTCCAGTTCACTGTCTCTGTGGATCATTTATTTTTCATAGGAAGTCAATTGGTAGCTTTAAGTCATACTGGTAAAGTAGGTGTCTGGCATGCAATGACTCAACACTGGCAGGTATTAAAAAATATTACTGCTGAAATTTTATAGCATAGGTATGCTTTTCAGTAAATTTAGATTTTATATTATTTTTGTGTTTCAGATTCAAGACGTGATTCCAATTACTAGTTTTGATACTGCTGGCTCATTTTTATTATTAGGATGCAATAATGGATCTATATATTATATTGGTTAGTGCTGATTTTCAAAAAATTTTGAGAATTATGGATCTATTTTTAATATATTTGTGTCTGTTATTACTTTAACATTTGATATAATTTCTTACTATATATGTTTCTCTTAATTTGCAGTGAATATTGTAAATTTTACTTTTTATGAAGTATGAAGGCAAACCCTATCTCAATGCTCAGGCATTTTAATTTAGCGAATATATCATGAAAATTCACTTAATCGATTTCTAAATTAATTTTTACTGTTTATTGAAAATGATGCTCCTGACTTTAAATATCAGGGCATTATGAACTTATCTAACTGTACAGTCACCTTTACAAAAATCATCACAAAAACAGATAACTTACATTATTACATGCACCAATTCTCAGTACTTGCGTAAGGTTCTTTGTAAACAAAAATTTGATCCTTCTTCCACATTTGAACTCATTTTAAAGACTTCAATAACTTACAACTAACATTGAAGGCTATAGCTTATATGCAATTTATCATTTGGAAAATTTAGCTGACTCATACACATGTAATATTTATGACACAAAACATGCATTCAGTCTATTGAATAAATGGAATGATTCAGAAAAAAATCTTCTTATACTACTTATTAGACATATATGATACTACTGACTGGATATATGTGAAAAACAAGTGACAAGAATTTAAATTATTTCCTTCATTGTGCATTATGCAATATATATTTATAATATAATATGAAGGTTATGTTCTATACAATTATTTCCTTTCATAGGGAAGTTAGGAATAATGCATATATTATAAAGTAAACATTTTAAAGCATATTTATTTATTACTGATGAGAAAATGATTTATCTTTTTCAGTTTCGATAAAAGTGAAGAATAATTTCATTCAAAATGCATCGCATATATTGACTTACTTAAGATGCCTTCTTTTTAATGGTTCCCCGCTTTCTGATTTCTCTGCAGTTTTAAAAGAAGAAAATATGACTTAATTTTTAAAGTATATTTATAGAATATCTATAATCTATGATTTGAAATGTCATTTTTATAGCATATGAAAAATTTTCAAATATGAAAGAATGATTATTTCTTTCATCATTTTGTGTTTGATGCCGAATGATCTCTAATTTGGGTAAACAGTAACAACAGAGGAAAAAAAGCATGTTTGCTTTTCCTCGGTTTAAAAACCGTAAAATCATGATCACTTAATAAATTAAGTGTTGCTATTGTATTTTTATTAAATTTCTAATTTAATCTTTAGTTGTTTCTTAGATGAATATCAGTATCTCAAAATCGGAGTAAATAAGATTTTTTAAATGATGAATCAATATTTTATTAATTGTATATAATTTTTTAATATATGCTGAATTTTAAAAAGATTGTTCTTAAGCCGATTTTTTTCTATTTGTTATTTATAACTGTTTTAAAAAATTATTTCAGATATGCAGAAATTTCCCCTTCGTATGAAAGACAACGATCTTCTTGTCACTGAGTTATACCATGATCCATCCAACGACATTATTACAGCGATCAGCGTTTATTTAACGCCTAAAACTAGTAAGAGTCTTAATGATTTTTGTCAGTTCTGTTTCTTTTTTGAAATTGAAAGTATTATAAATATCATTTATCATACTATGGAAGTCGTTCTTGATTTGTTACTGTACTAATTATTGTATTTTAAACAGATTAAACTTGGTTTTAATCTAACACATTTTTATTTCTTTTGTTAAATTTTTATCTTATCTCTAAATAAACCAAATTATTTTCATAATTGATGTATAAGCACAGAAGCATCATAGCATTACCTTGTGTATTTTGTATGTATAAATAAGAAATTTTTATTTTTTAACAGTTGTGTATAAACTTTGCATTAAATTATTGACCCTTGTTTCATAATCTTTAGAGGTAGATTTAATTGTGTTATTCTGCCTGTGAATGAGAGTATTGTTTGAAGAAATCTCCTTGCGCTTTGCAACCCAGGAAGAAATTTTTGATGTATGGTTTTGCTAAAACACTAGTTAATAATAAATTAAGTTTAAAACACATTTACTTGTCGTATTTAGTGATTAATAACATCTTTAATTCATAGTTGAATATTTAAATATGATTAACAACTTTTAACCTGTATTATCAAAAAAATTCAACAATAATAAAATAAATTATAATATTAATGTGTTGCATGGGCTTGTTTGCTTTCTTATAAAAAGTTTAATCTTAGTGCAATATTTAAAGTTGCAGAAAGTAAACTATCTTTAAAATTTTTAAGAAATATACTTCAACTTTGCTGTCATTGTTTTAATATTTGTTAGCAAATAATCAGATCCTATCATTTCAGAAATATTTTGGAAACAAAATAATAATTATATAAAATTGAAAAGAAATTCAACTTTAATTAAATCAACAAAGCTTTAATAATTCTTTTTTGTTTTTAACATTCCCTGATAATTTAGAACTGCCTTTTTTAGGATAACTTTCTTAATATTATTGAGTCAAATTGATGGCAAAAAGTGTTTTGCAATAAAACAAATGTAAAATAACTAAATTACAAAATTCATCTCTTTTAAAGTGGGTTATGTTTAACAATTGTAAAAATACTAAGTATCTTCAGTGCATCACTGTATCATGAAATCAAAAAGAAGAAATATTGTCCCCCCCCTTCAATAATTTATCTTGAAAATTGGCAATAAGTTTCTAATCAAACAGAATTAAAAAAGTTTCTGTGGTGTAAAATCAGGATTCATTTTCTCTTCCCCCTTCTACCCATCACTGATGTGACCATGTATAGTATCTTACCTTAAAATATTCTGCTGATGACCATATCCACATCTAGCTTGGATGTGGTCATCCAAAGATATTTCTTATTCATAATTATTTAACTTTATATATGGAAATTAATTAGCATCCCAAAGCATTGAAAATGTATCATCGCCTGCCCATCTTTTCATTATTTGCAGATATTCTTCCTGTACATGCTTGAATTAAAAATGATTGAAATTCTATGAATTTACCATTTTCTCCCCCCCCACACACACAATATCAAGAAGTGGCGATCTTTAGTACTATATCAAATAAATAAAAATTTTGCAGCAGTTGATGGAATTGAAACAGTTTGTCAAAATCATTTATTGGCAAATCAATTGATTTTAAAAAGGGTTAGGTCATAATAGTCTGTAAGTAGGTTTAGAAATATGGTGCATGGCTTGAAAATAATACTATGAAATTTTTCTGACTTTTGATTTCTTTTTTATAGTTTGAATAAAGATATCATATCTTAAAGAAACATTTTTTGAAAATGTTCCCATTTATTATTATTATTACAAAATAGTTCTACATCACTCCAATTTAAACAGTTTGAGAAGTATTTAAAATTTTCTTTGCAACTAATATATACAAATATAAAAGTGAATCATAGTTTTGTATTTTTATCAAATTGTTGTTATTTTTATATTATAAGTTTAAACATTGTTTCAGTTTTTTTTTTTTTTTCTGCTGTCTTCCATAATTTTTGGAACAGGTATAAATCCTGTTACGATTGCAACATAGGAGAAATACTCCTAATATTTGTAGCCAATTAAAATCATTTAGACTACTATTTGCAGTTTCGAATTGATTTGTTGCTTGATTACATCAATTGATTGTATGTCCTCTTCTTATATTTGTAAAAAATTAGTGTTGTATATGAAAAACATTAATGTAAAAACCTGTTTAAAAGAATCTAATATCTTAGAATTTAAAAAAAATTCAATTCATGTACTAAATTGTATCTATAAAATACAGTTGCAAATTTATTGTAGATTTGACTAAAATATTGATATTAAATCTTACACATTCAAAATAATCATCGTAATACTTATATATAATTTTCATTTTCATAACTAATGATTAGACTTCATAGTGTATGCTAAATGGTCTTTTCATTCAGAAAAATCTCTCTTTTTTTTTTTTTCTGTTTTGGACATTACACTTTTGTGTTCTTATATTGTGCTAATAAATAAATCTATTAGCTAGTATTTTATAATTCTGTGTAATTAGATGCCATTGAAATTTGTCTGGACATTTTTTTAGGTCTGTGTGGCAATTGGATAGAAATTGCGTATGGTACAAGTTCTGGAACAGTTCGGGTAATAGTTCAACACCCTGAAACTGTTGGACACGGACCTCAATTATTTCAAACTTTTACTGTCCATCGAAGTCCAGTGACTAAAGTTGTTTTGTCTGAAAAGTTTCTTATATCAGGTTTGCACATACATTTATTTTACTTTACACATGATAAAATGAATGAACAAAAATGTAGAGATTTGTCTCATGTTGCTTGATTTCCTGTAACTTCACGAAATTTCAATTAAAAGCTAAGAAACTTTTTATGCACCTTGCTATAATAGATGAATATTGAACTTCATTGTTGTGACATCAAGAGTTTCTTTCAATCTGATACTCTCCATTAGATCATGATACTAGGCATTGCATTAAAGTCTTTAATCATCTACATTGGAGAGTGTTCTGTTTTGCGGTCTCTTGATGATTCTTCTCCTTATTACATTATCTAAGCATTAGTAATTACTCATAAATATCTGCCTTAATATTTTACCATATATTGTGGAAAAAAATACAGAATTAAACTAGACATAAAGCAATTGAAATGTATATTTATAAACCATTTCCCCCTAAATGTATCATTCTGAAGGGTTTACTAGTTTCTATACACAAAATTAGATGTTTGCAATTTCGTTTGATTTACGGGTTTTGCATTTTATTCAATACTTTTAGAAAAATCTAAAAAGTCAAGACTCTGAATTTTGGCCAACAATTAACTTGATTTTAGAAAAAATATATAACCTATTTGTTATTGCAATGGATGACCTGCTATGTATAGCAAATTTCTAAATTTTAATCATTGATCCATATGGTTAAATAAAAATGTATAATTTACTTATAGTTGCAATAGTTTGCATTTTGTTATACAAATATTTTAACTATTGTTTCAATATAATATTTCTACAATTCTTATCTATTCATTAAGCATAAACATATTATTAATTTTTTGGTATGTTTATTGTATGTGCTCATATATTTTTTGTTGCTTTAGTATGTTCTGAATACAATCATGCAAGAACGTGGAGTGTTACTAGATTCCGAGGGATGATTTCCACTCAGCCTGGTTCAACACCTTTAGCTTCCTTTAAAGTAATCTCTCTAGAAGAAATGGAGCCGAATATTAGTTATAGTGCTGGAAATGATAGTGGTACGAAATTATTCTTACATTTTCTTCAAAAAAATGATTCCTAGTCTTATTTACAGTTTTTTTTTTTTTTTTTGTAGTTTGTTTATTGTAAAGGATTTTTACCATTTTCTGTGCTGCTCCTTTATTTATAAATAGCGGATGTCTTTAATTAATAAAATCGATTCATTACATCTTATTGGATCAGTCATTGATATCCTCTAATCTTGTTACTTAGTTTTTATTTGGATGTCAATGTAGTAACTGGTATCACTATCAGAGTTTTTTAAAAAATCTTTTGTCAAAGGTAATCCATTTTTATCTTTTATTCTAAATTTCAAAACAGTTAGTGAGTTTAATATGTCAAAAAATGAACAAAAAATGAAAGGAAAGGAAATTTTAAATATCTCTACAAATTTTGCATTCTTTTACATCAAATTGCTGTATAAAGCATTTTGAAAATTATTTTGATGTTGAAAAAAATATTCAAGAAATAATTTAAATATTTTTTAAAAAATATATAGACAAAGAAAATTGGTGGATTATTTGAAAAGCTGCAACTGTTAATTTTTAAATTTATTAATATTATTGGTCTGTAAAAAAATTGTGCTAAAATTATTAGGAAATAGCAAAATCATATTGAAAAATATATCTGTCGTATTATACGATTAAAATAACAATATATAACGCTCATCTTATGTTGCTTTGGAGAGATTTCTTCAATTGCACACTATAGAGATTACTATGAATGACATATTTAATGGATAACTCCCTCCCAATAGAGCATTATTTTCACCAGTGTTTTAATGATTTTTTCTTGCAACTTCCTCACGTTCCTTTTTTAAATTTTCTGCATATTAAATTCTTCATTGTAAATTGATAGGACCATATGGAGAGCAAGATGATGAGCAAGTGTTCATTCAGAAAGTTGTTCCTGAGACTGATCAACTTTATGTTCGTTATGCATCTACAGGAAAAAGGTAGCTGGGAAATTTAAGTTATTACATATTTTAAGGTTTTTTCATTGACATCTAATTTGCTGCAAAATCTTGCAGAATCAAATTGTATTTAGTGACTAGATTATAGAATGGAAATATGAAATGTTTATTTAACTTCTAGAATATGCATTATAAAATCTGTGGATGGTACCTCAATAACTGCCTTTTGTGTTCATGAATGTGAAGGGTCCAATCGAATGGGATCTAGACCAAGACGATATATTTTCACTGGTCATAGTAATGGTGCTATTCAGGTATATGCTTTATATTATGTAGGTTAAGTACATTTTGGTTAATGCATATTCTTATTTATTTTTGGTATAATGATTGTGTATTTAATTTAATATGCTGAACAATTTTATCTGAAATGAATTCAAAATTTCATAATTATTGATTGATTGTGTTTTGACAGTTTCTTAAATCACTCCCAGAAGTCGTACGATTATTGGTTAAAGATCTTAATGACTTCTCATGTTAAAATTTTAAACTTATAATTAGAAGGTGTTTATCTTCCATACAATTGATAAAATTCTGTAATAAATTGTCGAAATTACAGTATTTCAAACATAATAAGGTAATTCAATAGGTAATTCAAAATATAATAAGTTTGAAGAAATTGTAATATTTAAGCTTAATAACTTTAAAACTTTTAAGTAAATTTTTTATGTTTTAAATCGTAGTCCCCCTACCCCATTACTCCAGTAAATTGTATTAAATAAATGAGACAAGATTTTCACTTTACTTCAGTAAGAAAATTTTAAAACAGGTATTTTCTGATATTTTATTTTTTAAACTTTTATAAATTTGCTTTTATTTTATATTCTAACATTCTAACTTGTATAATGATTAAGTGACTTTTTAACCAATTGTGTAAGATGAAAATTTTCATCGATCGAAGGTGTAGTTTTAGAGCCAAAGGAATGATGTAGGTACTCAGCTTGAAAGAAGTTTTTTTGAATGAGATTCATAAAATCTGAGAATAAGTATTGAACTATATGCAGGGCCCGACTTATCCAAGTTGGGGCCCGGGGTCAAAAACTTCTTTGGAGTTCCCTCTGCTTCACTACTTTTGTAATGCAGAACTTTAATTAAAAAAGGAAATGTGAAATAAAATTTATTTTCGACTTGGGGGCCCCCACAAGTTGGGACCCGGGGTAATTGCCCCGTTTGCCCCTGCCTTAGTCAGGCCCTGACTATATGTGCTTATTTAGATAAATTATACCTCCACCATATATTGTATTACACATGAAGATAATTTTCACACTCCTCACATACAACATATTCTGAATACCAAAAATTCCCTACATTCTGTTGGTTCTTCAAGTTGGTTTCCAATGCAAAATTGTATCTTCTCTTATAAAGTGATTTTGTACTGAAAAACATCTTAAGCTGAGATCAGCATAGGACGCTGGTGATTTAATAAATTCAGTAATATTTGTAGAATTAATTTTACATTTTATTCCACTTTTTAGGACAAGATTAGCTGCATGTCTTAACAATTTAAGATATTATTCAAAGAATTTTATTACAAACTAGCTGCCCCGACAGACTTCGTTCTTCCTAAAGTTATTGGCGTTTCATAGTCTAATAGAAGAAAAAAAACGTATTTCAAAGTAATCACTTCATTTATTGAGTTATGCCTTAATACTAAAGAACGATTACTTACAAAAATGAATTTTCTATTTCGTACATTTAAAGACTTTAGTAATAAGGCGATTATATTTTCATTGTAATGCTTTATAGTACACGTTTTTTTTTATAATTATTATTATTACTTGGCCCGTAAACAAATAAAGCTGACGGTTTTTCAACGCGGGAATTGGCAACATACAACTGTCCATGAGAGAAGCATGGGTTTTCAAGATTAATGCCACAAAAACTCAATGATTGACCCTGAGATTTATTAATGGTCATAGCGAAAGCAAACCGCATTTGAAAAATGAAACCTTATCAAATGAAAATGAGCAAAATCATATTCACGTCCGTTTGGAAGAATGTTTTTAATCAGTATAATCAACTGCATAAAAGCAATTATTTTCTTTCTTTTTTAAACTTCCCGTTATCTATAAAGGAAAACCAACTGACTTCGCGTATTACTTTCTCAACAAATCAAAATTTATTACTTCCTGATATTTTACTTATTTGGCATTGGGGGGGGGTGAAGATTTTTGGCGGGAAAGTAAGAAAAGTGTCGTTTTAACCATTTTCCTCGCAGTTTTTTCATTTTTTTCTCTGCGTAAGAACCAACCTCGTGTCTTAACGGAAATATTTAAAAAAAATTAGCCGTGTTGGCCGAGCCATTCTCTACTTTTGCGCTTAGCAACGCATTTCGCGATTCATTTTTATTTGTATTGATAATGCACCTTATGCTTATATCAGAAACTCACTATAATCGCAATTCAAATGGAAGACATTTTAAATGTAATCCTCGAGTTTGTTTCATAGAGCTGGGTTTTAAAAAATGGGTTGAAATGGGCAAAGCTATAATTTTTCATCTGGAACTGCAACAAATTATGTTATTTTGTTGTTGTTATTATTATTAATATAAACTTCAGAGTGTATATTCCTTCTAAAAGATCTCTGTTCATGAAAGGTATGACTGTAATCTGGTGTTCTTGGTATTTCTCTTTGTCTTGACCTACCTAAAATTTATGTAACTTCTCTTGAGGAAGCAAACAAAATGGAATAACTTTTTTTAAAGCTTTGTATTGTCCACCTTTACAAACATTTCTTTCACATATTCTTAATCTGTTGCATCCTCTTTGGGGATATGCATACGTTTGTATTAGAGAATAAAGAATTAAATTAAATCTTCTGTAAGTAGCTAAAGATAATTAAACAGTCTATCTGCTGCGTCCTCAGATCATACTGAAAGACTGAATGTCAAAAACACTGTAGATAATACTACAAGCTATGATTATTAGGAAAGATCTCATTGTATGTGTTTCATACATGAATCCCTTGCAGATAAGGAATGTCTTGTCATTGAGGTTAGAATAGCTAATCAGCTACATTATGATTAATTGTCCAAAAGGCCATTACTTTTGAAGGTATTATCTTGCTTCTGTGTTTATCACCTATCAATTTTAAAATCCATTGACAGCACAGGTTTTATTATTTATTTTATTTTATTTTTTAGATTTAAAATTTTAAAATAAATCTTTCAGATATAATTTTAAGCAAACTGATCTTGGCATTGTAAGAATTATATTGACTTCTTCAAACAAGTGGATCATTTTTTTCCTCCCAAATACTTAAATATTGATTGCTTGAAGCAAATTTCACTGATTGAAAACACATTGGGCAGCTACTTCATTATGATCATTTTCTTACTCTTTCTGGAATAACCTCAAGTGTTTTTAATCATTGAAATGCCATTATAACCATTGCCTGTCTTAATTATTTACATGCATGATTTTCATACTTCTTGTTAAGACCTGGACTACTGACTATATTTCTCAGTCATTGGAATTGATAAATATTTCAAACATTTGGAAATTATATTGCAAAACAAACAGATTCATATCCTGAACCAGATGATGTTAAATTCTGTGCAAATAATACTGTGAGTTACATATGTGCACACTCTTACATGTTCTTAAAATTTTGAACAGTATTTATTAACAGACCTAATTTCAAAAATAATTCATGACGTGTGGGGGGAGGGGGATGGAAATTTCGAGCTACACATATGCTTTTCAGTTTCATTATATATATCGTTACGTTTTTAGCGTAGCGGGTTCGGATTGAATGGACTTTATTTGAGGACAGCACAAACAAATTTATTTACAGATATTTACAGGATAATTGATAAAGTAAATATTTCAGATAAACACAATCCAGCAGTCAACAGTCATTTACAGCTTAAATGCAAGTCTTACGCACAATAAAAACAGACTGCAACCTTAAATCGCTGCGAACTCGATAATACAACGTTAACAGCATACGCATACACAGCTCACTAATCCGCTAGTCTAGCGAGACGCTTTTCTTTCAAGAGGATAAAACTCAACTAACAACCGACTCCGGCTACTCGTCCCTTATATAGCCGAGGAAGCGCGTGCACTAAAACTCGTGAAAATTCTCAAAATAACGCGTGCAATCCAGCGGCTACTAGACTATTCGTAGCGACTATTCCAAACGTCGCCATCTGGCGCTTTTTCGTGCCGCTCACTCGCTTGTAACTATATATATATATATATATATATATATTCACGTAACAGAATCAATGTTTAACTCATTGCAGCTACTATTTTCGCTGTTATCTTCTAATCTTACTTTCCCTGGCATTACATTGCATGCTCTAGAAACCTGAACTCTTGCACATTTTTACTGTGGCATTCGTCAGTATCTGGATTCATTTCAAGCCAATGGATTTGTTGCAAATGAGGGATGCTTTCGATTACTACCATGTTTACCCCATTTGTCCCATAATGATTTTTCTTTATTTGTTAGTTGATAGATACTCCTCATGACATGAATTGTTGCACAGCTGAAGTTAATCCTTTGCGATCGAACGTCCATTCTGAAGTTTACATGAAGAAAAATATTCTGAAGTTGTTCTAGTTAGATAATGATTGCTATAAACGTCATACAATAGAAAAAAACTCATGCACGAATTTTTATAGATTGTATACTTTTGAACTTTTTAAAGACTAAAGGAATCCTTACACTCATGTATATACATAATTATATATTAGATTTTTGTATTGCAAAGGACGAATAATAATAGTCTGGAAAATTTGCTCACATTCACTGACTAGTGTGACCACGTCCATTTGTCCACAAAAGTAATTTATTACAATGACTTCTTTTGCATTAATTTTTTATTAGAATCTGTTATTCCATTAATGTCATTGTTCTTAGTATCGTTATCATACAATAAATTTTATTGGTATTTTATTTTTAAAATTTAATGGGACTTTTTCAATTGTAACTGTGTGTGGTGATTACATTGTAATAATGTCTAGTTGTAGCAAAAGAAAAAAATTTAACTGATACGATTTCACAAGAGAAAGTTGATATCTGGAATATATTTGGATATAATTTAGTTATTATAAATGGTCTAGCTGTACATTTAGGAAAGACATTAATGCATATTTATTACATTAACATTACGTGATTTAATTTTAATAGTAATGTAGTATTAATACATTGCATTATTTTAGTTTACATTAGTATTAGTTTTATAAATTTTATTTTATTTTTTTAGATGTGGGATCTTACAACTGCATTGGATTTAGCAACAAAAGGGGGAGAATTATGTAAGTTGCAAAATATTTCTTATGAAAATTAAGTACAGCAAAAAATATAGTTGAAAAGCTATATGATCTGAAAAAGTAAAGTCTAATGTAGTAGTTATTCATTGACTTTTTTTTTCACTCAATCCTATTATTGAGAAGGATTATAGATGACTAAAATAATGTGTGACTGCATCCTTTGAAGGAATGTAAAAGTTTTTTTTTTCTCTCTAAAATCTCGTTATTTTGAAAAGCTTTCTTTTTAAGAATTCTGTTAGATAATTCAATGCATTTCGTTGTTCTGTTTTCTTAGAAGAAATTTTGTCACATTTTTCTTATTGCTTAAGAAAATTAGGAAATATTTTCATTTACCTATAATTTGTGTCTCAGTTTTCTTTTGACGGATATTTGTGATGTTGATAAAAAAAATATCTGAAATTTTTTTTAAAAAAAACTAAGTTTATTTAAAAAGGCTTCAAGCTCTGGCTTTCATTAGTTAAAATAAACGAAATTTGAGGAAATTCTCTTTTAAGTATTTCAGTGTTAAGAATTATTTCTGTAAATTATGTGCAAAATAATGTTTTATTTAAAAAATAATAATGCTGTGTTTTATACTTTCTGTTTCTTTTAAATACTTAGGAAATTGAGAATTATAAATATGCATCAATAACCCACTCACTTCTTTAGCATTTGTATGTGATTGCTTGTGCTTAAAAATTTGATTATGTCTTTAATTTTAAGCCAGTTATTTTAAATAAGTGAAGTTCATGTCAATTTTGTATATACCTTAAATTACTAAAAATATGTATTTCCTTTTGGTTACAAAATAGTTACATTTCCGAATATTAAAAAATATGTAACACTTGTGGTTCTTTCTGAAGTATATTCCTAAAATATTTTTCAGATATTTTTGAACCTGATTTAGTAGATTAAAAACTTGAGCTACTTTTTTTTATGCAATAAATGAAATTTTTTATTGAGACCAAATATGTTATGCACTATCATTAAACAATCAACTATCAGTCAGTTTAATGACAGTCCAAAAAGTTTTAACAAGTTCTCTCCCTGCTAGTTGTTTTCTAGATCATAACAGTCATCACAAAATTTGTTTCAAATAATTGGTCTATAATCATACTTTCTTGTAATAATTTATACTATGGTCTTTGTTAGCAATAATTCATAGCTGTCTGCTTCATTATTTCCTTTATTAAAACATTGTTTTATGATGCATGCTAACAGATTTAATTTCTTTATTCGTCAATATTATTGAGAAATGTGGCATGTGAATATTTTAATTTCTAAAATAATTGAAATGGTAATTTAATTTTTAGTTTTGTATTGGCAGTATAAAACATTTTAAAATAATTCTTCATAATAGTACGTATCATATAATATTACTTATGCAAATTTGATACGGATTCTAAGTGTTAATGTTAAAACAAAATTCTGTGTCATAATGCATACATCTCTTATTTTATTTTCTTCTGCATGCAATACTTAAGCTGTCCAGTAATAGTTTTTTATTTGCTTTTTAGCTTCCAATTTAACTGGAGGACCATCTCCGTTGGAAATGATTCGCTTACTTGACCAGTGTGATCTTACAAACTCTCATTGTTCTACGCCTTGTATCAGTCCATCAGTCGGAAATGCAGGAACAAGTACGCGTCTGAAAGCATCGAATGTTGCATTTTTATGTCATCAAGCAAAATCCTTGTCAGAAAAAGAGGCATCAGAAGTAGATCAGGAAGAAAGAGCTGCACATTATTAGCTCAATCTTTAAATTGATGTGTTCAAAAATATTTTTATAAATACATTTATGGTTTTGTGTTTAATAGAATTATTTATAAATGTGATATTTATGTAATACCTTAAAAATCCACTTTCTATTCATCGTATTTCTGTTCTATATAAGTTTTGTATTTTAAATAAGCAGAACATCATTATTTTGTACATCAAGGCTTGTGATAAATGAAAGATCTTTTCTAGTACAATTCATATGCTGTTGGCTTTTTTTCTATTCAATATTTTTATTTTAAACTGAAAATGAACCGTTTCTAAATTAAAAGGAATTGCACTTCTAAAATTGCATGAATGTTTTTAATTAATCTAAAAAAAGTTTAATAAAACTGCAGTCTTCAACAATATTTATCTGTCTAGGCAATCAGTTACTATACCCCTCCCTTTTAATGTAGAAACAAAATATTGCCATCCTTTGCGTCAATGTTTTGTCCTCTACTGTTTTCAAATTTTAGCTTTTTCTTTAATTCTCGAAGAGCATGAGTAATTTTTTATTAGGAACTCATGAACTAGGCCTCAAACATTACAAAATGACCGTCATTATTGTGAAATCTATTTTAGTAAGTAAACTATGGGTGACAAACAGCTACAAAATCTTAACATTTTGACCTGAAAATTGAACAATGAAATTTTTTTCTGTTTAGAAATAATTAAATTAGGAGTTCGTTTGAATATGAGAAAGTTGGTGCTATAAATTCAAATTCTCTATGGCTTTTAGTGTCTATTAAAGTCACTGAAATTGCAATCGAAAGCTATATGTGTTTCTATTCTGATTCATATAAAGCTATAGACCTCAAAGCAAAAGATAAATTTAATAGTCATAAGCATTCCCCCTCCAAGCCGTCGTGCACGGAGAGGCAAAATTACTTATGTATAATAAATAATATTCATATTTAAATCTTTGACTTGAACCTCGACTAACACAAGTTAAAAGAGAAAAGTACTTTATTTATTTAAGCATCCCATTGGAGGCGACGCATACAGTACAATATACAATATAGTTTGAGAGGGATGGCATATGGAGTACACCTTGCGAATTTCCTGTCTTATCCTTCAAATTTTCTCCTCTTTATCTCACTTTTTTTAAATATTTCCTCTTCATTAATCGTACTGAAAGCCGAAAAAAAAATAACAGAATTTACTTAAAATTCAAAAAAAAAAAAATGCATCATGAGTTAGGCTATTTTCTACATAAAAATTGAAGGAAAATTTTAGAATTTACATATGATGAATCTTTTATTTGATTGATGCATGATTGAACTTCAGAAGTTGAAAACATTTTTTAAGCCTTAAGTTTGCTCATTGCAACATCTTCCGAATACATGTACTCTCTTGCCCCTATGATTTTTTGTTAGTGAAATCGGATGCATTGTACTCGGGAGATTTGAACAAAGGATAAATCAATTGTTGTTTATTATAACATTCAAACGTTTTATATTTACTACTTTTTACAATCCAGGTTTTAAACTATTGAGAATGCGAAATGTACATCACCTACTTTACAATTTTGATATGATTCAACTGCACTTATATACAAATGTGATTTGTTGCCAAGTCTTGCATCCTTTTTCTAATTATTCAGAAGAAATGCACTTATTTAAATGTCTTGGAATGATCTTGCTTGTATTTCAATAAAATATTTTTTCGGTAAAAAAAATGCATAGCATGTATGTTGAATTGGTTAAAAATTTGACTTATAATAAAATTTTAATATTTCTATCTAGAATAATTAATGCTCTCTGCAAAACTATTTATTTATCCTTTTACATTTCGTCAAAAGGGAGAAATAAAATTTTGCAGAAAGCCATCATTTCTTATGTTTATGTAAAAGGGCTATTATGAAAAGAATTAACAAAGCTTAAACTTCTTGGAACAGATACATTTCCATTTTATTGTTGATCTGCTCTTGTAAAATAGTGCAGCTCAGAATTTCTGGAGATTGTCTTGGGAAGTAAATTATCTTAATTTACAATATTTGATTGTTTCATCACAACTAGTCTTTATATAGTTTTCAATTTAGATGCTAATTTGCTTAATCAACCAAGTAGACATAATTAAATTTGTTAATTATTGATATGTTTTCTTTGAATTTTTGTGCTATCATGTTAGAAGCATCTGTGGGAAAAGTTAATTTTAATTATTTTGTCAATTATCCTTGAGATTAAATTCTCTATCAATTTAAAGTTGTTATATTATTGTATCTTTTAGAAGTAATCTTTAGTCCTAATAAGGATTTTTTTCTTTTTCAATTTTAATATCACAAAAGCTGTTTTTGTATTCCGTTAAATGCGGAGAGATGATTCGAGCTACTGATTCCTATGATTTCAGATAATGTCAGGTCGTTCTAATTGTTCCATATGATAAAATATGGGGCAATAGCAATGATATTCACTGGTCTGATCTGTCTACAAAATTAAAAAAATTCTCAATTTTATCGGGATACTCAAGGATGCACAACCTATGGCCCGCAGGCCAAAATTAGCCCGCGTAGCTTTTGAAGTTGACCCGCGAATGTTATTACTAAAATAAGACTGATTTAAAATGAAACGAGAGTTTTTCAAATAAACAGGGGGAGGGATCTGATACGAAAACGATTCTGCATCAGAATAGATAATTTACAGTTGCTCATTAAGTTTATTTACTTTTTATTACGCGGCTTTTCAGTTTGCTACCTTCGTGGCTACCTGCGAGTTCGAGTTTTTTGTATAAGAGAAACTCGCGGACGTGATCGCGACGGTCATTCTAGTAAGCAGCAACACAGCATGGTTTTGGTAGCAGATCGGTTATTTCGTAATCGCAGCCACAGAAGGGGTCAGATATTCTCTATTGATATCGCATTTTTAGTTCAGTATCATTTATTTTATAAAGGCATATAGAAATATTTTAGTAAAATGAGAGAAAATGAAAGGGGATTTTCAAAATCAGAAATTTCAAGATTCATGAGCTGATAAATATTGTTTTATCTAGTACAATGATACTGTCACATGCTTAATATGTACTTGCAAGATTGCAGTGGCAAAAGAGTATAACGTAATGCAGCATTATGAGACGGAGCATAAACATTTTGCATCTGTGAAAGATATCGATCGCAAAAAATCGAACAACTCAAAAATTCGTTCAGCAGTCAAGCAAATTTTTTTTTCAGGATTCAGCTTAGGTGTTGCTGAAATTATCGCTGAAGAAGGTCGACCGTTCAGAGATGGGGATTTTGTTTAAAAGTGTTTGTTAATTTCATCTGAAAGATCTTGTCCTGAAACAAAAAAGAAATTTGAAAATATAAGCTTAATTAGAATGACTATTCAAAGAAGAATTCAACAACTGAATAAAGACACTGAAAATCAAGTAAAATCTACTGCTTCGAACTTTTTATATTTATCTTTAGCTGTTGATGAATCTACAGATCGAACATCCGTAGCCCAATTACTTGTTTAGTTCGTGGAAATGTTAAAAAATTTTATTTTACGGAAGATGTTATGTTAAAAAGTGTTATGCCTTGGAATGTTTCCCATGAAGGGGTAAACAACTGGAAGTGGACTTCTTTCCAGTTTGATACATTTGTGCAATTCAGCTTCCTTAAACATGAACAATTGTGTTAGCATTACGACAGATGGAGCAAAATCAATAACTGATACGAAAATTGGAATGGTTACGCTGTTAAAAGGATGCCTTCCTCAGTTTGGTGTAGAACTGTTGCAGTTTCATTGCATTATTCATTAAGAGAATTTATGTGGTAAAGAATTAGATTTGCAAACCAAATATAGTGAGTATCTGCAGCAATTATTCTTACTAATGCCGTCAAACATAGGGAATTCAAAGAATTTGATGAACTGCCTTCTGATATTCTTTAATATTCAGAAGTTAGATGACTCAGACGAAGAGTTGTCCTAAGTGTTTTATAGAACCATTCGAATAAATTGTTACATTTCTAAGTGACCATGGTATAAATAGACGGCTAAAAGAAGCAAGTTTCCAGCGTGATTTGGCTTTTCTCTCAGACATAACAGGCCATTTGAATGACTTAAACACAAAATTACCAAGAAAAAATCATTTCATTTTTCAATTAATAAATAATGTAAAGGCATTTAAACCAAAGTTATATTTGTTTCAAAATCAAGTGAAAACTAAAAACTTTGCACTCTTTGCCTACTGCTAAAAAATGCATGAAAAATTTCCACGCTTGAAAATGCATTATGAGGATCAAATTCAAGTCTTGCGTAATGCTTTGACAATCAGTTTTCAGATTTTGAAAAGTGTCAAACAAAAATTGATATATTTTCTTCTCCCTTTTCTGTAGATGTAAATCTAATAGATGAGAGTAAGCAGTTAGCCTTAATTGATTTACAGAATTCTGCTTTTTAAAAAAAAAATCAATTCAAAGAAAAACCGATACTAGAATTTTATAAAAACTTACCAGAGTAATTTTCGTGATTTAAACAAAATGAAATTGCATGAGCAACTTTTTTTTGGTAACACATTTGTGAGCAAACTTCTTCGACTTTATATTTCAAGGATTACTGAGCACCATGCGGAAGTTCTTTTTGTATTCATTTATATACAAGGATTGCCCCCAAAATAAGCTAACCTCTCCAGGATAAGCTAACCAGTATCAGGATAAAGAAAAAAAGTTACTCGTATTTCACCCCTCAAACATATTGTACAATAAAAGGTTGCTTCAGAAAAAAATTAAAACTAAATGAGTATAAAATTTAAAGCACTCCATACAAAAATAGTAAATAGTATTATATTTGGCAATAATAATCTTGAGGCTTTACTACAATTCTAAAGTTGTTAATGTAATACTTTCAAGACAATATAATAATATTAAATCTTCTACCGTATAACTTGAAATAGTTCATTATTTATTTATCAGACTAAAAATTTTGCATTATAAAATAAAGGGATTTCTTAAACACTTAAAAAAATTCAGGTTTAGAAAAAATACTAATGATTGTTAGCACATACCTTTATTTTCAGTTTCAAATAGTTCATATTTTTTTTTAACGAAAATTGTGAAATCTATTTCAACTTGTGAAAGTTCGTGATTTTGATATAGCTTTCGTCGTGTTTCTCTTAGAGCACAAAATTGGGCATGGTTTTAAAATATGATGTGCTTCTTTTGAAACACCCTTTTGTTTACTTAGAGGCACAGAATCTTCAAATACGAAAGATTCAATACGCATATTTGATTCTTGACTATCATCTAAATCGATAAAATCTTCCTGCAAATCGGTATCAAATGAGTGAGGAATATAAAGATTGGGTGTTCTGTAATTATAACGAGACGTCTTTAAAGATCTGAAAGCAGCTGTTGTGAGGAATCCCAGAGCAACCGTTTCTATTATTGTCCAAGCCAGAATAGTAGCAAATGGATCAATTGCTAAAACTGTTGATGAACTATCACTTGTTGGCTCAATGCTAATATCTACTGACAAAGTTCGATTAGTAAGATCTAGTGACGGATAAAGATGACGCATTTCAAAATTATTTGTATTATGTGTGGCGTTCATAACACTAGTTGCTTTCACACTCCTTTCGAAGATTAATGGATTTTCTTTCTCGGTGAAGCTCCTCCTTCCTTTTATCTTTTATTTACCTAGAAAAGTTAAATTTTGATTTTAGTTAATGCAGAAATTTATAGTATATTTTAGAAAGAAAGTATTTTTATAGATAAATAAATATAAAGAAAATTCTTTAGATACAGTAACTGCGCGAGGATGGAAAAAAAGATTAGTTTGAAATAATTGAATAGTACGTTTGTGGAAATAGTTATTACTCTACTCTTAAATCGGAGCAAAGCACCCCCCTTCTTCTATAGCATGAAATGTACAACTTAAAAGAATTGATTTGTGAATAATTCACTCCACAGCTATTTGAATATGATCTGACATATACACTCTATAACAAAAAAATCGCGCACCAAGAAGGAATTTTCCGATTGAGACGAAAATTGGTGGGTAGGAAAACAATGTACAGAATAGTAAATTATTAAAATCTCAGAACTACTGAATAATTTATTTCAGAGTTACAGTAACAAGTTCAATAAGGTGTTGACCCGCCTCTAGTCTGGATACAAGCTGCCCCATGGCGTGGCATAGATCGATAAAACCTCCGGATGGTTTCCTGCGGTATTTCCTGCCAAATTAGCTCCAACTGCCGAAGGAGGTCATCAACATTCTGTGGCAGAGGCAATCGCCTTCCCATCATATCCCAAACATGCTCGATGGGGGAGACATCTGGCAGACCAAGGAAGTGTTTGCCAAGCTTGCAGACAGCTCATAGCAACACGTACTGTATGTGGTGTGGCATTGTCCTGATGACAAACCAGTCGAGTGTACTGCAAAAGGAACGGTAATAAAACTGGTCTTAGGAGGGCGTCGACGTACCATTGTACCGTAACTGTACCTGTAATGATAACCAAAGGGGTCCGGCTATCAAAGGAAATGGCACCTCCGACCATAATGCCTTGTTGAGGGACGGTGTGGCGTGCAGTAATGAAAGCAGGATCCCCCCTCTGCCCTGGGTGTCTCCAAACACATCTTCGATGATCATCAGGACACAGTTGGAAGCGGGATTCGTCGCTAAAGACTATACGTCCCCAGTCAGCCTCATTCCAACCTAACCGAGCCATGCACCACTGTAATCTGGCTCGGCAGTGTGCAGGCGGCGTAACGGTCGGTGCGAGCTTAGATTTCGCTGTCTCAACCGTCTGTGAATGGTCATGATGGACACTGATGTTTGTGTTAAACGTCTGATGGTTGATAGAGATGAAGAAGGCCCTGTAATAGCTGATCGGGCAATCACTCTGTCCTCACGATCTGTTGTGACCTAAGTCGACCGCTACCATCCTGACGCTGATCTCTGCCATTTTCCACCCATCCTTGCCAGCATCTTCGAACCGCCGCATCGCTTCGACTCAAATGGCGAGCGACTCTCAGATTTGTCTAACCGGCCTCTTTCAATCCAATGATACGACCTCTGTCCAATTCTGACAGTTGCTCGTAACGAGCACGAACCTTGCGGCGAAGCATTTTTAAAACTGTTAAAGGGTTATCTGAATCGCAATCAAACCGAAAATTTTAACAACCGTTGAAGAACTGCTACTTATATACATCTTCTGGATGCGCAGTTCAGATGAGCTGGAGATCAAACTATTCATTCATTGGACACCAAAATTTAGTTCTTTGCATATCTGGTCAAAACACTCATGAACAACATTTGAAATTTCAAAGCAATCGGATGGTTGCTTCTTGGTGCGTCGATTTTTTTTGTTACAAATTGTATTTTCAATCTGTAAGATTTGAATACATCTCAGAGAAAGAATTCAGTGGAGAGACAAAGCATTCCATTTGGATACAAGAACCATTTGGAAGGATACAAGAACCTCTCCTGGATAAATTAGAAACGAAAACCATGAGGATATATAATGAAATTTGAAACTTAATTAACTTTAAAATTTCATTCATTTTGCGCAATCTACGCGTTATAACCCATTCTCGAATTAAGTGATTAGAAATGCTTAATTTTTGTTTTCTCAGTTCGCAAGTTCTTTAAATTAAGATCTAAAATCTTTATTTTGAAAATTTATGTGAGACATTTCATATGCTAATTCATGCATGTTTTTTAAAAAAATATTTAAAACTCTTCAAAAGCAAGATATTTGCATGCAGAAAAATGCATTCAAGGCACCAGTCCCGGTGGTGTCTGCATTATGTTACATGGCATAAAATTACGAGGTCTGTCAATTTTCCTGACAAATTTGACTTTGTCTTTATGGGACTACTGTTTGGATTTATCCATGTTTTACATTATTTTTGTAATGACTTATATTTGGTCATTACCGACCAAATATAAGTCCCTAAAGATCAAACTGCAGGATCTAGCGAGTCAATGAGAGTCAATCTTAATTAGATAACCTTCCATACAGGAATATATTTTTCAGACAAAAAAACCACTGTCTCTTACAGAAGTAAACATTTCTACTACTAATGCTCTGTCAAATTTTCAAAAATGGTTCATAATACTAAGAATATCGTGGAGGAATTTATCTCATATCTGCATTTTTGAATGGAATGTACATTATACATTTATCACTCATTATCTTTTCTTAAATAACACATTGCTTCTATAACTGTAGAACGATCCAATATTAAAAAATATTAACTACATACCAGTAAATTTTGATTTCGCGTTAAAAGAAATCTGATTTAATTTCTATCCTTTCACAACAATCTACGTCTTTCTATTTTGATTCGTTTGTGAATTATTGATTTTCAAATTTTATAGATTTTTGTATCTTCTTTATGTAAACAAATTAATGCTAAAATATATTCTTGTAACTGTGATGATAGGTTGATAAATTTCGTAAATTGTCAATTTATGGCACTGGTCAGATATTCATTAGTTTGCTATATCTAATTCTGATTTTTAAATATTTAATTAAAATGTTAGATTGATTTCTCTTTGCGAATGCAGT
>JAOUZG010040121.1:79765-108978 GCA_026289955.1 Argiope argentata
CTTTCGTAGTAAATTTATGTATAAGAATTAATATAAAAGGAATTTATAATAGATTTAGCATTAATTTATTTTTAAATAAAAAATAGTTCACGCGTGTACTTACTATTGATACATTTAATGCATGGGCTGACAGGTATACTGAATCAAAATCTTTTTGTTAGAATGAAATAGTCTTCTTTTTGCATGTACTATATTTTCGCATTTATTTACTTAGGCATCAGTCGTAGGTTTCCGGCTAGGCAACTCCTTAGAGAGTCACTAGGCTGAGGTAGTCACTGATAGGTTGATTAAATTAATATTTTCGACCTATTTGACAAATAAATGTTTGTAAAAAATACAAATTCTACATGAACATAAAATATTAGGATAATATAAACATTTAGTCAAGTATTTGTATTTTTCCATATGGTTTGTTCCCTACTTGTTTCCTTAAGTTCTCTTAGTTGTTGCAGTATCACAGACACTGAACATTTGTATAAATTATATTCCATACTAACATAAATGCCGAGCAATCATGAGTCATAATAAACAGATAAAATCATATTCTTTTTGAAAAAGCTATTTAAAAAATTAGCATAAAATAAATCGTTAATACTTTAAGTAAAAATTATGCTGAGATGTGAAACTGAATTTATCTGTTTAACAAAAGAGGAGTCTCGAAACATGCACAGTCCAAGTTCAAAAAATCTGCTTAAATCTGCAATCAACGGGCATACAAATTCTGCAGAAGAGCTGGAGTAGTTGCTCCTCATCGATTGCAAATTTTGCTAAAGCATGATTAACTGCTCTTCATAAGTTGTAAATTCTGCTGTAGTATGACTGCAAATGTATGAGTGATTTCTCTGTATCAGCTGACACTATGCTGATATCAATTTTTAAAAATCACAGAATTCAACGCATGCATTTCAAGAGTGTATTCTCTTAATTTAAATACAAATTATTCACACGAATAAAGGACTGTGCAGTGTAATAGTTGACATAATAATCATAAAAATAAAATTTTATATGAATTATAAGACTGAAATTATACATTTTTCACTATATGTAGGTATTTTATATTTTTCTCCCTGAAATTATATATTTTTAAATTATATATAATATATGTCCTTTATTATATATATTTTCCTTATTATTTAATAATTTGAATTTTATAAAGTTAATATTTATTACTAAACATGAATATGCTAATTGTTTATATTTTGCTTTATGAAAATTAATTAATTTTGAATAGCTCTCATCTGAAATTAATACGAATTATATTATACATATTGTAAAGATAAAATGTAAATCTGAGTTGTTTTTCAATACTGCTTTGTTAAATCATAAGAGTTAAATTGACCATTATTTATGAAAGGAGTAATTTTATAAGATAAGCGAACCATCTTTTAAAATGTTGATAAATTATCCTTTTCCCTATTAATTCATTTTCTTTTTAACTTTAGAAACAAAAATTCACAGTTAAAATGAAATGAAATTGCTTTCAATAAACTATTACAAAGATTTTTGTCCCTACAATAAATCAGTAACTTCAAATCTGTAAATACTCAGTTATGATATCAAACATTAATAGACAAAATAATTACAAATTAACATAGATTAGAAACTAATTACTGGGAGCATCTTGATTACACTTACCAAATAAGGGAGAAGATATTTCTTATTTTGTCATTGAGTGGTTAATTAATCCGGGTCATAGCTATGCGAAAATAAGAGATTTTCAATTAAAATAAATACAAAACTTATAGAATAAGAAATTGATTCTCTAGAAAAGTTTTAAAAAAATCAAACAGAATATTGTTTCAAATTTATTGATGAGTCAAAAATTTCACTTTTAAAATCTCAACTGGACGGAGAAACTATTTTTACATTTACTTCATATCGAGGCGAATAAGATATAACAAAAATAATCTTGATTACTCTGTGATTCAATGATGTAACATTCTAATGCGTTAATTTAAACTGTTCTGGATTTTTGATAGTTAGATTGAGTTGGCTTTTCGTCAATGAGGAATTTTTATTGCTGCCCACTTAGCAGTCCTTAGCTTGAGAGGGGACTACAAAAAAATATCAATTTGAAATATTTTCTCCTAGGTGCCAATAATAAATTTATACGAAACATTACGTTGGGGGAAAAGAAATCCATAAATATTTTACAGCCATCTACCGAGAAAATTATGGATTTCTTTCCATTATTTTCTTTCCGTATGGAATTTTTGAAAATAATGGAAAAAGAAATTCATTATTTTCACGTTAGATGGCTGTAAAACAATAATGGATTTCTTTTTCCCCAACCTAATACAAATTGTAAAATATGAGCACTTTATCAAGTATAATTATCAAATTCTAACATGTTTCATTTCATTGATTTATTTGAATACTGATAAAACTGAAGCTCTGCTTCTACAATATTGAGTACAAGTGTGGATATTATCTTAACACATAGATAAAAATCAATACATTTTTACAAATTTAATAAAATAGTAAATTAACCTAAAATAAATCATTATCATGCTAGAATGTGAAATTAGATCATTAAAAGCAGAGCATTATAAAATTCACTGTCTTGGGCCATGAATTACCGAAATCCACCTGTGCACTGCACAGAAATTTAGAATATTAATTCAGTTTAGGGAAATTTAAATCCTGATTAAATTTAACCCTTTGCACTCGGATGATGACTCTCACTCACCATTCAAGACTGTGCATCATTTTGACGTTTTATATGTGTATTTTTTAATTTTAAATGTTAAAATACTTACAAAATGGGGAGAAGACATGGGAAATAATTCGAGAAAGCATAAATAAAGACAATTATATATTTATTTATTTTTCGGAGCAATAAACAAGTCCTTGCCTTAAGTGAATAAATATGCATCGAATTACTTTTCCGGTTGAAAAGGGTTAACATACAAGAGAAGCCCGTATTTATATGTAACCGAAACTAGTCTCATATTATCTTTCAACGATTATGTCAAGTATGGTATTTGATTTGATGTATTGAGTTAATGGACCGTTTTCAATCTAAGTATTTGCAATTAAAAAAAAGAATTAGAGATGGGAAATCTAAATTAGAGATTAGAAAAGATTAAAATAAAAAGGAGTGAATAAGAGGTTTAATCCAAGAGAGAAAGTATTTTGAATGGATTGGTTGAGAAATGAACATTTTTGTGACATAAATGGTGTCAATGGAAAAAACGACGGTTGCTTCAAATTTAATTTCAGAAAGAGATATTGAATAAAATGGGGGAGATAATGACCTTCGGTATTAATAATCTTGAAATCCTTTCAAGATATCTTGTTAAGACCATAAGAAAGTAAATATTTTTTCGAATTTTTAAGTAATTCCTAATTTTATCTCTTTCAAAATATTGTTTAGTTAAACTCTTTGTGGGACAGAGCTGTATGGAATAAAAAATGAAAATCGTCTTTTTATTTAAAATTATGTTCTTATTATTAATAATGATAATTATAGTAATCGTTTAAAAATTAAAAAAAATTAAATGATTAATCAGATTTTTTTTGCGATATTTAAAGAAATTCTATGACTTTCGTAATACAAACTTCTACGGTTTGCTTATATCGCTTATGAGGCAATTGCATTGTTCAGTTTATTCATACAAACATAGAATGGAGATCACCATTTTGATTTCGAAAAATAAGTCGAATGAGCATTGAATTTATTGATATTTAATCTATGAGAAATAATTATTTTTCGTTAATTTCAGCGATAATGTTAAATATTTATTTAAAAAACGATACTATATGTAAATTACTTAATTAAATAAAAATATTGTGATCAAACGTGAAAAAGATTCAAGTTACTTTTAATGAATTTTTAGCACATCCGACTAGGTTCGAGGGGGATATATATATATATAAGGATAAAATGATGAATAAAAGTGAAATTATTTATGTGGATATGAAGATTTTGGATATAAAGCCTATTTTGATGCAAATTTTCGCATTTAAAATTAGAATTGTTCAAGAGAAATAAAATTGTCCCAGTTTTTCATTTTTCTTTCTAATATTACATTTGCAACAAATCTTATAATGTAACTAAATATTATGTAAGAATTATATTCGAAAATAAAATTTTTGTTGTAATACATGAAGTTTTGGAATTTTTCAACAATATTTACAAGAAACAATTAAATTCACTTCTAGAGCATTCAATATCGAATACATAGTTATCAACCTTCTGCATAACATAGCGAGCAGTATTTATATATTTCATTAAGATATCTTTATTATTACTTTTTTTAAATATGGCGAAACTCATACAGTAGAATTACGAAAAATTTCTTTCTTCAGAAAATGCATTTGAAAATTTTAAATGATTATAAATAAACATCTTTACTTGTCAATTTAGAATAATTTAGATTCTAATTGATAGAGACAAAGTAAAGATACCACTGAAAACAAAAATGTATCTACTTTTTAAAACTGAAATTAAAAAATGGAATTTTCATCCAAATTTATGTTTTGAACCAAGTCGAATACATTAACAGAGCATTTTACTTAATGAAAAGGCTTCGATTTGCACCAAATTCATTAATAGCCTTTTGTGTTTATATTTTAAAGCAAAATAGCTTACATTTAGAAAAATTCAAACATATCAATATTATTTGAGATCAGTAAGAAGGCAAAAGAAGTCGCATTATCAGTTACAACGATATCACAGCCAGCAATTGATGTAATGCTAAATTATTAGGTTTATTTCAAACAAAAAAAAGAATATACGTTTTGATGTTATAATACATGATATGAATCATAAACTTGCCGAGAAATTTTTTTTCCACAGGGTATCCAATAGAGAAAGAAGTTTTACACACAATATTTTGAAAGTTCTATGTACTATATGGAACAATCTTTACCTTTTTTAAAGTAAAAATGAGTAAATTTTAATCATAATATAAAATCTATTAATTTTTAATCATTATTCATCTGCTTGAACCAATAACTTAATACTTAACTATTGATATGAGAAGTACATATAACTTCAATTTTATTCATCTTTTAAAATTACAATTAAAAAAATCATCATACAAACAAATTCATGAGTGTATCTTTCAAAAAGAAATTATTTGAATTTAATATAATATGAAACAAGCTCACTTACCTCTTGAAATCTACATGGAAATAATGCAAGGTCAAAATTTTTTTTGAAAAATATACATACCAAATAGGAATATTTCATGAGGCAACAGCTGCATGTTTCACTACTTCTTCCCCGTATCACGAAAATGTTTATCATTCTTACGAGCTCTCAACTTTTATGCGTTACAGTAGAGTGATTTTTTGCAAGTTGAAACGTTAAACCCGAATTCTTTGTCAAAATGCAACAATTGTTAAAATTTCATTTCCACTGAACCACCTGACCTATTTTCGATGAATTAAAATCGTAAAGATACAAGCTCTTTTCATACTTTTCTTTCCAAATGAAAATTAGTTGTATACAATCGGAGTTTTTGATTTCTAACGAAGATTATAAAAATATTTGTTTGTTTTTTCTGAAAAATATAAAAACCGTTTTAGTTGCGTGGGCGGAGATATTGCATCTATCCTGTGATTTCAAGATGGATGCAACATTTTCGTTCCCGGATTTATTTATTTTTTCATTGGTATGATATTAAATCTATTGAGAGACAGTTGCAAAATCAATCTCTCTATGCAACTATTAAAAATTCGTATAATACAGTAAAAAATTCTAATAATTTAATTATATATATGGTTATCGGAATGTATAACAGTTTTCTTCCGAAATAACTATTGAAGCCTGTTAAAGTGTCTAATAAATTAATACTACTACACTTCACCTAGTTATGCTGTCAGTTGTGTAAAGGAAGGAATAAAAAAATTATTTAACTGGATCCTGATTATGTATATATGTTTACACTAGGACAAATCATTAGTTGCAACAAAGATAATTGACAAAAGGAATTTCATTTCTCAAATATTGTTATGGGTATTTTTTAACTTCTTACATAATTATTTATTAAATATATTAGTCCTAATATATAAAATTTTAATTTGGAATTTATAATGAATTCATACTATATCTAATTGTATGCTACATTCGATAGGAATATTTGAAACTTTAATGGATGTGGATAATCATTTTAGGTAATAATAATTAAACAGTAAAATATGTTTTAATCACTTGACATACGAATTTATTTAACTTTCTAATTAGATGACATCCTATTTTGGTCATTTATTGTTAATTTGATTTTTTTTTAAAATTATATATAGAGCATTTGGGATATTAATGCGTTTCGAATTGATTTTTGAGTATTTAATTTAATTCTGTTGCTTAGTTGCAGACTTGAAAATAAAAATGCTGTCATTCGATGCGCGTGTCAGACACGTCATTGTATGCGAAGTGGTTAATCCCTTGATTTATGAATTTATATTACAATTAAATGACATCCTATTTGGACAATTTAATATTTTAATTCCTGTAGTAATATAAGGGCATTAGAGGTATTGAAAATTTTTTAAATGATTTTGGCCTTTTAAATTACTGAATTCTTTCACTTAATTGCAGATTTAAAAATTCACTAACTCGATGTGCGAATCAGACACGTCATTGAAAGCGAAGAGATTAAGTTGGGCTGAGACAGCAATGTGCATAGTAATATTAAGGAATGCTCGGAACATCTTATTTCCGTTCCTAGACGTCGACTGTTGCGTAGTTGCAGTAAAAAGTGCTAGGGATTATTTTTTTCCTTTATACATACGTGTAAAACCATTAATGTTGTTGTCACCACGACGCCATTAAGACAAGCATGAGACGCGTAGATAGCTCCGAATACCTATCTCCTGCAATGTTAATACAGACTAATAATCGAATTAAACAATTTCAGATTAAATCTGTTTAAGTAAAAGTAATTTAAATGAATATTTGGACATTAAATGGATCTTGCAATGTAAAAAAAACGTAATTATAATAGTACAAATAATTAGTCCTTCCCATTGTTATAAGGACATAATAAATACCAATAAAATGCAGCATCAAATTAGTATAATTGAATTCGTGGTTCAAGGGGCGAGCAGATACTTGATCGTTCCATTTGCAGAAAACTGGGTAAAACGTGACAATTCAATAATCAGTAATGACAACTTAACAATCATTAAAATTAAAGTTTTTTTTTTTTTTTTTTGCTTGTCAAACATTTCTTAACACCTGCCATTAAGACGCTACTTCAGAGAAAATAGAATCATGACATGATCTTCGCACAAAGGCACTTTTCTACAAATAAAATAAGTCCCCTCTTGGGCATAGGCGATATTGGAAAAGTTTACTATATCCCTAAGATGAGAAAATCTACATTGGTAGCTCATGGAGATTTTTACTGAACAAGAAAAATTGGATAAATGCGTTTCATTTTTTTTTTAAATGGCGAAGCTTATGAAAAAATATTGATTCCATTATGTACTGTCATGAATAAAACAACGGAACTTTCCATTCGAATCCACTGGCTTTAATTCATTCATAAAAGTTTCAAGTCGCTTTATATCACCGATTTAAAATTAACTACTTCCTGGTAATACTTATTTTCTTAAAGATTAGAAGCCAATTCTATATAAAAAGAGTCTTCCATCAAATAATAAATACTCCACAAACGAATGGAAAATTGTTTCAAATCTAACGATTAAAAAGCAGGTTATGTTTCCCCATCTGGGTAGAAATCATGATGGATGACCCAATACGACTGTACAAGAAAATATGGTATTTTTCCCAAATACTAAATTATCTTTGTATATAAATCGAATTTGTTCTTTAAGTTAACTTCATTGCATATAGAAATTGTTTTGAACACTAATCAAAAGTCGGTGAACCGGAAAATCTACTTTATAAAATTTTTTCCTAGATTTCAATTCAGAGGTCATCGATTTGATAAGCATTAACTCTATCCGATCTTCCCGATTACATACCCCGAAATACTCTAATCAGATATTTAGACGAATAGCTTAAAATGTTAAACGAATCTTTAAGAGTTCGTCAAATTTTCAGCACCGTGAAAGATTTCTTTGTCAAAAGCCCTTATGCAACTCTTCTTTCCGTAATGAATTTCAGCAAGAAACCTTTGACGATTTATATCAATTTTAAATATTCAGTTATAGGGAAGTAACTACATGCATAAATAGCTAGACCTTTTAAACGCGCATCATTTAACCTGTCGCATAGTCCGAATGATTTGGACAGATGTTATGACAATGCCTACAATTAATGCAGGTCAAGATTTAACTGTAACAACGAGTGTCAGCAATACATAATCATGTCACTATAGATAAGGAACCCAGTAATTTTACAACTATAAATTCAAACACGAGGTTTAAACAGCCTGCAACTTATTTTCAAAGTTGTACAAAGTGCGAGAAAGAAAGTGAAGCATTCTCAGAACCAAACTTCTTTATTTGAAAAAAAAAGTTTATTGTATACAATAGTTTAAATTATATATAATATTTGAGCTTTTAATTTCGTCCTCTAAATGCTTTAACAAAAGCCTTCACCAATCTGTACGACCTTCTGTCACAAGATTTAAAATTGCGAGCGCATTTTTCAATGCTACCTTTCTGTCCTTGAAGCAAGACCTGCTTGTACTTGGATGAAAGAGCGTTTTTCTCCAAGATCCGTAGAGAACTGAAATAAGGATATTGAGGATTAAATTGTGTTCAAACACTGACAGTTCAAAAAAGGAACAAATATTTTGAAAACAGCCATGAGTTAACTTCCGAACTCTAATAGCAAAGTTTAGAAGTTAATTCGTGGCTTAGAGGATTTTCTAGAACTTGGATAAAAGCCTAATTTGATAAATTGGCTAAAAGCAGTTTGCATGGAATTAATCCATCCTCGTTTTAAAACAGAAGTTTCACGAAATAGTACATTTAAGATAAAATTCTATTCGCATATCAACCAATCGACTTAAACGGATGCTTTTAAATTTTATCAAGTACATTTTCATCGCCCCTTTCATTATATTTCCAAATACGAGTCGTCGTTGACAAATCTCGACAAGAACCATGCTCTGACGATCACCCGATTTCTTTAACATTTATATTCGTTGATATCATTAGTGACTTATTAATATCTTAAGCAATTCTCTAGTTCTTACCTCATAGCATCTTTTATATTATGGCCCAGATCTTCCAACACTTTCGGATTAGCGCCTACTTCACAAACTAGTCTAGAGATGCATTTATTGGAATCCACTTTATCCAAAACAGCAAAGAAGTTTTCAATTTCTGTGGGAGAGGCTTTACGGATGTCGAAAGTTTGTGGAATATTTGGACCTCTCCTTTTCGAGAAGTCCGCACTTCTGGGCATCAGTTGTCCAAATTGGCTTAGCCCAGCTAATCCATTGCCCTTGAATTGAGGACCAAGTAGACCTGCTGGAAGACTTCCGATCGATCCCAGGCGTACAGAACCGAGCATATTAAGGAGTCTTCCTCCTACTGCCAGTTTAATGGCATTCAATCCAGCTGGACCCATAGAAGCAGGAACTCCAAGGGGAGACATTAATTCTCCCGGAACAGTAAGAGACGCTTCTGTAGAATAAAGTATAACTAAACAGAGCAAGATTTGATACATGAATCCCATCGTGAATAGAGGAGAAGTACCTGCAAAATAAACAATGTAAATTCTATTTTGAAGAGATGTAATGATTAAAAAAAAAAAGCTTTGCTTTTTTTCTAATATTTTAAACAGAAAGGCATAGATGCTATCAAATCATTTTAGATATACTTGCTATTTGATATAATTGAATGCTAAGCTTCTATGCAGTTGTTAAAATGTTTAAGAAGCAAAAACTAATTACGCATAAAAATGTTAGATTTAACAAAAAAAAACATATATATTACACACCACTCACAACAGACTGCAAAGGAAAGGAGCAAGACTCGTCTCTAAAAGCAACGTAGCCTTTAAGGTGATATTTGTACTGAACATAAATCTTGCGCACATCGTTTGCGCATTTTAACATAAAGTGCTAAGTGTTGCCTGCTTTTCACATAAATAATGCGTTTTCTCTTTTAAATTATTTTTTTTTCAATCATTTAGGGTGTTAATATGATGTGCCGTCACATCAAGGGCAAAGATTCGATATTGAAAGTCATTGATTTTTATACTCGGATGGCATTGGTTATTTTTTTTAAACATACAACTCAAACTATCAATAGCAATTTTGTATGTTGTTACAGCTCAATGTGGATTCAAAAAGATGCACTTAAAATAACGAAAATGATATCTTGTGTAAAGGTTCTTTTCTGATCAGAATCCGAATGATTACACTCGGACTCCATATCTTTTTGCCACACATGATCATAGGGCATTCCTAATTTTTTAATAGCTCCAAAAGTTAGAATTGATTGAAAATATGAGTTCATATAGCATTCGTTTTGTTAAGTAAATCGCAGGCAGCTGAAAGTGAACCATGGATTAAGGATGAATTACAAATGATTCTGTTACAAATCCATTAGATACTATAC
Source organism: Argiope argentata (assembly GCA_026289955.1). Taxonomy (NCBI): domain Eukaryota; kingdom Metazoa; phylum Arthropoda; class Arachnida; order Araneae; family Araneidae; genus Argiope; species Argiope argentata. The sequence goes on from JAOUZG010040121.1 coordinate 90,257, forward strand.
TTTGAGAGAATAATTAAATTTTAATTTATGATAAATGAAACTTCCAATAACCGGATATAGAGAAATAAATTCTTATTACTTTCTTTTGAGAGGAACCACACGTTCATTATCCTCTCTGTAGAAGCTGTTTTTGTACCGAAAAACCCTACTCAACCAGCCAACCGATCTTCAGAAGGTCAGTTATATATGTGACCCCCCTGTTTATTACGGGAATGTGTTGTTAAGTGGAAAAGCACGCTGGCATTGCTTTCGGTATCTGATTACAATTCGACTTAATAAGGTCTGTGCCTAATAACTCTCATGTAGCCTCAAAATAAGACAATGATCAGAAAAGTCCTTTTCAGTATAATAATAAGCCTTTGTTAACGTATTTTCGTATCATCCATTAATACAATATTTTTTTGGCAAATTTATTTCTAAATCACCTTTTTTAGAATATGATTATTGGTATGGATTAATAGTATGGTAATGGGATACATAGTTTTGGACCGTGATATTTTGCTTCGTTCCTTTAGTCATATTTAGGGATCAAAAATTGAAATAGAAGCTCTATTTTGTGCTAGATCATTAAGCAATTGTTCGTTAAAATAAATCTGTATATAGCCCCCATCTAGGTTAAATATCTATAATATTTAGTCCTTTGAATCACTTTTTAAAAAAACAGCGATTTAACCCTAATCAGCAAAGTGATAATAAACTGGCAATCAGATTCACAAAATGCTGTGACATCAGAACAAAAAATTTAACATGTGTTTTTAATATATATACATATATAAAGCGAACATAAGTATCGTACAAATTGAATAGATACAAAAAGAAAAAAGAGAAAGCGTTTGACAAATTTTTCTTTATCAACTTAATAATTACTTATTCAAAAAATTCTTTTAAAAGTATATATGAGCCATTTCAGTTTTTTTTTTAAAAAATTTATTTATCGTATTTGATGCATAAACACTCTGAAAGCTTTGAATTATATGAAAAGGCGAAAAGTGAATGGTTTAATTTGTCATCTTTGTTCGCAAAGATTGAACTAATTTTGTTATTACTCGCTAAACGAAGCAATTTATGTGACTTCTCATCTATCGTGATATATCTCTTTGTTAGGCATTTTTATCATACATTTAATTCTTTTATTCAGCGGTGCATAAACTTTGAAAGAGCTCAGAGCTTTTCTTTGATCAGGCAGTCAAGCATTAATTTCACTGCTTTATAATGAATGTCTTGGAAAAGTTTATATTTCGTGTTTCTGTTTTGTATAACAAAAGTTTTAAATGCACGCATTTTATCTTGAACTAATTTTCTTTATCCATTACCAGATGGATAAGATTGGATAACTTGGAGATTTTTATTGCACCACTAAAGGCATAAAATCGTTTTTTTTTAAATGTGCTATTAAAGTTTTTTTTATTTCCTTTCTTCAAACCTTTCAGTTGTTTCTACTTTAAGAAAAATCACTTATCAAATGATATTTTAGTGCGATAAATTAAGTTAAAATGTTTTTAACGTCAAGATGTCCTTTTGGAGATGTGCAGCTAAGTAGTCCAGTTTATGTTTAATAATCGGAAGATAATTCCGATTCCATTAAGAATTCCACTATATAAGTAGATTTGCTGCACTTTGACACTATGGGCCCAATGTTCTCACTTCAATATAATTTGAAAGTATGGAGAGCAAATTCCCTACTCAATTAATTGCCGTTGATTCGCTATCCTGCGCCATTTGATCAAATTTAAAATGCGAAGTCGATCTAAAATAGATCTCTTGTGACTTAATTGCGACTAATCCAGTGATTATGGAATGATGAATGACATTTGTAGTTACATTTTCAAATGAACTTCCCGTTAGTCGCAATGTATAATGCTGTTGCAAAATTTATTTTTAACCCGATTTTGAGTATTTTTTTAATTACTAAGATAATTAGTTCTAAAGAAAACGCAAACAAGTATTCTGGAAGCAAAATTAAAATTGAAATTCTTTTAAAACCAACACCAGAATGAATGGCATCGATTAAACATTGAAAATAAAACAATGAGTTAAAAAATATAGCAATTACTTAACGATTCGACTGTTTTCCTCTTTTTATTACCAAATTTATTATAAAAGTATTGTCTTACTGATTCAATTACGAATTAATAGAATGCTTGAAGCTTTGCGGATTATTGGTGATCTTAGTCTAATACTGTTTAATATATGGGTATGACGATTAAAGTGTTAATACTGGCCTATCGATAGCACTTTTCCTTGAAATCTGAGCAGAAAGAGAGAAATACCATAAATGGTTAGAGTGGAATGTGAATATTATTTTGATGTCATTCTTTTGAAGAATATTGTATACTGTTAAGAGCAGTTTCAACTGTGGAGATTTAAAACTGAAGTTTAGTTTTATTCTTAAATAAAAATTTATGAATAAACTTTTTGAATTAAAGATCAAGCTATCCCTATGGTCGTGTAGTGACGGCAAATGACCTCGTAAGATATTTCCACCTTTCCTTCCCTCGAATTTCTGAAACATAATATAGCGCAAAAAATTGTTTTCTGGCATTCCCAAAGATTCTCGTCTAAGAAATCTCGAAATGCAAAACAATTTGCAAATAAATAAAACAGAATCGATTACTAAACTTGAGATACCTGAAAAGTTAATGAAGGTGCATCTTTTCCCAATGTTTTAGTGCTGAAGTGCGCTCGTTAGTTTAATTATATTGATCTTTCAAATGAATAGTCAAGCATTGCCTATTAAATGGTACATTCTGTTTCAGGCACAATGTGTAATAGGTTGTGTGAACTTCGATTCCAACAGAAACTTGATATATTTTCGGATTCAAATTGTTTTGAATAATATCGTCTATAATTTGCTCCTAGTTTATAAAGGAGAAAATTCAGTACCCAAGTTTCACTTTGATGAGTCCCAAAATGTATAAACATCCGTTCTAAAGCTACTAAAAAGCTATTTTGAGATATTTAAAATTTTACGATACAATACAATAAAATACAAGTTTAAAATACAAGTGTCTTGTTGCTTTGCACTACCCAAAATGAAGCGGCTTCAAAATAACCAACCTTAATCCCATCGCAAACAATGACGTCTGACACGCGCATCGAATTACTGTATTTAGTCTCAAGTTTGCAACTAAAGCCCCAGAATTAAGTATTTAAATGTGCAAAAAAAAAATCGAAACGCTTTAATATCCCAAACGCTCCATATATTAAGAAAATTAACAATAAATGACCAAAATGGGATGTGTCATCTAATTACAAAGTTCAATTCGCATGTCAAGGGTTTAACTTTGCTTTGTATGAACGCTGGAAAATTTTCCAGCTCCAAAGGCCTCATTTCCAAAGTTAATATTAATTCGTATGTTAAACCAAATGAATTCCATTAGGTTAGAACCTCATATTTAATTTAATGAACCCGACTTCATACAAATTATACATTAAACCGAGATCGAATTTGAGTCTAAAAATGCCCGTTGCATGAATCGGCTTACCAGTGAATGTTAAGAACACGCAATATTGTAAGTTGCCAGCTCATTACGAAATTGTGGATGTCATTTCAGTTTTTGATAACAAGTATTCCGAGAATCAAGCCATTGAAGGGAAGCGTCTTGATGTTTTTTTAGACTTTGAAAAAGTCAACTGACATTCATCAATTTTATCAACAGTCGCGAATTTAAACTCGTCACAGTTCGGAAACTAGAAATAAAAATTTAGCTTTTCGAAATCTGAACTGGTTCCAGAGACTAATTTCAAGAGATAATCAACGAGAATCATAACAATTGTTGCAAGAAAGAAAAAGCTATAGTTCTTCGGTGTTACTAGAAGATGCCGCATTTACAGTGTTGTAGTTTACTCGATAAAAAAGCGCTAGAAATACGCATTAAGTGAAGAAATTTATTTTATATATACATCAGCATTTTAAAAACCAGCTGCTTTGGTTATAAGAAGCTATCTTTGTTCAGGCTTCATTCGATGGCTCTTCATTTTGTGAATTTTTCATTAGCTGGTACGATTCTTCATCACATGAAGGAAACTCGGACTGACAAGATGACAATCCTTCTGTTCGGCCTTTCTGTAGAATTTGGTTATATTCTTGAACTTTACTACCTTCTGGAAAATCCGTTAAAGACCTGAAAGAAATGTCCATTAATTCGCAAAATCCACCATTGTTCCGTTAAGATTTAAAAAATATTTCATTAAAAGCCAAGATAAAATATGCATTTTCACAGAGAAGATCCGAAAGGATGTTTAGAAACATCTTTTACAAGATATTGCCTTATAAACTTAGCATGCATATTAAACTATTTTTTAAACTACGCAAGATAGCTTTAGTTAGCTGAATTTTATCGAGAAATTCGCTTATTTCAAGCTTGAGGCTATCAATGGTATGCTTGAACTCTCAAAAACTATCGATTAAAATGATCACCGATGTTATAGTTCATAAAACTCTAGTTATGCACGAGAAACTTTAAAACCAGGATTCGAGATCCTACTAGTTCTCCATTAACCCTTTCGCAACGGTTGCCGTATATATACGGCAGTCACTTGATGCATCACAGCGGCTGACGCCGTATATATACGGCAGCCACTTTTTCGTCCACAGAGGCTGACGTCATCTAGATACGGCGGCGAAAACGTGGCGAAGTATAGTCAGTCACTCTGTTGCGAAAAATAGCGAAGAGTGGCACAGGCGCGCCGTCACGAAAGGGTTAATTTAAAATACATTTTTTGCTCCAATTCAAATAGAGAAGAGTCCAGGTTTTAACCTCCTAAAAGGATGTTATTTGGTTAATGTTAGTGACATTAAGAGTTTAAAAGAATTTTTAAATCTGAAGATTCCAGACGAATTTTGATCTACTTTTAAATTCAAAATGCGAATCCTTATCTTCAAGGGTAGCAAAATCTGAGATGGACGATTGCCAGACTTCTCCATGTGTGAGCATTTACTCCGAGTCGAAGATTTGACTACGATACGGCTTCATGCGCTTATTATACCGAATCGCACATCCTGTTAAACATTTTCGATCTCGAAGGAATACTCGAGCCACTGCAATTGGATAATTCAAGCTCCCTCCAATTCTTATTAACACTAAACCTACTGGTTATTCACCGATCCATTGGAAATCGGTGATTTGACCGAATCTTGGTAGCTTTAGTGTTAATAATGGACATCAAAATTACTACTCTTCCTTACCCACGACTTCTACGCTTAAGGACCTGTAGCGCCTCGTCAGGGTATTGTTTTATGCCGATTCAAATGTTGTCATTAATGACAGTCGAAATGAAAGTCCTTTGGTTATTTACGGCTAAAAAGACCTACTGGAACAATAATTTGCCTGACACTTGCACGAAGTTGCGCACTATTTTCATTGTTGAGCAATGTCCAAGAGATCGCCACAATGTAGATCACTGATAATAGGAACAATAGTTTCATAAATTACACTTCATTCGCCAAGTTAATGCATATATATATATATATATATATATATATATATGTGTGTGTGTGTGTATACACGGTTATTCAAAGTTCAAACGTTTAATAACGGTAGGTGAACTCAACTTTGTTTATACACAAGTCTTATGGAGTAAATCGCAATCTTAATCTGGCAAAGATGTCAACGGTCCGTAACTGCCACTTTTGCTACTTAATTGACAAACCAAAATCGTGAAAGGTCCATAAGTATTACCAATTTTTTCTACTGCAGAGGGGAATACCGAGAGAGAAAGTTATGGATGTTATATATTTAATTATATTTTTAAAATGGTACCCAGATATAAAAAAATTAAGTCATTTTACCAAGATGCATCTATTCGATAGGCTTCACAAGATAAAAATTAAGTAAATAGCCAAGTTTAAAGTATACAAGTTTATTCTTACCCTATAATATCACTAACTGTTGTTCCAAGCATTCCGGCACTCAATGGATCAGCCCCCATTTCGCAAACGAGACGGGAAATGCATTTATTTTCATCAGTTTCGGCGAGAAGGGTGAAGAAACTTTCAGCTTCTTCAGTGTTAATTTGTGGTTCATCTTCATAACGAACTTCACGATCAGAATCGGATTGAGGATCAAAGTTTTCGCCGAAGTCTTGCTCAAATTGTTGCTGCTGATGCTGTTGGAAAGTCTGTTGAGGTTGGAAGGGCATGTTTTGGGGAGTAAATTGTCCTGGTTTCTGCTGGAAAGGTACATTTTGAGGAGGAAATTGTCCTGGTTTCTGCTGGAAAGGAGGTCTGTTTGCTGGAGAACTCCAGGATGGTTGACCGAACTGTGGCTGGAATAAGAAAAGTTCAGAATTTTAGTTCAAGTTCAATTCTCCCAATTTAAAACTGCGTGGGCTTAAATAAGTTCGCGATTCAAAGATAGTCGAATTTTTGAATTATTCTAAATTGCTAGCCGATTTTAGCAAGCATCAACACGACTTCCTATATATGCCCTCCAAGCTCTCATGTCAAAAATAGGCTCGACAATTCTTGAAGATGTTGCATAAAAGGAAGCAGTGGAAGTTCATACAGTCGTAGGGAGATTGGATCAACACATAGTTTCACCCGTGTATAAAGGCCCAAATTATTAAAATCTTCCTTTTGCAATGGGGACGCGGAAAAAAACCACCGAACTTCAAATTCACTTTGAATTGAAAAGTCAAGGCTTAAGACTAGATCGTTATAAATCTCCATAACTGAACCAACAGTAGTCATTAACCTAGTTTTGGATCTTTTCAAATTTTAAGACAGAGTAAAACGGAACTCTGTACACGATAGGTATAGGGGGAAAGATGCGAATGGTGGCAGATTACTTATCATAAACTCTAGAGCACTTATTAAAAATATTTAAAGATATCCGCATTAATCTACAGTCGGAAGATGTACCTGGACACTTTTTTTTGTAGAAGCCCTTCAATCCCCCTACCCACCTTCACCCATTTTTACCAAGAGGTTCTTTAATACCACTCAGGAAAAACTTAAGGTTTGAAAAATTATACTCTGCTGATCAACGCAATTTGGAAGAAATCTAGATCTTACCATAAACGAGTTTTGAAACAGACCACCTGGGAAACCTGGAACATTTCCGAAGTCGGAAAACAATCCACCGCGGTTAACTCCGGCAAATGGGCTGAAGAAACCACCACTTTGAAGATTTGATGGTGGGAATTCTACCGGTCCTTGGGGTGATAGTTCCTCTATAATGGACGCTGGTTTTGGTGAACGTCGTCGAAAGAAGCCGAAGAATCCCACGACTGGTTTGTTCATATCCATAAGTGTCAGAGACAAAGCAGCCAGAGACGAGAAGGCAAGAGATTGTACTCCTGCGGCAGCAACCGCTAAGACAGCTAGAGACAAGTACTTCATAATTACCTGGAAGTAAATAAGATAAGCTAAAATAAGCATTCGAAAGAAAAAAAAACCGAGATAACAATAGACTGAGTATCTTTAGGAAAATAGATTATGCCTAAAATTATTGCATTTAAAGGGAGATTCTTTTAGTGAAGATAAAAAAAAATCCAAGAGAAAACAAACTTCAATCCAAGTTGCAAGTGCTGAAAGAGCTCACGAGCACTAAACTAAATCATTCCTGAATATTAAGCGATACACCAAACTTGACTTTAAATAAGTTGATATATCAATTTTTATTGCGATTTATTTTATATAGACAAAGGAAAGAATTCATAATTATTAACTTATAAATATATTGAGACTAAAACGACTACTTAACAATACTCACTGTTTAATAGATAATTTCTTTTGAAAGTACCGGGAATTAATGAAGAGGAAGTAGCAGTAAGACCTCGGTTTCAAGCTTTATGTAAGAAGCATGGAAAAAATGACGCTACTAGTAACCAAAGAGAGCAAATTAAGTAGACTTTGGTTGAGTTGTTAACATGCTGATGTATGTAATTCCTATTCAATTAAATAATTTAATTTGATAATTATTATGAACTAAACTGAAAGGTTAACAATACAAATTCGAATTCCTTCATACATTTGGTGCTTTTGAAGCCGTTTCTATAATTTATGATTTAATGCTTTAAAGATAAATCTAATTTCATTTATCTACACGCTTTGAGTTTTGGTCTCTCACAGCTATTAATATGAATTGTATCTTTAAAATATGTCCCACTTGACTTATAAAACGAGTGAAATTAAGTATCTCCACTGACATTTGTGACAACCGTGTGATCATAATAACTTTGTATAAAGCTTTGGTATTAAAACAAAGTATATTAAAAATATTTCTCAATTTCTCATTTTCTATTCTAGGTCAATTGGAAAGAGTGTAAAACTTGTAAAATAACCTTTGAGTACGTAAATCTGCAATCTTGATTTGACCCACATTTTCATCAGTGAAAAATGAGCAGTTAAGGCATTTAAATTGAATTGGAAATTTGGACGATTGAAATCTGAGTGTAGTTATTGCTTCGAATGCTACTGGAAACGTTGATAATCAGATTTCTTCTGTAAGTTCTTAGTGCTTTTACGCAAGGTTGGTCTTAGACCGATTATTCCCTATTGCTATGAGGTGCCGCGCCAGATTTCGCCTGCTATCAGTTCATTTTAGTGGCGCAACAAGTTGGGGCATGCAGGAAACACCCCCCGCCCTGGGATTCGTCAAAATCTGGGATCTCCAGAGCCCCCCCCCCTCCCCAGGATTCGCCAAAATCTGGGATCTCCAGATTTTCACAAATATCAATGTTTCATACATTCCCGAGTCCGAAAAACACATTTTTGAAATTATGTCTGTCTGTCTGTGAACGCGATAAATCAAAAACGCTTTTAATTGACTGAATGGCTTAAATTCGGTACATAGAATACGACCAAATTTATAGATTTCGATTAATTTTTCAAGCTAATCCATGCCAGAGAAATATGTCTGTCTTACTGAATGAGTATTGATAATGCTAAAGGTCAGGTAGAAACACGGGTTTAAATTTAAAACATAGATACTTATCAAATTTTGAACCAAATCCGTTAAATGGTTAACCATCTGTCTGTCTGTATTGTCGTATGTAAGCAAACGCAGTAACTCATAAACGCTGAAAATTTTTGTTGTCAAATGTTCAGCAAAAAGCGTTTAGTTTAGTTTTATTCACTTCCCGCTTAAAGAGCAAACGGCGTTCAAAATATATATTTTATTTCGTAACTATCATTCACCAATGTCGTGCAAGGTATTCGCGTTCTTACACATGATATCCAATTTTGTGAGGAGGAAGGGGGATAAGACCTTTATTAAGAAGTATGCGAAAAGTTTCGAGGAGACCATTAACGCTGGTTTTTAATTGACATATCAATGCAAAATATACCGGATCTACTTTCTTCTTTAACACGTTGACTGCCGCGTTACCCATATTCGTACGATAGTAAAAGAGTTTATTTAATGAAGAATTTTGATACGAGTAAAATTTTTAACTTGTAACTACTTAACGTTAATATCTTCTTGTTTTAATGCGTTGCTCATAGTCTGAATCGTATGCAATTCAAGCCTACTATTTAATGAAACATTTTTTGTATTACAATCATGAGATAGCAAAGTTGGTGTCCTGGCATAAGGGTAGCGCATCTTTCCCATGCTCTTGAAGTCCCGCCTGGGATATGGTTGCTCTTCTTCTTCTAAGTTCTATTTATGAGGGGCTTGAATGTGCCCCCAGTAAAAAGGGGTTTTGAAAGTGAATGTGACGCATGAAGTAGCTAAGTCGTACTTTTGGTCCTTGTTGGCGCTACTGAAACAGCAAGAGACGGTTCACTCGGCTTACATCGCCGACAGATTACAGTCAGCGGGCTTGTGAAGTGTCATAAGTCACAACACAGCAACAGAGATATCAAAGAAGTAAACTTCTTATTTGATAGTTGGTCTAAATCACAGGCATGAATCATGGCAGCGAATGGGTTAAAAACAGTTTAATTTAATGCATAAGATATTTGGATTAGCAACCTAGCAACCAATTGGCAGTACTGGTGTTAAATATGCATAAGTTAGAGACTAAAAGCAATTTATAAACAAATAATGATAACATTTATGTGGAAAAAATTATTTGAATTTATAATATAATGGCATTTTAATTTCAAAATTATGAAAGCTGGAAAATGGCCTTCTTTAAGAGATTCTCGGAACGTTGTTTAAACTGGAATTTGTGATGTAACATCTAGAATTTTAGGTTTGTTAAGTCTTTCCTAACGTGCTGTCTTCTGATGTACAGCGAAGCTGTCGAGAATTTTTACTTTATGAAGCAACTATGCTTGTTGGTAGACAGCCAACAAGCATAATTGTTGGCATCTTTTACATTGAGGGTCATTAATCATCTCTTTTATCTTTCTTTTCTCCCGGTCCTCAATGAAATTCTAATTTTACGTTCTGATGCAGCGAAGATTGGTGAATTTTCCTTCTAAATATTATGAGGATAAATTTAAAGCATTAATGCACATTGTTGCTAAAAGAATATACTCAGTTAGCTCAATTTACAGAATAAACCGTGTTGATGAAAATAAATAAATTGATATTTTTCTTTCGAGACTACATGTCTGTTTTGTTTTGCTGTGCGATTGAGAATATCAGATTTTATTCTGTAAATTTGAAATGAAAATAGCAGGTTAAAAAGCAAGATATTCCCATTTGCATCTACCCCTTAAAAAACAACAACTTATTCTAAGACCAAAGGTTTCTTAGCCATAAATCATTCTTAAAACAAAATAATGTTTATTAAGGCATTTCCCCAATGATTGATTAAGAAGTGAAAAAAAAAATATTTTTTTAAAAAACAAGCGTTTAAAGGCGAGATTCTTAGCAAGTAATACTAACTGACAGCCCACCTAATATATAAACTGTAACTCAAAAGTAAATAAACATTTAAAAGGATTTTTGGTTTTAAGCAATTGTGTTCAATACAGCAGTGACAATTAACTGTTCTCATTTCAGATATTTTTTATATAACATATTATTAAATCGCATTTCCTCTTTTTTTTATTGATATATATAATTTTAACATATATGACGAAAGTCTTTCACAATATTTTATTACATGGCACTATCTGCTTTCCGTACATATTTTTAATAAAATTGTCTAACAATACATGAAGAAATATAGTGCTCTCGTCCATCAGTTATACTTCATTTTAACAAAAGTGTATAGCGATGTTCAGGTGGGAAACCTGAATCTGTTAAGTGATTTCGTAACTGTTTATTCATTTTATTATCATTTTTAAAACATTCTATCGTAGATTTTTATCGTAAAATGATCTACTAAACTTAAATAAAAATTAATGAGTATGGTTGAAAGCAGACATTTTATACAATTGCTATTTTACCATTTTGTTCTTGTATCATTGAATAAAGCAATACTTTTGAAAAACTGAATCGATACCACAGACAAATACAATTCTGATGCAAAAATATTCAAAATTACACGGATTTTCATATGGTATTAATTATTCAAATTTCGGTTTTGTACAGCATGAATTAAATTTTCAGTCAAACAAACTAAAGGCAAGTAAACAATGAATGCTTTATCCAAGCCGAAAAACAGTATTTGATGGTATAATCTAATCTACTAAGAAAAAATATTTAGCACAAAATATTACCAACTTTTGTAACAATGGTCCTCGGTGTTTCTCTTCTATTTATGGAAATTTGCAAGAAAAAGTACTAATTTTGTTTCACAATTTGATTTCTTCCACAAATTATTGTGAATTGAATGCATTTCCTAAGATTTTGTTTCTAGTACCATGCCCAAGCACGGCGTGCATGCTCGTATTTTGCCATCGACAATATCTCATATTTTGTTGTTGCTTCCTCATATTCTGTATTACAAAACCTATTAACAATTCTGCATTAAATGATAATTCAGAAGTACTAACTTGGGATCAATAATGTGTAAATATTTCTTTGGTATCGAGTGATTTTTTTATGAATTGAATTTAAAGATTAATAAATGTTAGACCAAAACAAAATACTTTTATTTTTTTTAAAGAAATGATACTTATAGAAGAAGATGATACCAAGAAAAGATACCTGCATCGGTATTCAAAAAGGAAATATATTTGTGTTAGAGGTTCGGAATGGGCGACGTATTATCAAATATTCGTGCCTTATTAAGATTTTTCTTGACACTAAAATGATTAGGAACCAAAACTGAATGATATACCAATAAGTGAAATACTAAAAAACTTTAATGTAATATGATATTAAATTCGAAATATTTAGGAGACGCCTCAAAGCAAAGCCAATGCTTTAAACGTACGATTTGAGTTCTTTAGTAATTTATATTTTATAAAGGATTATTAGCATGCTAAATCCTTTTTCCATATTATATTTAAAGGTATTAATTGTAATTTTTTTTAACATAGTTGATTACTGCCTTTTTAAAGTCGGAAGTAAGCGAATAAGATTATAAAAAGTAAAAAAAAATAAAAATAAAAAAAAACAATTTCCATATGTACAACGAAAAAAAATGTAATATCAATAAATGAGCTACCAATAGATTTTTCCCCCATATAGCATTCATAATTAACTTTCCCGTAATTCAAAGATTTTTTGGCCTGTAAACACATTTTTGAGGCAATTTCAAATAAATATCAGTTTTAAGAGCTTCTTTGCAAAAACAAAAAAATATATGAGCTTTTTTCAAGCAGACAACAAAACTGAACTTCACATACACATTGATTCATATTAAAGATTCAAAAAAATTTCCTTGATTCTTCTTGGGCATCAAATAATAATTCTATTTTTTATTCAGCTATATTTAGACTCATTACACAGAAAAACAGCCTTGTTTTTGCATGTGGGTTCATGGATTAAATAATGGGAACAATTTATATATAATATTTTATCTAATATAAAAAAAAGTAAAAGGTTTTTTTTTATTTGGAAAAAAAAAATCTAAAAACCATATTGCACACTACTGTTTTTTGCTAAAGAATAGACCATGAACTTACAAACGAACAAAAAGTAAATATTTTATTGATTTTCCATATAAATACATATATATATGTACAATAATTTGAATGCATCAAAATGCGTCCACAGATTAATAAACATCAGCTTCCTTAAAGTAATAAAAAGCCAGGTACTTTCATACTAAAAAATTCTTCTTTTATCACTTAAAATACTGTAATTAAATCAGATATATTTTACAATAATTCATTTACACACAGCCATCTTTATCTGAACATTTTAGCAGTTAAAACTTCTAACTACTTAATGCAATACAAAAACATTCATATTCATGTAGATTTTCCACAATTTAAGATTAGTGCTTATTTTTTTCTGGGTTCTTTTTTCAGGTGCTAAGAACGTTGCAAAAGCTTGCATACAGTATGACGCATATGTAAACATATAATGAATAATAAAGGGATGCATACGATAAATTTATATAGAATAGAACACTCAGAGATAAAAATGGGAAATATTATTGAAATATTGACTCCCCCCCACACACAAACAGAAATTCCATAATCTATAGTGGATTCTAACAACAAATGAAACAAGAGTTGGGATTCAAAAATTATTTCATTATCTTGAATTAAACTGTATGAAATATCTATCTGAAAACATATATATGCAAATATATTTTAGCAAATGGTCGGTGAAGAAATTTTTGAAAATTTAACTCCGATTTATTTCATAATGGGAGTCATAATTTGTACAAAGAAAAAAAAACCAATAAAAGTTGCACCAGTCTGCATCGCGATAGAAGAGTATGAGACGGACATTTATACCTTCAATGATTCTACCATGAATTTATTATAAGGATTTCGTGCCACATGTTGATTTAGGAAAGGTAATCTTGGGTATTTTAATAAGAATATCGCAAGCATCAGAATTTTGCTCGTAATCAGAGTGGGAGAAAATGCAAAATCATCAGTTTTACAGAGCACATGTTAAAAATAAATTAAATGTGGAATTGGATAGGGAAATATGAGAATATTTTAGAATGAAGTTTGCATGAGATAATTTAAGATAAAAATTTTAAAAAAAATTAATTAGAATTTAAATTGAAACAGATCATTGCATATACATTATAAATAATAAATACGTATATTTAAAAATATTTTTATGAAAACCATATATATCATAAAAGGTAAAATGTGCTTGTATAAATTACTTAATACGATTTAATTATTTTAAAATTTTATTTAGTTCAAAAATATAATGGAAACAGTAAAAATACGCATAACTTAATGTGCTGTAATAGAAGAGAGAATTTACCGACAAATTTTGATATGGGAAACTCGTTAAAGAGAGAGGAGGATTGGGGAAGGAAAGAAAACACTATTCAAAGCAAATGGATTTTATAAATATCTGGAAGATGATGATCTAAATGACACAAATAAATACAAATAAAACATTATAATAAATATATATATAGCAACATTAAATTAAAAATGAAATGCAGCATTCTGCAGAACAATATGGCTATACAAGAGGATGATTGTAAATAATGTTGTATTCTGTTTTGTCAATTGGTATTCCTCAATTGTCGAAATTCAATGGCTTTAAATAAAATAGCACCATGAAATATTTTAATTCGCTTTGACTTCAATAAATAAGTAGTTTTGGTCCCTTTTATCCATGGGAAAAAATTAGTACAATGATTTTAAGCATTGCCATGCCACTTTTTCCCTGCAAAAAATACAAATAAAATGATTACAAATAAAAAACGATTTAACTTAAATATGTATACTTCTAATTAAACAAGTTTGTCACAGATAAAAAGTCAAATAAAACTTAAATAATAGATTATATACTAACCTTTTATTGAAAATAATATAAACTAGCATAACGCTATACATAAACAAAAACATGCAAAAAGTATATGAAATTTATATATAAGGATAGATTATTTTTAATTTTTAGGAGCTTCTAAATCTTATATAACCCCAAGTAAATCTATAATGATGATTATGATGAAAGCAGACCTCTCTTTATGCATATTATGCACATAAACATGCCTTTTCAAATATATAAATATTTTATCAGAAAAGAAAATTTAAAAATAATTTATTATATGAAAAATTTCATTAAAATCATCATTCATTTTAAAATAAAACTTTTCTAAAAACTGCTTTTTAAAAATAAATAGTGTAGAAATTTCTTACATTAAAAATGAACGTGGTGCAACTTAAAGTATGTTTCAAGCATGTCTAATAACTAGGAGTGAAATAAAAACTTAAATTTCATTTAAGAACATTACTCAGTCAATAAAGATCTGAAACTTTTTACATAATAATTTGAATATATAAAAATACTGCAATTTTTTTTACGTAATTTGAACATTTAAAAACACAGCAATTTTTAAAGATTATTTTATTACCTGCAATAATATTAAAATCTATATCAGTTATGAAACATTTTCAAAATAAATCTGCACATAGTAGACATGTATCTCTCCCAGACCTCTAATAAATGAGGGTCACTAAAAAACAAAAATAAAATGGTTTTTACTTCATAGGGTAAGACAAACATAGAAAAGTATAAATTAATGCTGTAATCAGACAATTATGCATGAATATATAATTAAATTATGAAATCACACTTAAAGTAGTAACTTGAACATAGAGCAATGCATACATTACAATAGTTTATAGTCCAGAACTAGATAAATAAAAACGCTAAGACATTGAACCTAAATATGATAAAATAACAGATGTTTTATACAATATACAGGATGCCTCGAACCAAAAAAGAAGTTGAAATAGTTATTTATTTCCAGAAATATAAACATATATTTCCAATTACAAAATTTCAGTAAAGTGACGAAATGTATGAAAACACGTTGATTTAGTAGAAGTTGATTAATAAAATAGTCAAAAAAATTTATATGACCACTATTATGTAAAAATGTCGATTTATAATATGGTTCTCTTATAAGTAATGTTGAAAAACAAAATTCCACGTTTCTATTTATCGAATTTGCAAATTTTTAAATTAAGCGAAATTTATTACAAATTTAGATGGAAACATTTACTTTCGAAAATGCAAATTTAATGAATGTGGAAAATTATCACATGCAAATATTTGTTTATTAGCATACCATTCAATCATAATGACCTGAAAGTGATTTGGTAATGTTGTTCATTTTGATTGGCTGATAGCTGAAATCTCAATTTAATAGAGAAGAGGAGATAAGCTTGAAAAACTGTGTTAAAAAATATTGCAGAAAAGTAAGAAAATACTTTGAAAAAGAAAAGAAAATACTTTGCTCGCAACTGTGTTCATGACATAAAGCTCTCCTAAAAGTTGTGTATTTTAGAGCGAGGTTCGATTTTAAATGGTGATGGCTTACGCTGCATTTAATTGTAATGCATCTGTATGCGTATAGAATATATTCATTATGTAAAAGTTTTGTAAAGATTTAAACTAATATATTATTTGACCATTTTTAAAATGTTAATAAGAGTTTATGTATTATTATTTTCCATTTTCATCTTTTTAATAACTTATTGTGATATGAGTATTATCCTTGAAATGCGCAACATAACGCTTGGTCAAATACCAGTCCGAAGTATGAAAAAATTGATTTAAACCAATATACTTATCCTCTAATTACACAGCATATCTTTTCGATTAAAGTCCAAAGCTTTTTAAACTTATATATAAATACAAGAAAAGTATTTTAATTATGGTAACTGTATAAAAAAGTAATTTTATAAAAAAATTCGATTATCAATCTCTACAAAAGCCAAAATGTGCTTACAATTGCTCACTTTTATTAAGAAAATTGGTAATTGTAAGTATATGTGTAGACAAAATATTTAAGAAAATAAATGCCTTCCACTTTTTTGGGAAACTGCACATCATTTTAAAGAAAAAGAACGCTGAAAGGGAACAATTTTCAAAGCACCAAAACAAAATATTTTAGCAAACAAATATATAAGCAGAATAAATAGTTTCTTCATAAAGTAGAAGAACAAAATACACTATGAATATTGCAATCATTAAAAAAAACATTTCATGAACATATGGAACATATTTTCGTATTTAATTTTACGAAATGATGAAAAATTTAATCTCAATTTTCAAATACAAATATAATTGTTTTAATTAAACATAAATAGAAAGTATTTATAAGAAAATATTTCTTTTATAGAAAAGGCACAATACTAAAATAAATATTAGCCTTCTTCATCTGAGATTATTAATGGTTATTAGAAATATTTTGCAGCTGAAATATTTGGCTTTAAAACCACAGTAAACCTAAAGGAAAAAATACAATAAGTGACTTGTAATTTTTATAGTATCTTTTGAAATGTTAACAGTTAGTTGTATGTTAAAAAATATGTTCCAAAAAGGTTGATTAACAGATTTTTACTTCTCTTTTTAGCAATAAAGAGAAAAAAAATATTGCTTTCAACGGATCGTTTATTAAGAATCAATTTATTGTTAATGCATTAGCTAATGAAAACAAACAAGGATGTTTCTTTAAAAGCAGAAGGCAAGTAAGAGGTCACTTCTTAATAAATGGGATTATTGAGTAACATAACAAATTTAGATTGACATCTTTCAACAATTGCATAAAAAAAAATATCGGCTTTAAAAGTTTGCCAAACACATTGAATAATATGTTGCAACTTAAATTTGGATTACATTTAAATTAAAATAAAAAAGGAGAGGTTTTTCAATATCTAATTAATGATAAATCTGGGGGGGGAGAAAATTAAGTAATAATATATGTATTTAAAAAATAAATTTATATCATTAAACTGGTGTCAACTGAAATTGCGCTATAATCTGTTAAAATCCTATATAAAAAGAATATTTCTTATAATATAAACTTAAGACACAGTACAAATGAAAATCAGTCAAAAATACAATGTTTATTTGCCTTGATTTAAATAACTCACTTAACACAATTATTTACTTTAAAAATTAATATAAACTCAAAAGGAATATAGCAATTCTACCTCTTAAATAATTGAATATGAGATGCAGCAATTGTGTAAGTTTCCACAAAATTTCTGAGATCTCTATCACACCAACGACTTTGTCGAAATGGCTCAATAAACTAAAGAGAAAAACTATGAATTAATTAACAATAAATACAAGAATTGTATAATATATTGGTTAAAAAAATCGTTACACCAGGATAAATTTACACTTAGTTAAGAAAAAATAAATATATATATATATAATGAGGTACGTAATAATTTCGAGTGTATAGGTGAAATGAAACTTTAGTAGTCATTTGTAAAATGCGACAGTAATGCATCCCTGAAACTCGGGACGCAATATTATTGAATATAAGCAAGGAACTGAGCAAGCACTTGATTGTAAAGCCATCAACAATAAAAAATCGAATACCTTTGTAAGATTGTAATTTATATTCGCATCTTCCGACAACTAGTGCCAATGGAAATTGATTCAAGTTATACGTTTGTTGAGTTAAAATGATTAACCGAGTTAATGAGCTATTACTTTGAAATTTTTCCATTGCACAAATTGAGATTTTTTAATAAATTATTCAGCAAGCATTTATATGTGTATCAAATTTCGCCCAGAAATTCGCAATAGTTCTTGAGATATAATTAATTTTGTTTGATGAAAACTTCACTTATAAAGAGCCCACCCACCAGGGCATATCAATCAAGTAAATCTCAGCTTGTCCATAACAAAATAAAGACATTTTCGAGCTTTTATTCCAAGAAGTTCGGAAAAACAAACAGATAATATTATACTTAATGTGAGTATGATTTTTCAATATATATATATATATATATATATATATATATATATATATATATA
>JAOUZG010040121.1:109078-186452 GCA_026289955.1 Argiope argentata
GATGTATGTTAATAATATATATATATATATATATATATATATCTAAAAATGTCATTTTAAATATTAAAGCATTTCCATTGCTTAAAAAAAATCAATTCATCATTTAGACTTTTTTAGTTAATCCCGCCATAGCAAATTAACATACATCTTAATTTTTATGGAGAATTAAATACGTTGTTTAACCCATTTCTTTCTTTAAAAAGTAACTTATTGGTTAGACGCGAATACCATAAAGACATTTTAAGCCAATGGCATTATCTGTGTTTATTAAAAGTAGGAACTTCCATTTTCAGGAGGAAAAATTGTCAATTGGATAGAAGATTTGTTAAGTTTGCAACTCTAAGAATTACATTGATGGACATTCTTTCTGTTATGCAACGTGTGATGAAAGACGAAATAAGACAAACACACTATCACGCGACAATATCTCGAACTAAAGATTCCTAAAAAATGTTTTTTCATAAACTCAATTGGTAATAGGAGATCATTTCATAATTATGAGTAAATCATTTTATGGATATTTTAATAATAATCTACAAATAATTAAGAAATTTATGAATGAATGCTCAATATTAAGCATATGAGTAATAGGTGCTAATTATTATTCTTATTTTAGCATTATCAATTTACAAAATAATAGGCTATCATAGGAATTTTCTAGGTTCTCTATTTAATTTATTTACAAATCATAACAACCAGTAAAGAATAAAATTAAAATTAAACATTCCAACAGTCAATGTGTCCCGTAATCTAATTTTATTTCGTCTGTCAGGGAAGGGGGGGGGGAACCGCCTTTTTTAAAGGAAGCAAAATGCATGCAAAATGAAAATCGATTGATCTGTAAATAAATTTAATATTTAACTAACTAAGATATTATAAAGACTTCTAAAGCTTGAGCTTCATAAAAACTAGATCGATAAATGCAAATAAATTTAACATACAGTCCCTCAAAAAGTAGGCGTTGTTAACCGTACGAGGGAATATTACAATTCCTGTTTATATTTTGAAAACTATTTGTGGTAAGCTCACAATTTTTTGGATAACAGCATTTTAGCACGTCCTATTTCCACTCATGTGAAAATTACACAATGATACAATTCACTTTTTTCTCACATTCATCTTTAACAGTTTATGAACAAATATTGTTTGAGCTATTTACACACTTATTTTCTGATTTTACGTGAAATGATAATCTTCTTTAGGTGAGTATATATATATATATATATATATATATATATATAATTTCCGAAAGTTCGTAAGAACTCAATTAGAACTGGAGACATTTCTCAACACCCAGATAACTCTCGAAATTACCACTAGAATTCAATAAACTTTTTATTGAGATGTTAATTTTATGACGATAGATCGATTTATTTAAAAATGATAGGTGTAATTGAAAATTTTTGAGGTACTAGTTAATTGACTTGGCTAATCAGTTTGTCTATCTTAACATACCATCCACTCGAGTAATTTCCACCAACACGAAATTTGTGAAGACGCAATAATAAACTCACAGAGGTATTCTTTTTTTGTTGTTGTTGACGACTGTTCATTATTAAAGTATTCTGCCTATCCACAAAAGTAACATCTCTTTAGTAAAATTAATAATCGTTACAGAAATGTAAATAATATCAAAACTCTGTATTCCAGTTATGTTTCCCTCACGTTTAATAGGCAATAAATCTGGAGATCGGAGCAATTATAGTAGAATGTTGACATATTTAAAGTTGATATGCAAATGCGTTTAGCATTTACATGCAAGAACAAACCTCTAAATATCCGATGATAGAAGTATCATGATGGATTTTGTCTGCATTCTGATGTATAACTGAGAGTTCAGGGTTGTTGAGAAGCAATTAGAGACCTTTTTAAATCATAGAACACAGAATGGGCCAGCTGTATTTAAATGACAACAGAAAACTTTTCCTCTTTTTAACGAGTGATGGAATCTTATTTATACTAAGATAGAATAGGGCGAATACAACTACATTCTATTCAGATTTCAAGTCCTTTCTTTTTCAGCACCATGGGAAAGAAAATAACTGAGAATCCTTTTAAATGGAAAAAAAATACTTTGGGGGAGGGAGGTTTATAATTGAAAAAATGCGAAATTTCGGAAACTTGTATAGTTTTGACAACTAGTGTATAAAACATCATGAATCCAAATTTTCCAAGATGATTGATTAATAGATTACACAAAGTTATTCGATCTGTCATGCTTGGAATATTTTTGTGGGATTGCATGAGGAATTCATATACATTAGTAGTTTCATCAATTTTGATGAGGATCATATATCCATGATTTCTGTAGCTACAGTAAAAGAAATGCCTAGTGTTTCTACCAGTGTGTGCTGATCAATACATAGATAATATGCGGCTTACATAAATTCTGGTAAGTGTACTTTCAGCAGTTGGAGTAAAAAAAAATATTTTTTTTAAAACTTATTAATCATTTTTAAGCCATCCTAGTATTTTATCATTTCAGAAAACCCAACACCTGCTAAATTATTATTATTATTTATTCATACTGATTGTTATTATTTATATAGGTAGATCTTTATAAATATGCAAATGGTCATAGAGTTTATGACTTGACACTGATAACTGGACAATTAAACATTATTTAAATAATTTTTAAAAAGAAAATCTTCACCAATTTATTTAGAAGAATTATATGTGAAATATATAAATATTAAAAGTGAAGGGAAATACCTTTTCCACAATATCCAAAAAGAGATCTCTAGCTTCTTTACTGTGGTTTAATCCATATGCAATATTAACAAATGCCCTAGTAAAAGACTGAAAAAGAAATGTAAGCATAAATATTGAATAACTGATTCAAAATGATTTTTGCAAAATATATCAGCTTAGAAATGAAGAATTTCCAGCCAAAATTGGTATCATAAACTTAACATAAAATTCTCTCCATACAGAAATTATTTTTATAAGAAAAAAAATTATTAAAGAAAGAAAAAAATAATAACTATTAAGAGAAATTAAAATTTTACGAAGGAAGACAAAAAAATACAGCATAAACAGTTATTCTTTCCATGGCCATCTAATTAAAAGCTAAATGTCATGGAATCAGCATTTCCAAGCAATAAATTACAAAATATGAACTGTTTTCATAACCAATAAAATTAAGACATTGAAAACCTCATTTTTTAATTATTTTTAAATAGACGATATACACAGATAAAACTTAAACACACAGATTTATGTGTTACAGATAAAAATCTAATAACACATAAATTTAAAAAATATGTTTTGGACAAATTTATAAAAAAAACATATAATTCCTCAATACAGAATACAAGCAGAAATATCATATAAATAAGAAATGTATATTTCTTATTTACATGGTTCTTTTGTCCATATTAAAGTACAGCACTGACAAACACAGTACATAACAGTTGAATGACAGAAGGGATATCTCAACAAACTTGATGCTTTATTGTGTTATATTTTGCCCTAAATACCAATTTCAGAAAGTGACTGTAAAAATCGGAAAAACTTTCTAAAAAAAGAATCTCAGTATCACACACACACACACAAAGAGAGAGAGAGAGAGAGAGATGGGTTGATCATTAAGATTCCAAGAGTAATGAATCACCATACAATATGTCAAAGAAATCAACAAAAATAATTTTAAAAAGATCTGGAAAACTAAAATGCAATTGGATTCCTATATATAATTTACCAATGAAAGACAAAAGAAAAAAATTCTACCATACACACACGAAAATAATTATTTCTGTGAAATTCATTTCTATCTTTTCAAAACTTATTTAATAGGAATTATCATGAATTTTTCATCTTGTGTACGCTCTGCAATTACAATTCTTTGAATTTTTCGATTCATTGAAGCTTTTTAAGGAATAAAGAAAAATATAAAAATTTAAGCAATCTTTACCTTAAAGTTTGAATCCAAATCCGCATAAATTCTATCTGGTAATTTTGATCTCATTATTCCCAAAACGTAAGTTTTTAGTTCATCATAGGAGTCCTTCTCTAGCAGTTGCTTTAAATCCCGTAAATCCTGCAAGAATTCCCGATCCATTTCCATTGCCGTTTCTTCAAAACTGCAATCTTAAAATAATATAGAGTTTGAATTTTTTTTCCTCACTAACATTTAAAAAACGAAAAATAAGTACAAACAAATCATTATAAAGCCAAATTAAAAAATTAGAATATATCAAATATGCTGCGGCTAAGTTAACTAATCAGTATAGCCAATGCTATATGTCAATTATTAAAATTTCTTTGAATAGCAGTAAACGCTTAACATTTAATTTTAGTAATCAATCTGTGTACACTTTTAAATCGGTTATAATAATAGATTTCTTTTTAATACTACACATTTTATTTTTCATGATATTAAGGAAACGGCTCAATTCTTAACCATAACCAAGATTTTTTTTTAAAAATAAGAAACCTGATTAGATTAAATGGGAAGACAGAAAACAAAACAAAAAAGCCACAAGAAAATATCTTGAACTTACATTGTTTTGAAACGGTACATCAGCGCGTTTCAGAATAATCACGAGAGTATAAGATACTGAATGGTTAAGAAGTTAAAGTAAGGCTATAATTCGAATGATTAGAAATTATTTTTAGAATGCAGATAAATTTGCATTGTATATAAATATTTTTTTCATACACCAGGAATTTATTATAACTAAAAACAATAAAAAAAACAATATGCAAAACAAGAACACATACAGTTTATAAAAAAAGGGAGACATCTCTTAACAGCAGGTAAACGCGGGCGGGGGAGGATGAAAATTTTCATTCAGCAAAGACAAAGAATTTTAAGATTTAAAGCAAAATCGCTGAGAGGATTCATTCTTTAATAATGCACATTCAAAAAGATCAAATAATTCTTATGATTTCTTGCTAATCACTATTTATCTCTTTGCAAACACGCAATATATATTTTGTTTTATAAAAAACATTATCAACCTGACACAAATACATCATATTACTAAATTTCGTCGGCGTTCTAAAATTATCATCTGAAAAAATATAGCGGGTTTTCAATACCAGCTAAAGATACAAAAAAATGGACCCTTCATTTAGAGGAATGGCCACTTTTGAGTTCATTAATCAAAAGTACTGACAAGTCGCCTGAAATTTGAACGGCCTTTTGGATGCTTGTGATAGGAGTATAATCACAAAATGTGTCATGAAAAAGAAAATAAGTACAGCAGGGCTTAATAAATCAGATTTCTCAGAAACAGTAATAGATGCATTACTATTAAGACATTCAAGATTTACTTTTCAAACCGAAAAAGAAAGAGATAAGTAAGAATGCAAAATTTTGAAGAAATTGCAGCCTAATAATGGTTTAAGCATTTGGTTATGCAAATTAGTAGGTTTGTTGTATTTTTATTGTTTCATACGAGCGATTTCTGTTAGGTTTTAATTTCACCAATTTCAAATTTCTTTCCCTATCATGCTATGCATGAAATCAAAATTTATCTGAATTTCAAAACATATTATCAGTATTAACAATTACTACCACACATATACTAAAGAAATTCATAGTATATCCAACCTGGTTTGGGACAGCACCAATTGCACATCATCCAATTGGCGCAATATAAAAAATCGTCAAAAGTTAGATATTGCAGTTTTCTTTTGCTAGTTTCAAAACGGTTGTTTGTTAAGTACATAATGGCAGCATATTTTCTATAAGAGAAAAAAAATTAATTAAAACTCATTATTTTCGTAAATCAGGAAAATAACTATTAAAGGAATGCTATAAAAATAAATTTCAAAACAATGTGACCTTTCTGCATGTTTGCAAATGATAAAAACACAAGTAAATAAAATATAAGATCATTTTGAATCCTTCGTGAATATAAGAAATAAATTTTGTCACACGTTATGATGATGTACAAAAAGTTACTGATAAACAGGGGTCGCATTAGTGTTATCAAAGCATTATGTTAACACATGTAGCTCCATGGTGCGAGATATTTGAAATTGAGCATAGCAACAGTAAGGAGTCTGAGGATATATTGTAAAACGAGTTACGTGTGTATTGTAAACGAGTTATATTGTGTAACGAGTTACTGACAATTAAACCTCAAGTAACAGGTCAAAAGTTTTGTAAGCTTACGTTTTATCCAAAAATGCCTAATGGTAAATTTTAGTGATGACTAAGCATCCTATAAACCTAAATGTAAAAAAAAAAGAAGAAGTTTTAAGCAGAGTTATTTGCTCATCGTTTCTTATTTACAGGAATAGCTTTGAACTCATAAAAAAAGTATTATGAAAAAAAGTAAAGTACAAATTAGAAAATGAATAAAAAATCTAGTTGCATGCCCTTTTCTACAGCATATTGAACATTCTTTAGAAAAGAATAGTTTTAAAGATACTTGGGCACTACTAAGCAGAACAATTTTTTGGTCATTCTATGTAGAAGTTCAAGAATTTGAAATAACAAAAAAAAAAAAAAAAAAAAAAAAAAAAAAAAAAAAAAAAAAAAAAAAGATAAATAACCAAGAAAAAGTAAATTTTAGAATATTGTCATTGTAAACTGTTGCTATGATGTCGCTTTTCTTCCAAAAGCTTGACGAAGAAAATTAGCCAAGCAAAGAGAAAGAGAGAGGAGAGAGATGCAGCAAGAAAAACGTGAAGAGAAAGAGAAGGATGGTAATTTTTTTGTGTCTGCATTTATATGCAATAGTGCTATGTACCACTAGTTAAATGTATCAATATATAATCTTTGGAAAAACTGAAAGTTTTCCTTGTCTCCGACCATCATTCACAAACTTACAAAATGTGTTATTTGATAAAGAACTCAAATTCAAGCTATAATATTGAGAAATTGAACTTCATTCATTCACAATCTTTTAAATTTATAAATTCAAGCAATGTTCCAAAAAAAAAGAAAAGAAAAGAAGACATTATTAAAAAAAACTTATAAGAAAATTGTCCATATAGGCACCGGCAATAGTCGAAAAAGATATTAACTATTGGTGGTGAAGATACCACCATCAAATGTTTCATCCTACAAGAAAATGATATTTAACAGACTTTTTAGCAGCGACTCTATGGACAATAGCGACCTTTGTCTACAAATATGATCAATTCAAAAGCAAGCTGTCCCAAAGGACACATAAAATAATTTTCACTGAAAAATTGAGCCAATTTTCAAAATATTACATTTTCTTGAAATGAAATGAAATCAAATGGAAGTATTCCTTTAAAAAGTAAGTCATCTAGAAAATAAACAGAAATCGTATAAATACAAAATGAGAAGCGTTGAATATTTCCAATTGAATTACATTTCTGTTTAGGGTTTAAAAAAAGGGTCTGGTGTTTACTAGCCATGCTTGACAAAGGCCATTAAAAACCTAAAGACGTCTTCAGATTATTCATTTGATTTCAGTAAAGTGATTTAAAGCATCTGCAATAAAGGAAGGGATAATGAGAATGATAGTTTGAACGCTTGATATCTGAAGAAGGAAAGGCAATGGATGTAAAAAAAAAAGTTAATGAAGAACTTTTGTAGATTTCAATCAAACTAAATCACAATGAAATATAAAATATAAAGAAAAGAAAATAATGAAAGCCCTTTATATTATTAACTAAATAGTTCTCAAACCAATCTGATAAATGTTAATTTTTTCAGGTTTAAATATAAACAAATTATTAAAATTACAATTGCTATATAAGATGAAAAAAAAATGATGTTACATGTCAGGTAAGATAGATAAAATGCATACCTAGCAAGATTCTCAGACAGAAGAAAGGTGGCACGAATGCAGTCAACTAATTCGCAACTACTATCTTCAACAACTTTATATACTCGTTTCACATTATCGAACTGAAAAAAAAACAAACACTTTTAGCATATTTAAGATTTTTGAACAAAGTAGTCATCACTTAGCAAACGACACAAAATATCAAAAATTTGTCAGATTTCACAAGAGGAAAAAAAGACAATTTTTAAACCCAATAACAAGTATTTCTGATTTTTTTTTTTGGCATCTAGTATAAACACAACTTAATTACATGAAAAAAATGTTGCTTTCAAAATCATATTAGAAACAATTTAGATAACAAAGAGTTTAAAACTTTGGACTGCTACAAAATTCAATAAAAATTATGAATCTAATTTAAAACAGTTTGAACATAATTTTTTGACTTTAATTTTATGCAAGGAATGTTTATTTTTCTGTCGTCCTTGGTAGCCGCTTAATATTCATATCTGAATGTAATTATCATAATGAAAATCATAGTCTAAACAAATTGTATTGCAAAAGAACAGAATGCAATTCAATATCAAGTATAATGAAACGAGCAGTTTGAGTATATATATATATATTTGATATTTTAAGAAAGAAATGGCAATTTTTATTCCTTTCCCCTACATGCTAGCTGCTTCAAACAAACAAATCTAAATGCAATTAATATTATAAAAACCATATTCTAAGAAACCGGATTACGAAAGAGAAAAGGGGAAAAAATCTATATTTTTCATTAAGTATCAAAAAATAGGTATTGTGTTTGCAATTTTAGCTGGAATTACTAATTGGTTTTCTTTATTTATTGTTGTATGTTGTGACTTACGGTACTAAACAAGCCCGTTGACAGCTATCTGTCAGCGATTTAAGCCGAGTGAGGGACTTGTTTTCTCAGTAGCGTTAACCAGGGCGAAGAGTACGACTTAGCTACTTCATGCGTCACATTCGCTTGCACAACCTTTTTTACAGGGGTCACATTCACACAATAGAACACAAATGCCTCTTGTTTTGTAGTAGCGCCAAGAGTACGACTTTTGCTACTCATTCATCACATTCACTTACACAGCCCCTTTTTACGGGGGGGGGGGCATTCCCACTCCTTACAGATAGAACACAGATGAACAACCATGCCCGAACCTGGAATCCCAGATCATTGGAAAAACCCGCTACCCCTATGCCAGGACGCCGGCGTGCCACAGATTTATTCATTATAGCTATCATTCACTAATGTCATGCAAGGTATTAGCTTTTACTAAAGTCCAAATTTTCGAGTGGGGTAGGTGGGGTGATACGACCTTTATTGAAGGATATGTGAGAAAAATTCGGCAAAACCACTCCCACTGGTTTATTTTGTATCCGGTAAATCCAAGACTTTTTATCATCAAAAATGCGTTCGATGGCTCCGTTAAAGTTAGTTATTCTTAACTATAAGTATATTATAGGGTTCGGGGGAAAAACACACTGAAAAACTTATTGCATCATGGATTATAATTTAACTAATTTCTTTTTAATCTGTGTTTATTTCTTTTTGTCTACCAATTCAAGTATAAAATTTGCTATAATATAATTGTTAATTCACGTGTTATTTTTTTGGTGTTTTTCCAATGTAAAGCAAAAGGTCTGCTATTTCAGAGTAGTTTTAAGCAAGAAAAATGACTATGTGAACCCGTTTACTAGCTTAACGGGTCTCGGCAAATAGTGTCTGATGCAATCTGTCGTTTAAAAGAACTAGACAATCATGGTCGACGAATGGTAGCAAGTGGACGAAAACGTATGGTGAATAACCGTAACTCCATCAAAGAGCGAATTCAACGAAATTCAATATTTTCCATGAGAAAGATAGCTCCTGAATTGGGAATAAGTGATCGACCAGGAAGGCGAATTGCATAAACAGAGTTTGCGCTGAAGCCTTACAAATCCAAAAAATTCAGCTTCTCATGAAAAAAAGAAAAAAAGAAAAAAAAAAAAAAACTATCGCTTGCGGCTCCAAAGATGCCGCTAACTTCTGAGACGGACCGCAAGTCAGCGCTAGGAGTGATTTCTTTTCTCTAATGAAAAGTTCTTTACAATTCAAGAAGCTTATAACTCCCAGAGCGATATAATCTGGTCTGGTCTGTAGACGTCCACAACACCTCGGCAATTGTTGAATATTGTCAACATCCAAAGTCCGACAGGATATGGTGTAGAATGAGATGAGCGGAAGTGGTATAACAACTAAGTTTTTTGTGGATGAAGGCGTAAAATAAATCAAAAAATATACCAACGGGGCATTCCAGAAGTTGTTGTGCTTCCAAGGACTAAAAAGTAATTTGGCAATGTAAACTGGACATTTCAATAAGACTCTGCAGCCGCACACCACGCCAAAAAGACATAAAGAGAGATGCAAGCACATTTTCTGGATGTGATATCATTAGGAGAGTAAGTACAGAACTCGCCGAATCTCAATTCCATGAATTACAATGTATGGCCCATTTTGGAGTTTAGGGCTGGCACTGAACCACACAAAAGTTTGAATTCTCTAAAAAAATCCCTTCGGCGGGAATGGGATAGATTAAAAGAAGAGATGCGACCCATTGCTGAACATTTCAATACGCATTCGCGCCTCTGAAGTACTGGAAAGGAAGCTACTTTGAATTAAATTAAATTTATTTATTAGTAAACGTCTACTCTTATTATTATTTGTTATATTTTGCTGATTTATTTATTTTTAATAAAGTTATAATATAAATTGTCGGGAGTTTCCTGCCGCATATTATATATGGAAGACTGTTAATAAGGCTGTGAGAAAATATGTACCTCTACTCGTATTAATAGTTGGAATCATTTAGTCCCACTGATGAAGTGTGTTAGAGAAGAAAACGCAACAAGTATCATACAAAATTTTGTTTCATGAACATTTACAAAGTGGCTAATTGATAATTATACTTTAAGTTATGGTATATTTCTTTGGTAATCTAATTATTTATAAAAAAGATTTTATAATAACTATAATATATAGAAAAAGTAACATGTTCAGAGAAAATTTTGAAGCAATCGAAATTTAAGAGAACATACTTGGAGATTGATTCAACATTGTGTGACAAAAATGAGACAAAATCCTAATTTTTTTTTCTCATAGATTTGAAGAAATTGGGTAGTATATGTAGAAATACAATTTAGCAAGTGGTATTATAAAGACTGGTTTCCAAGAGGGGAGGAATCCTTTTCCCTTTTCAGAATGGTAAAACTTATTTCAAATTATAACTCTCTCAATGTTAATGGACCTTTAGTTCCAAAACTGCATCTAATGAGGTTTGTTGCTGCTGAACCTTAAAACAGCTTATTTTGATAGTTTTGTCTGGGTCTCCCCTGCATGAAAGTATTTTACTCATTTTGTTATAAAAAATGAAATATTACAGAGATTTGTTTTTGTTGTAAATCTTGTAAACATTTAAAAAAAAAGTGATTGATTTTATACTGCTTTTTGTAAGGATTACAAGGGTTTTCTTGAAAAGCATAAACTGTTTAACAATTAATATATTAAGGATAATTTCTACTATGAATTTAATTCTTTTAATTACTAAATATTAAAAGCAAATTTCATCTAATTAAAAAATAGTTTCAATTTTTGATAAACAAAAAATAAACAAATAAAATAATAACTTATAAATCAGTAAAAGCTTCTTGTACCTTTCTCATCATGGATAAGTGAGAATGTTCATTTAATTGTTCTGAATCTTAATGTTTTAGTAAGCACATTTAACAGAGAATCTTTTAATATATTTATCAAACTAAAAAAAATCACATGCAGTTTAGATTATATCTGATAACTATAAAAAACTTTTATACTTATCAGTAAATTTTTTATCCTTTAACCACAGAATTATCATAATATTGAACTGAAGGATTTGCCCCAGATGAAACGATCAAACAGAACTAAATTTTATAGCTCATCAACTATTTTGTTTCTTATTAGATACGTAGGAATTGGCAAAGTTGTAGCAATTTGTATAGTTTCTGACAACATTAAGGTGAATAGAAATAAAATCTTATTTGCAGGATATATTTATTCTCGAATAAAATATATTAAATTAATATTCACTAATAGTTATTTCTTTATGAATCCTATATTTATGGATATTTTAGTAATGTATAATACTTAATGCCTATTTTTATTTTTACAGAAGTTACTGACACATATTTTGATTAATTTATAGATGTATTTAAAATTAATTTCCAAAATTTTATATTCTATGTGAATAATTTATTTTATTTAATAAGATTTGAAAATAGTTCAGTGATATTCTATAATCTGAGAGTTTTTTTAATTGTTTGTTCCTTTTATTTATCTGTTTTGTGATCTTGTTTAAGAGATTATACAAACTTATTCTCAAGACTGTCTCTTCAAAATAGGAGAGAGGGGAAAGCATTAAAATATGGCTTTCAGAACATTGGTACAGTAATGATAAATATATGCCTATTGAAAACTACAGACCATATCTAACATGATATAAACGAATAGGAACTGATGGGATAATAAAAGTGATCAATCTTATCTAATAAGCATCAAAAGGAGTGCAATTTCAACTTGTTATTAGTCAAGCAGTGCAACAGCTAAAAAAAAATTCTGATACAACATTTGTACTGCTCATACAACAAAGGTATTGAACAAATATTTTATTCTATTATGATAGAGAATATAAAAAGTAATTAATTTCATTATAAAAGCATTTAAAAACCAAATCACAGAAACTGCATCAAAATAAAGATTAACAATGGTTTGATGTTGGTAGGCTAAGTAAATTTCCATGTAGATATATGCAGTAAAGAAAGTTTTAGCATCTAACAGAATATTATAGATAAAAGTCAAGTTTATGTAAATGATTTCTGTAAAGACAATGCTAATTAATTTTTTCTTTATTTACCAGATTATCAAATAGAATCTTATAATTTTATTTTTCATTATGATTTTTATCAGCTAAATATTTCAAATAGTGATAGAATTAAATGAAATGATTTATTAAAATGGAATTAAAAGAACCAATAAAAAAAGGGGGTGGGGAAAGAAACTTGACAGAAATTTTATCTTCCACTATTTGATAGTGACATTTCTTCTAATACTGGGATATTGAACATTAACAAATATGAAATAAGAAAATAGGGATCACTGTTTGGCATGAGAATATTGAAAATAATATTTTTAAGGCTTCAGTAATTTTTTATGATTGGTCTTTAAGTAATTTTAAAGGAAGCACAGTACATAAATAGCAAAATTCAATATACACATTTGAATTAAAAAATTACTATTTATTCTGATGTAGATCCTTATTATTCCAGACAACTGTAAAAACCAACAACCATATTTCATAGTCAAGTCGGTAAAATATTGAAAGTTAAAAACATATTTTATCTGAATAAAATATGTGTCATGAAATAATTTTACACTATACTAACAACAACAGAACACAGCATATTTTAAAGAAATTTTTGATATCTAAATTGAAGATTAAAGACATTTTTGCAAAATGATTTATTTTATTAATATATTTGAAATCACTTTATGAAAGCATAAAATCCTTAAAGGTAATGAGTTAATTATGTTGTGTAAAACTAAAAAGTCACTCTCACATTTCTGGTTAACTTTAAATTCATACATAACTTTTAAGATTGACATGAAATATAAGATGGTAAAACAGAATAAATAAATAATAAATTTCTGCAAAACACCAAACAAACAACTTTATAAAAAAAGCCAATGACACATATTTTTTTCAGTTTTAATAACGAATATTAAAATTTTATACATTTAAAAATCACCAGAAATACAAGAATTATCAAAACAAATACAATACAATAAAACAATGATTAAGACAAGAAATTAAAAAAAGGCACTAAACATGACATATAGTAAATATACCTGTCTCCTACAACTCTTTACTTGGATTCCAGTTTTTTCACTAACATCATCCAGATCTTTCCGATTACGGGCAGACAATTTTTTCCCAAGAAATTCTCGTACGACAGCATTATCAAATTCATAGTACCTATACAGATTATTAAGCAAAGCATTATTTAAGCAAAAAGATAGATTAATGGTGTCAATAAAATACTGCTAAAACAGAGGGAAAATTAGAAATAAAAATTAATTATCAGAACAAGCTAAGCACTGGGTTTGATAATGCTGAATTGAAAGGGGAAATACAAATATCAAAATAAAAAATATATATAGATAATTATTATAAAATGACAAAATCAAAAATATTATAATACATTGTCACATAACACTATCCCGATTAAATAAAAAAATCTGAAAAAATGTATTAGAAAATTGTCCCTAATTTAAAACTAGCTGCTTTGGTCATCAATTTGTTCACTCCTTCTAGAATTCAGTCAAATTTTGGTGTAATTATTTTTGAACCTCACTCTCCACTCTTAAACAAAACATATTTATCAATTTAACTAATTGGCTTTAGGCTGCTAGTATTAAAAATAATTTAATACTAAACATACTAACAAATTTAAGCTGCAATTTAAATATAAGTGTCACTTCAATGAACTCATAAGCTTTTTGAGTTCTGGTCAAAAGATGTAGAGCTTAATTGCACAAGCCTATATTAAATTATTTATTTTATAACCAGACTTCAAAATAAAAGTAAAAAGAACATGAAACTCTTGACAGTTTTCAATTTATATTATATAATTTTAGAAATAAAATTTCATCAATATTTGTATGACCAAAAATTAATACAGCTTGTAGTAAATGTTTAAACAAAATTATCTAATAAATAAGAAAATATAAATGAGAAAATTATTATAACATATTAAGGGGATTCCACCTTAGTATATCTCAGAAACTGCAATCACCCACCCAACTGAGTAAAAAAAAGATTATGGTTTATAATATAATTATGGTTCTAATATTATTTTTTATTCAAAATTATTTTGATTTCAATAAAATATTGACATTTGAACAATATTACAGTAGAAGTTACAGATTACACAGACTTAAATCAATGCTGTTTCAATTGATATTTTCAGGCAATAAATAATAAAAAAAGACAATTTTTAGTCAAAGCCACAGTTGTGTGCACCCATATGAGTACAATGACAAAATTGTATGATAGAATAGTTTTTTGCATACAACTTAAAAGTGAAAAAAACTTTAGAAGTTTTAAACCATGATAATATGGATAAATGATACTAAAAACACATGTGTTGGATGAATGTACGTCTGAGATAAAACTGTAATAGATTTTAGCTCATCTTTTTATAAAGATAGATTAGATAATAAAGATATAAAACCATACCTCTCTATTAACATACGTTGAATGCTTGGAGCTATCTGAAAAATCCATTGCTCTGTTAATCTTTTTGGATAGTGGAGAAGTCTTTCAAGCATTTGAAAAGTTCTGTAGTGGTCCAACACATCACTTAGTAGCATGCCATAATCAATATCAAAATCTTTTAGTGACCCATGTATTAACATACTAACTACATCAGATGCTGAAAAGAGATACTTCCATTTAAAATTTTATGATTAAGAATTTAATAAAACTAATAAATAATAATTATTGTAATACAAAATAAATAACAATCATCATAGCCAGGAATCCCATTTTTATGTAACTGATCATTTTATGCTGACATTTATTTATATGTTATTTCAACACACAATTGAAACACCACAAACATTTTGCTTTCAATTCTATTTGATTTATGTTATTATGAATAAATCTGTTTCTTAAGCAAATAAAAATTAGCACATAATCTATTTCTCAAGCAAATTTTTTTCAAAAATTCTTATTCCATGCTGTTGAACCTATAATAATATACCTATATATACAAATTATGTGCTAATTAATGAAGTTAATCTTAATCTATCAAAGGCTGAATTTTATGAATTGCAGTCTCTTGATTAAAGTTATGACACACACACACACACACACACACACATACTATTTAAAGTGCATGAACTTTTTTTTCAGAGAACTGCATACTTAAAAAATAATTAATAAAAATGTGCTAACAATGATAATGCAGAGCAAATGGAGAGGTTGACCATAATAATTATTAAAAAGCTGTGCTCATTAGAATTTACAAGGGTGTAAATTGAACATTTTGAAGCAAAATCAATTATTTTGCTAGTCAGGCATTTATACACCCTTTAATTGCAATAACTATAAATTAATTTTGTTGGCTAGAAAAAGGAATCAAGGAATTTTAACACAATATGTGGAGAAAAAAAAACCTTCAATGAAATTAAAAAAAAAACTTACTGAGATGTAAAATAAGCATGAATAATTGAACAATAAAATGAATGAGTTTATATGAAAAGTGTTTGGAATAAGTAAAAATGTTGCAGAATTATTGCATATATGAATATTAATTGATTTCCTAAATGTAAATTCAATTCTAAAAAAAGCTAAAATCCATACACCCATGAAAATGTACCATTTCAATGAATTGAATAAAAATCAATTTTCAACAGATAATGGATTACAGAATTTACACAAAATTAGTCAATTGAACAATATTCAATAATTTATAGGTGATAAAATAATATGATGAAATGGAAAACTAACAATCCAGCTATTTTCTTGCAGTTAGAAAGATGCATTTCCATTTAATAATAATTCAGAAGCTACTTTTAGAAATCAGAATTTCGACAATCTTTTTATATACAGCCTGAATGAAAAATTTTTGAATTTTTTTTACTTTATCCAATCTATTTACAAGTAGCATTAAATAATTTGAGCAAATAGTTAGTTAAAATTGGATTAAAATATTTTCTGAGAAAGGAAACTTAGATTTGCAGATTAAGATTAATTTTATATAACTTTGAAATTACATAAATTTTATTTTCTAGCCAAAAACTTTTTTTACTTAATAAAATGCTGAAGGCAATATAACTTTGAATTTATAAATAAAAATTCTGAAATATTATTCATTCAGTATTTTATCACATTTGCTACTTGATATCAATTTTTTGTTGTTAAGTTCTATTAATTGAAGTTACCTATCTGACAACTATCCCCAATTAGATTAAGTATAAATAGGAATGAGTTCAAAAGTAATTCATAAAATAATTTTAGGGAGTGTTAAAAAAAACTTTGTTTAGTAAGTAGAATTTAAAGGAAATTACAACAAACATGTGTTTATAGTTCAATTAGTCAACTTTCTTACCTTGTTGTCCTGACAACCACAACTCATATATTTCCGGATCTAGCAAAGTGTTGTTTCCAACAAAAATATCAATATCAACTTCCATGTCATAAAAATAATGAACTGTTCAAATAGAAATCAAAGCTTTAAATTAGAAGAAGGTAGCTTTTTTATTTCTGATAAAAAATATATTCACCAAACTACATAAACAATATTAAATCGTTTTTTAAAACAAAATTTGAAAATTCACAACCTTATAAAAGGAAAATTGAAAAATTTATATGATGTACACCCAGAAAACAACGGAATCACATCATTCTACTTTCACACAGGAGCAAGAAAAGTCAAAACGTAAACAAACATTCAGAAATCGGAAGCAACAACTCTGTAATTGGTCACAACTTCTACTCATTAACATCCACATTTATTTCACAGTTACGGAACCGGCTACATTCACATTTATTTCACAGTTACATATAAAAATCCTTTCTGCTGCACTGCAATTTTATAATATTACTGTGATCACTAAATACATAATAAGGTAAGGAATATGAATCAGAGGAGGAAAAATATGAGTCTCTTATCACTAGTTTTAGACCATATTATTTAAAAATGGTGGACCTATATAAGCTTAAAACTATGACAGCTCATGGCAATCTGTCTGTTTGCTGATGACTTTCCTACAAACAAGATGCACAAATAGATAGTTTTCATGGAAAATCTTCTAAGAAGGCAACCTACCCTTCTTGTTGAAGAAAAGTTACACTTTTACCTCAGGTAAATCCAGGGTGTTCCAAGGTCACTTTGGAGATGAGCAGATACCACATTTCCCTCTTTATTATAAACCTTCGGTTCATTGTTTGGGCCAGATATACTAGACCAAAACGGATTAGAACCAATATCATGAATAGTTGGAGGATAAATGGCGAATTAGGAGGCGAGTCAAGGGAAGAAAACCCCTTTCCTCCCAGCATTTTCATAAATTGAGAGGTCAAATCACTTGGTTAAATTAACGCAGAAAAGATTCGAAGATGTTTTTAAAGATGCATGAAGAAAATATTCCATAAATTTAAGTATATATAAAAGTGATTACTTTATAAGTGGCTTAATAAGGTACGAAAAATTTGTTGTTGTTACTAATGGCCCATTTGATCTTGGCCAGCACACTATCTTAACAATCGGCTATTTGTCCAATTATAAAGGATATTCGCAAAAGAAATTTTGCCAATTTTGGGTTCCTTGGAGCTTATTCGTTGTAACAAAGGCTGTATAAATGTTAAAAAAAACATTATGGAATTAGTACAAACGATTTTTTTATGATGACCAGCTACTGACTCTTATTATGACATGCTCTGACTAAGTTTAAGCAATTTCTGCCTTCTTTTTGTTTTTATTTTTCTTCGCTTATGTTGTTGTTGTTATTATTAATGGCATTTGCCATGGACAAGCCCGCTGATGCAGCAGCGGATTTAACCCGAAATAAGCGTCTCTTGTTTGAAGTAACGCCAACTAGGGCCAAGGGTACGGCTTTAGCTAAACACTCATCATATTCGCTTGCGCAGTCCCTTTTTACAGGAGGACGCATTCACATGCCTCACAGATAGAACACAGAAGAACAATCATGCCCTAATCGGGACTTGACACATTAACGTCCAGATCATAAGGAAGACGTGATACCCCTGTGCCAGGACGCCGGCACGGAAAATGTATATGTAAAAAATTGAACTACCAAAAAACTATACTCTTCATGTATTTACTTATACTAATTTAGTTTTTAAAAAAACCCTGTATTTTATTTTAAAATAATTAGATATTAAACTTGAAATTGCTTTCTCTTCATTTTTAGAAACTGCTATTATCGACAAGAATTGCGTTTTTCCTTTTCCTTTTCTTTTTTTTAGTGGTCTTCAGTTCGAGTCCCAAAAACGCTTAATTGTTCTATATATATTTTCCATTTTTTTATTCTCGTACAATCATACATTCAATCAGAATTTTTCCAAAAAATATAATTCAAAAATAAAATATTTCTTTAAAATTTTTATAGATTTATTTTTAATTTGAAGTGTCAAATTCATGCGCATGCGCAAAACAGGTTTGTTTCTTATCATTATGGTTTTAGACCAGGTTTTCATTGTATTCATAACTGAAATTTTATTTTCACATGAAGAATAAAATAGTTCACTTGCATTCCCGTGATATGTGGCGTGGTGGACAGAGCGACAGGGCGATTAAAAGGTGTTTTATAGTTGTCTTCAGTTCGATTCTTAAAACTGCTTAGTTTTTCTATATATTATTCCATTTTTTTATTTTGAATGTTTTTCTAAATACTAATCAAGCATTTATTTTAAATTATTCCAAAAAATATAATTTTAAAGTAAAATATTTCGTTGAGACATATTTATAGATGTATTTGTAATTTTAAGTGTCAAATTCATGCACATACGCAGAAGACGGTCCGTTTCTTAGCATTGTAGTTTTAGACTAGGTTTTCATTATATTAAAAACTTGAATTTTATTTTCGTATTAAGAATCAAAGACCTCACTTTAGCTTCTGTGATATGTTGCGTGGTGAACAGACCGACAGGGCGAATTAAAATTTTCTTTTTTTATTTAGCTCTCTTCAATTCGAGTCTCGAAACCGTTTAATTATTCTGTATATTTTTCCATTTTTTATTCTCAATACAATCATACATTTACTCCGAGTTATTCCAAAAAAATATAATTCAAAAATAAAATATTTCGTTGAAATACATATTGGTTGGTTGGTTGGTTCTAATGGCACTTGCCTATGGACAAGCTCGCTGCTGGACCCAGCAGCAGATTTAAGCCGAGTGAAGCGTCTCTTGTTTCAAGTAGCGCCAACTAGGGCCAAGAGTACGACTTTTGCTACACACTCATCTCATTCGCTTGCACAACCCCTTTTTACAGGGGGGCACATTCACACATCTCACAGATAGTACACAGAATAACAACCATGCCCGAACCAGGACTCGAACCCGGGACCTCCTGAACACGAGGCAGACGCGCTACCCCTGTGCCAGCAAGCCGGCTGAAATACATATAGATTTATTTGTAAATTTAAGTTTCAAGATCATGCGCATGAGCAGAAGATCGTCCGTTTCTTAGCATTGTGATTTTAGATCAGGGTTTCATTATATTAGAATTTTAAGTTTTATTTTCGTAGGAAGAATCAAAGACCTACCAGGTGATATGTGGTTCGCATCCTACCAGATGATATGTGGTGTGGTGGATAGAGCGAAATGGTGAATTAAAGGATTTCTTAGTTGTTTTTAGTTCGATTCTCGAAACTGTTTAAGCGTTCTATATATTTTTCCATCTTTTATTCCCAATACAATTATACATTTACTCTGAATTATTCCAAAAAATATAATTAAAAAATAAATTTTTTTCGATAAAACATTTGTTGATTTATTTTTAGTTTTAAATGTCAAATTTATGCACTTGCGCAGAAGTCGTACCGTTTCTTAGCATTGTGGGTTTAGATCAGGTTTTCATCATAACTTAAATTTTATTTTTGTATGAAGAATCAAAGACCTCTCATCCGCTCTGGTGATATATGGCGTGGTGGACAGCAGACAAGGCGAATTAAAGATATTTTTTTTAGTGGTTTTCATTTCGAGTCTCAAAACCGCTTAATTGTACTAAGTATTTTTCCTCTTTTTTTATTTTGACTATTATTCTATATACCAACTACACCTTTACTCTGATTTATTCAAAAATAAAATATTTGTTAAATTATTTATTGATTTATCAGTAATTTTAAGTATCAAGTTATATACATACGCAGAAGACGGTCCGTTTCTTAGAATTGAGATTTTAGACCATTTTTTTCATTATATTAAAAAAATAAATTTTATTTTCATATGAAGAATCAGAAACCCCTCTGCCCTTCATGTGGTATTTGGCGTGGTGGATAGAGCGACTAGTCAAATTATATGTGCTTTTGTTACTGGTCTTTAGTTCGAGTCTCTAAACCACTTAATTGTTTTATATATTTTTCTATTTTTTATCTTGAATATTATTTTAAATATCAATCATACATTTAATTTGAATTACCCCAAAAACATAATTCAAAAATAAAATATTTCGTTAAAGTATTTATAGATTTATTTATAATTTTTCATATTTATTTCATGCACATTCGCAGGATACCATTCGTTTCTTATTATTGTGGTATTAGACCAGGTATTCATTGTATTAAAAACTTAAATTTTATTTTGTATGAAGAATCAAAGAACCCTAATCCACTCAGCTGATATTTGTCGTGGTGGATACAGCGACTGAGGTATACAGCGGGTTTTATTTGTGGTTTTGAGCTTGAGTCTTAAAACTGCTTAATTGTTTTATGTATTTTTCCATTTTTTAAATATTATTCTAAATACCAATCATACATTTACTCTGAATTATTTCAAAAAATATAATTATAAAATAAAAGATTTCGTTAAAATATTTATATATTTATCAGTAACTTTAAGCGTCAAGTTCATGCACATGCCCAAAAGACGATCCATTTTTAGTTTTGAAGCATTGTGGTTTTAGACTAGGTTTTCTTTATATTTAAAACAAATTTTATTTCCGTATGAAGAATCAAAGATTTCTGCTCCTTTAGGTGTAAGGTGGCTTGGTGGATAGGTCATGACCTGAATCATCGGAATTTATTGAAGTTCCTCGGTTCTAATCAAGAGGGCAAATTTAGTTACATATTTTTTTTTATCTTTGAATTTTTATAAAACTATTGTTCAATCTAATTCCAATGTTACTTCAAATTCTCAAGCTGGCAATAATTACAAAAATGAATGAAAGACAATTTAATAAACTGTTATAGATACTTAGATGACACTACTTTTGTTAAACTTTGATAATACCAGTGTTATTATGAATTGTTACCCAAAAGATTGAATTTCAACTGAAACAAATAATAATCAACTTAAAGCCAACCATTTTGATTTAAACATAGGAATTTCAAATAGAAAAACTTTTATAGGTATTTATGATAAAAGAGATGATTTTAACATTAAAATAATTAAAATTAGTAATTACCATGCTAATTTTAACTCTAAAATTTTCAAAAATTTAATATTTTCACAATTTAGTAGGATTAAAAAAATTTGTAATAACAATTTCATATATTATAGCAACAAACAATCTTATTAAAAACTTAGCTACTAATGATTTTCCCCTAGAACTATTGTAACAAACAAACTTTCATAAGAGAGGGGTTTT
Source organism: Argiope argentata (assembly GCA_026289955.1). NCBI lineage: Eukaryota > Metazoa > Arthropoda > Arachnida > Araneae > Araneidae > Argiope > Argiope argentata. Next base: position 131,221 of record JAOUZG010040121.1, read on the forward strand.
CGATTTTCTAATTTTCAAAACGAAAATAAACCTTCCAGTTTATTCACTTTGAACCTTAACCTTAACTTAATAGATTGTGCTTCAACTACGCCTTACGATGATATTTTCGGACCAAACACATGTGACTTCAAGCGTGGCGATGTTTACGTTTGTTTGAATAGTTGACAAGCTCCAAGCCCTTTTGGATTTCTTCTTAATATAGGTATGTGTTTTGAATTTGATTTATCTTTTGGTTTTTTGTGGTTTGGTTTGAACAATTTTCTATAATTCTATTTATATTAAAAAAACATTTAAAAAATATTTTGCTTGTTATTATGTGCTTTTATTCACGGTATAGATTTTGAAGATTTAGGTTTCATGGTCTTTTGTTGTTGTATTTAAACAATTTGCTTTGAACATATTTAGATTTAAAATTTGTTCTTGTATTTCTGTAATGCTAATTTCTCTAAAGCCTCAATTTCTGGGATTTTTCGATCACGAGCGGTCAATTTTTTGGCGAAATGTCAGACCCCTCACAGAAAATATTCCTGGTTTGAATCCCAACTTGAGGTTGATCCTTGAAAAAGTCTTCAGGCCCGATTCATCGTATTTTTTCCTTTTGATTTTTGTTTTAAACTGAATTCTTATTGATAATTTAGTTTAAAATATAATTTTTTTATTCAAAATATCTATAGAATTAATACAATTTTCAAATTCTATACGTTGCATATGTTCAGAAACCGCCCTTATTCTTAACATTGTGCCTGTATCTACCAGAAATCCATTGTATTTCAAATATTAATTGTATAGATGAGCGTGAAATCTTACAATGACATCTGTCTCGAAGGTTTTATTGACAGGAGGGTTAAGTGATTTGCTAGATGCGAATTTTTTGAAGGTTTTGGGTTCAAACCTGATTGAAAAAATTATTTATGTTTAGATATTATCTCTTTTAAATTTTATAATACTATTGTTAAATCTAATCTCTTTTGCTAATAATTACAGAAATAAATTTTTACTTCAAAATATCAATAGGATTAACCCAATTATCTAATTCTACTCCTTGAGCAGGAATGGAACTTATTCTTAGCAATTGTGCATTTCTACCAGAAATCCATGTTATTTCAAACAATGATTTTATTAATGAGCATGAAAGCTTACAATGACGCCTGTTTCGAAGGCTGCGTGTCATGGTTACATGGGTTTAGTGACTTGATGGGTTGGAACTTCTTAGAGGTCTTCGGTTCGAATCAAGGGAAAAAATTTATAAATAAATAATATATATATTCTTTTTTAATTTTTATAAAACTATTGTTCAATATAATTTCACGGTTTACAAAAATATTTTTCTTCAAAATATAAATAGAATTAACACAATTTTCTGACTCTATACTTTGTGCATGTTCAGAAATGGTATTAATTCTAAGCATTGTACTTTTCTACCGGAAATCCACTGTACTTTAAATAATTGTATAAATGAGCCTGAAATCTTACATTGACGTTTGTCTCGAAGGCTCCATGGTCTGGAAAGCTAAGTGACTTTTTATATGCGAACATTTTGAGTCTTAGGTTCGAACCTGAGAATATATAGATATAAATCTATAGATATATAATATGTATTTCTCTTGAAAATTTTATAATACTATTGTTAAATAAACCCAATTCATATTCGTGCAATTTATTTATTCTGTCAATTTATATTGAAATAATTCTTCTCAACATGCTTATATTGCAAAAGAGTGTCGAGAATATTGCTTATTTTTTTATTAAATTTATTTTAGGCATTAACGATATTTAAGTTATGGAATCATTATAATAAAATTAAACCACAGATTTAATGTCTAGGGAGTAGCAAGCGGACTGATAAAATAATGCTTCTCATATGAAATATTCTGTAAAATTTTAATAAGAGAAATAACAATACCTCCCTATTTAAGATGCTCTAATATTCCTAATAGTTTCATCAAATGGTGACAGAAAAAGTGATCGAAAGAAAAACTCGACTTTTCATAAATCTTGATGAAATCTCAGCCGAAAGACCTATAACAGTCGTCTAAAGTACTGTATTTATTCACCTGTCACCTCGTTGGTTTTCTGAAAAGTTTAGCGTAAACTATAGGCTAAATGGATGACAGGTTTATCAGATGCATGCTACTCTCTATATTTAATTTCGTCAATATCTGTCGCATTGATATTTTAGTAGACTGACGAATTTTTTTTTGTCAAAATGCAACATCGTATTCATTTGTCACCATGTTGATTATTCTGCTAAATGTAGTTCAAACTACAGGCTGAATGGATGAGAATTTAACTGGATATCAGACACTCTATCAACTGAATATATTCGATATCTACGCATTTATTTCTTTCAGTCCACAAAAGGTGTTGGTCACTTGACGTCCAGTGTCCGTTATAGACATTCGGCGATAATTCCTAGTTGGTCTCTTAAATCGCTTCTTGACATAATAACAGCCTATTATTTATAAAATAAATTTACTTCGATCAATTTTAGATGTTGAAATAGAAATTGCATTTATTTTTTTAATTATATTCGGTATTTAAATACTTCAAGGTTTCCAGGAATCACAAGAAGTTTAGCAAAAATCACGATATTGAGGACTTGAGTAACATAAGAGATTAGAGAGTTTTAAATTTGGATATCAGTAAAAATTACCAGTGCATTTTGATTTTAAAAAAATCACTGTAAATCAGTTTATACTTATTTTGTAATTTGAAATCCAGATTCTGAAAAATTTCGAACGCTTTCGCCTTAAATGAAGTTTAAAAAAACTCTAAGGTATTTAGATTTACAAATGATAATAATATCATTTGAAAATTAATGTTTTAAAGTTTTAATCTGCTTAATTAGTGTATCAGAAAATGTTAGCATTCATTGTTTTGTTCTACATTGCTTCATGCTATGAGATTTTGGGAGATAATTGAGATTGTTTCATAACTAGAGATAATTTCAGCTTTGAAATATTAATTGCAATAAAATGTAATCTTAAAATTATTTTGAAAAGATAGTTTTTGAATTGAATTTTTTAGAAAACCTAAAAAGATTCTCGGTAAAGGTTACTTATAGTATGCCCCTTGCCGCGCCAAGGATGCCAAGTCGCCAATAAAGATGGCGGACACTGTAAACAAACACTTTTATGGATTAGTGACGGTTACGACTTTTCACAATAAAATGATGGTTTTTTTAAAATCGATAAGCATTGTCTTTTTATTATTTTTTATCAGGCCCGGTGCCTTCAACAGATGCCGGAGGCATCTGTTGAAGGCACCGGGCAGAATTTTTTAACTTAAAAAAACATCCTACGGCTTCGCTATGCCCGGGAGCGGGAAACTAGTAGCTTCGCTAGCACATTGAACATAAGGAATGTGCGGATAACATGAACAGTAAATAATAAATAATTGAGAAAGAAGAATGGATTTAATTTTAATGGATGCAAAAAGAATGGTTTTAATAGGAAATTTTAAAGACGTAATGCACAAACTTGAAGTATTTAATCCAATCACCCTTCATCCATTTCTTAGGTTCGAAATGTTTTTTCCCATCCCATTCATCTGTCATCCGCTCTTGAATAATTGCCGACATAATAACTAGCGAAGAAAACAAACGATAGAGCTGTGAAAGAATGACGAGAAATGCGAATAATTCTATTGCAGACGGTTTTTAAAGAATGAAACCAGACGACTTCGTAAAGAAATGAAGCAGACGATCTTGTGAAATCGCATACTGACAATTAAAACGAGTATATGATTAAATATTTTATATTCGCATTAAAAAGATAATGGAAACTTCTTATTAACTATACAAAAAATATCAATTATAATACAGATAAAAAAAATATGTAATTGATATTATTTTTAATTTAAGTTTTTAGAAAAGAGTTGAAGCTCATGTACAACTCAACCATTGTAGGAAGAAGTAAACAAAACACCATTAGGGTTACTACAAGAGCTTTGTATTGGGTTGCCATATTGGCGACAAACTCGGGGGCACACTAATGACCATTTTAACCAGATTCTCATTCAGAATTTCAGTTTAAAATTAGATAGACAAAACAGGAAGAAAAAGAATAAGATTTTAAATTTAAATAAGGAAACACAGCCCTCCTTTTCAACATTTTTAGTAAACTCAAGTAAACAAATTATCTTTTCTATTAAGTCAAAATCTTCGCTAGTTCCACATGCATTGATTTATGTATTACAAAAAATAATTTTGGATTTACAATCACCTTAATTTTCTCTATTTTTATCAAGTGGATTCAAGAAATGTTTTCGGATGTGAGACTAATTATGTCGGATTAATAATTTAGGATGTGAGACTAATTAGGATGCTAGACTATGTATATGTGTGTACAGACAGAGAGAGTGAGAATGAGAGCTAATAGTAGGAATTGAAAATATGAGGAATCCTCTTAGATTATGGTTCCCGCGTCTTTTAAACGCAGCTTTTATGAGAATTATAACTACATTTGTTAATGTTGCTCTTATTTGAAAAGCTGAAGGGAAATGACTTATGATTTTTTTTCTCACGTTGCTTATATTCAGCGTCTTTGCATTAATCCGAAAATATGTCCTATAACTGAAAGTATAATGGTAGTTTTTTCTTCAATATCTTACAGTTAGACGTTAGAGAATTCTTTCGGTTTTGTTTTAAATTTTTTTTTGTATTGCAATATTTCTTGAAACCCTTCATTTGTTTTAATGGCAGCATTTTCTTCTACTGTTTTTCGAGATCTCTTTTGAATAATTAAAACAATTATAGCTGAAGGCTCTTTAATTTTGAAAGTGCAGATTTAAGTCTTTGCCTTTATATCAAGAGGCACCAAATACCTTTATCGCTGATTCTCTAAATTACTTTTTCAAAGGAGTTTGTTTATTTTTTCAAATTATTTTTAATAATTCGTTGTTTATAACATTTAGTTTTTTAAATAATATTTGTTTGCTGCAATAAATATTAAGCTTTTAAGTCAGGAACGTTTGTGATATTTTATTAATGGCAAACACCTATTTATAAAATTCTTGCTTGTTTTTCTTAAGTCATATGAATAAATAATCTTATTATGTTTCTTATATTAGTAGCATCTTATCTGTAAAGTTTCAATTAAACGCATTTTTGTTCATTTTACGTAACACGAAATGATAATTAAATTAAATACATTCCACAGCATTTAAAAAGTTTAGAACACGTAGCGGTTAACTTTAACATATTTACTCTAAGAAAGAGAAAGACCTAAGGAAAGCAAACATTCTAATACAAGTAAGAAAGAAATTAAATACACAAAATTTTGATACTTGTAAGAAAGATAGCACATACGCAATGCTCTCTTGAAGGGAAAGCCATGATACCACAGATCAAGTTAAGAGTCACATTTTTGATATCTCTTTCCTTAATTTCAATAACTCATGGCTTCAAATCAGAGCTATTATAATTTACGAATGCTTTTGTAGAACTATTGTAGCAAATCAGATGAAATAATTGAATTTAAAAAGGATTTTAGACTGGAAATTCCAGGGATATTTCCATAATTTTTACTAAATTCCCCACTTTTTGAGGCATAACAAGTGAATAAACAAAACTGTCATGTCTGATTTTCTGAGTCCTTGCTAGAAATATTTAACTTTCAGATACAATTATTTTCGAAATCTTCTAAGGTATTTATTTAAAACAAATTATAAATAAAATGTTTAATTGTTAACATATTTTACATATTTATTAATCTTTTCAGTAGGAAGGAAGGTTTTAAATTATGATTTTATTCGCCTTTTATCTATGTATAATCACCAATTTTTAAAAATTTAAAGATTATACTAGGGATTTTATATAATGCTATAAGAATGATCAAAACTTTGAATATTTCTTTATTACTTCGTTATCCCTATACTACTTTTGAAACCCAAGTTTTTTTAACAACTGGATATGATTAGCTCTAAGTAGTATTGTAATTTTAAAAAAATTAAATGACAGAAATATGTCAGTAGCAAAAAGAAACTCATATCTAGTTTTAAGTAATGTATTATGTAGTATTAAGAAATACATTTGTGAAAAAACATGCCTTTTACGAAAACTCTAAATTAAAAAAAATAATTTAAATTTTAGACACATTTTATATTAAATCCAAAATGTTTTTGCGTGATCATTATAAAATACTAGTTTATATAAATTACAATTATAAGATATTTTCAAATATTTTAATAAAAAAATGTTTAGATGGTACACTATCACCTTAACTAAAGTTTGTATTAAAAATAGATTTTGCAATTGGCAACTTTTAATGTATATAAGATTTTTAATATCATGATTCTGATTATTTTCAAGCCAAGCTATTAAAACTTCCTCTTTCCGAAAGAGTAAATAAACTACTAACATTAAAATTTAGGGGGAAATGCTGTTCTGTGACTTTTTCGTAGACACCAGCTTCGAGAGAGTCGGAGTGAGTCAACTTTCATACTTACAAAATTATTAAAAAAATTTAAAGGAGCGAAATTCTTAAAACTTATTGCTAAGGTATATTTATATTAAGGATGCGTTACATTTACGAATGCCTGCACATTTTATTAACTCTTGTAAAAACGAGAGGGGGAAATATTCAACACTTGTCATAACATAAATAATGAAATTTGTTTTGGATTATATGAAAGAGATGGAATTTAGGTTATATTTATGATCGTTAATAAATATCTATAAAATATATCATTTTAAATTAAATAATTACTTTCTCTTTAAAAAGCAGAAAATCGTTTTAAAATAGAGATTAGGAATTTGATCAAATTCAAAAAACATTAAAAAAATTGTGTTTTAACAATTAGTTTTCATAAAGTGTATATTTAAATTATTAATTTTTATAAAGTGTTTATTTTAATAATTTAATTTTTTAAAATAATCATACAAATAAATAATTTTTATACTCGTTCTGAAAAATTTTCCATTGAATGATGACATTTTTGGATGCAGAGCTGTTTTCTACAGATTCAAGCAATATTTCTAAAACTCTTGTGATGTCAGAAATTTTTATAGGCACGAATTAAATTTAAACATTTCTGCGATTAATTTAAAAAGGTTCTTTTTTCGAGGAGAAAACAAGTATTTTTTTTCTTCAGAATTTTGAAAATTTATTGTCAAGAATGTTTAATAAATTCTTTTTATTCTAACGTACGTTTCTTTTTATCCGGAATAACATATCTTATTATTTCAAACATTTTTTTACTTAATTTCTTTTATATGTTGAAGAAATATTTTAAAAGGCCAAGAGACTGATTTCGTTTAAAGACTTTTGAGATAAAACTCTTGTTGAATAGAATCTATCTTCTTTTTAGCTAATTATACTAAAAGATACAACACAGAAGTTACTAGGTTTTCTCCAAAGAAAAATTTTAATTCCCCACCTTTGGTGTCAAAATGATGTACGAATTATAGAAGCTTAAACTTTACTTTTCATAAGTGGCACAAAAATTCGATTTGTAATAAATGAATTTCGATTTCATTATACTTTTTTCTTTAATTTTTTAAATTTCATTTGTTTTTCAAAATAATAAGAGGTTTAGAAAAATCAACATAAAATTTGTTCAAAAATAATGCTGTTGAATTCGTTTGTATGAAATCTGAAGTAAATATTTAATTTTAAAATTTGTGCTTTGAAGCATTTTGAAACATAGCATAACCGCCTGATCAATAAATACCTTTTCTCGATATGTGAGAAGATAAAAATCTTCATTTATGCTGAAAATAAAATGAAACACTTATTTTAATATAATACATTTTCCTTTGTAGAATTTTTATCACAATGGAATTTTTTTGTTTTCGTAAAGGTTTTTGTAAAGCAAACACAGTAGAGATTTGGTATTCTCTGAAGAAAACTTGTTATTTCCTCTTCTGTGGTATCAAAAGGATTTATGAGTCATAGAAACTACAGTTTCATTTTTCAGATGTTGTATAAAAACTCAAATAGTAAGACATGAATTTCGATTTCAGCATTCTTTAGCCATTAATGAAATGTCAGTTTTTTCCAAATAAATTCTACGTTCTATTTTATTGAGCGAATAGAAAAATCAGCACACTTTTTTTCCCAAAAGAAACATTAATCGGTTTGTGTTAAAGTTGAAAGTAACATTTAATTTTTAAATCTATGTGTCTGAAGTATTTTGCATAGCCGTATGAGCAATACCTTTTATTAAAGTGTAAGAAAATAGATTTATTATTTATTTATTCTGAAATTTATTTATTCAACTATTATTCACAATTATTTATGCATTCAACCACAAATAACTGTTTTATTCTCCCTATTTTTAATTTTTGAAAAAATTTCTACAAAAGAATTTTATTTTTATCAATGGATTTTCATTTTTTTAGAATTTGTATTGCGACAAAAGAAAATTTTATATTCGGTTTTATTCACAAATGAAACAAATTCATCTGTTGGAAATAGATATCGCCTTTTCATGGAAAATCTCAAGGGACTCTTTTTTTAAGGTTTTTGTTTTCTGAAAAGACTACAAATTTTTTATTACCTTAAAGGAGTGTTTCATTCAGACATGTATAAAGATTCTTTCAGTCTGAAATTTTTTTCTTATGCTATAAGATTTAGTTTATATGAGTCTTTATTATATCAGCTTAACTCTTCTTATTAAATGTATATTTTTCCTCAAACTAAATCTCTGTAATCATTTAGTACAATAGACTTAAGTGAAGGCATTTTTTTCATGTCTTGTTATTGTTCTATATCTTGTAATGGTATTCATGGTATTTTCTTTGTAATCAGATCTTGTAAAAATCATGTTATTTTCCTAAAATTGATCTTTAAAAGTAATTCCTAATGAACGATAAATATATTTATACGAACTTTAGGTAATTCTGTAGGAAAAAGAATGTTGTGCATTTTTATCACTATTTAAAATAAATTTGCTTCGACTGTACTTTGTATCTATTTGTATAGTATTATTTTCATCTGTTTGTGCTTAAGACATTTTGTTATTTCAGAACATGATATTGTTTTGAGAATAAGGTTTTCTGACTTCAGCAAAAATCCGTAGGTGAAAAATAAAAACTTTATTTTTAGCACGAACATCTCAAAAAAATATCAGCTTTTAATAACGTGTTGCCATCTCATTTACAAAAGCTCTGATTAAAAAAATAAGTTAATGACTACAGCAAATAAAACTTAGAAAAATGTCATTTTGAGCACGTGATTATATGAAATGAAATAAATAGGAAATATGATATTTTTTAAACAATAAATGCGAGACAAAGGGTTTTTTTGGATCGTTTACAATACTAAAGGGACTCATTCAATGAAACAATTGAAATGAATGAAAATATAATTTAACTTGTACGAGCACGTTGTTCTTGGCCGCTCAAGAAATGATGTTCTGACATGATACATTGAAATATGCATAGCAGATTTCATTTTAATCTTTATTTTTTATCTTCATCTATTATTAAGTTAATGAATGATTTTAATAACTTGTAAATTGAGATGAAATTGAGACTTGTACTGTTTGATAAAAATAAGACATCAGTTTTAAACTGCCTGATAGAATTAATCGTTTTTCCCCCATTTGTAAGTTAATTCTTTTAAGCAAAACATATGCCTGCAATTTTTGAAAGTGAGATTTCTTTTCTTCTTCCCCAAACAAAAAGCAAATGCTAAGTCTCATAAAAAAACTTTTTTAATGTTTTTAAGTGAAGGATAAATTAAGACACGAGCGTTGCCTGCATAGTTATAAATTTCTGTTTTTAACTTATTGATGTGTATGAAGTGAATTTATAAGGTACATGAGTTTAATCAATTTTATTCAAGAGAATCACCCTTCAGAAACATTTTAAATGTGTTTTTTTATATTAGGATCATGTAAAGAAAATATCCGAATAATTTATGATCCAATAAATACTTTTAAAAAAGGAAAACAAAATATAATAAACATTAATACGTATATTTCTTATATTAGAATCTATTAAAGAAAATTCAGAAAATACTTATTCATTTTAAATTTTTTAGGTTGTATTGTATATTAACATATCAGGGGAATGTTTTGGCTATTTTGTCAAAACTATTGAATGTATATTGTAAATGAGTATTTAACTTTTATAGAGATATAATCGTTCAAATAATTGTAGAAATATATTGATTGCATGTTAAATTTTCCTATACAACGAGGATTATGTTTTGAATAGAAAATCTGTTCTATGTACTGTTTTTTTAAATGATGCATGTTATTAGAAAAATATAAAGCTTGATAAAATAATGCTTTTTCTTTTATTTCTGAATATTTATAGAATGGATATTGCATTATTTCCGTTAATTTGTATTTCCCAAAAAATGTGCTCATTAAATACTTGCTTTTATTTTGGAAAAGTTGGAGCGTTTGATCTTTCAAAATAATTCATAAAAAGTGATATTTTTATATTTTTAGTGATTAACATGGTATCTATCTTGTTTTTGATTTTGTTGTCAGATATCCATTTTATTCATAGTCATTCGATAAGATACTTAATTTTTCGAAAAAAAAAAGTTCTAAAATAATCTTACGAATTTTTTGTTTCTTTATTTTAGAGAATTCCAACATCAATGTTTGTTCGTTTCTTTTAATTCGATTCATTTCAATTATTACTTGTTAACAAAAAACAAAAAAAAAACAAATTAAATATAAAAAAGAAGCTATTTAAAAATATTTCATTTTTGAAATTATTTACATCATATAGATTAATGAATTTTATACAGATTAATTAATTGAAAGCATTAATTTCTTATTAATTTGTATTCAGATCATGCAGTTGTATAAGGACACATAGGTGCAATATGAGTAAGCAATGCCGTGTATTGATTATTTAAAGTAGATTACTCCAGTGAAACCATATTTTATACTAGAGTAGATGAAAGATAAGATTATTGGAATAGATGGAAATTTAATATCCTCAATAACAATTTAAGTTGCTGTTCTGTTTGTGTTTTATGACAGATTTTTTGTAGTTATATTTAACATTCATATTTATAATATTAGAGATGTCCAGAGCTTTTGAACAGTGTGAAATTATTTTGAGTGTATCTTATTTCTGTTAGGTTTCATTCCATGTTAGCTATATTTTCTGTATTCAAAAGAATAATAATCTTAAAAATATTTAATTATTTTTATATAAATTTCTACAATTGTCTGTTTACTAAAATCTTCTCGTTTTAAATTTACTTATCATTAGAGTAATCAAGTATGTTAATATTATCTTAAATAAATTATCCTTAAGATGTAAGTAATAAATTTAACCAGAGTGATTTATCTAGCATTATGCGAAACCATGAATGTTAACTTATTACATAACTGTCACATGCTTGAAATTTGTGAAAGTAAAGAAAAAGATTCATATCTGGGTCTTATATCGGGTAGACATGAGAGCCGTTATATTGAATTAGATGTAAACTAAGATTACAAACTCTTCCATTATTCTGTATTATATATTGTTCCATTATGCTGTAACATTCTGCTATTAACCACGCTATAACATTGACACATGGTTAAAGAACGTCGGAAGTGTTTTAATGCCAACTGTTTTCAATTTTATTTACATTCAGTGAGATAGATTCTCTTTTGGAAACTCATTTTGGATTGGAAGATTCGTAAAAGACAAACATAAATTCAATTGGAAAATTCGTAAAAGACAAACAACTGTTTTATCACTTAAAGAAAATGACATAGATTATGATGGCGGGGTATTCATGGATCCATCTAGGAATCCAGCATCTGAAGAAAGAGTCAGGAGTTGTGTTTTTAGCTATAAGACTAGAAGTCAATTCAGAAGAGAGAAAGTCAGAAGTGATGACCCAACAAGATTTATATTACTTAATTTTGTAAGCAAATTTTTAGTTTTGAAAGTAAATTTTTAATTTTACCAAATCTGTTGCCCTGCTAAGAAGTTTGGATCATTTTTCTATCCAGAAAAACAACCCATTTTGAATTTTTTGATATAATGTCTTTATAAACATGAATCACGCACAAGCACGTTTCAATTAAGAGTGACATAAATACCCGAGTCGAACTAACTACAATTTAGCAAAGATTTCTTAAATTAACATGTCATGAATTTCTGTTTCAACACGGACATAAATTCCAAAATTTCTCCTTAATTTGGGAAGAAAATCTAATATAAATTGTATAATCTATTTCCATCAGTTGTTTATTGAGTAAAATAAACACAATCCGTTTCATTGTTTTAGTGCACAACAAAAATGTAATTTCCTCGATTGCGTTGTTAGATATGAAGGCTACTTTTAAATATTCATATCTTTTAAATAAGTTTTTCTGCTGTGATACTCAATATTTTTCAAAAGAAAACTTAAGAAAAAAAATTAAATGTACAAAAAGTAAAAGAATATTATAACTGCCGCGTTTCTAATCAATAGGAATTTCCAAAATAATGTAGCAGAAAAGTATTCCTCCTTGTGCTAATCACAGAAGTTTATAGTGTTAGTTTGAGCAGAAATCTTTCAAAGGCTTCATCTTTGAAGCCTGTACAGTTATTAAGTATTCTAATCTAATTATGCCGAATTGAAACATAAATGTCACTCCAGTTTGGATTAACTTAGTTCTAACTCAGAGGGAGAAGTAAAAATAGTGAACCTATTTATAAATGTTTAATTTAAAAGAAAAACCTTAAAAGTATCATTTTTCGAATCTAGTAGTTTTTATCTGCTTTATATTTCAGATTGTCACAAGCCAATAAAAATGAAAGCGGTATAACTGGAGTGAAAGAAATGAAATTGAGAAATTATATTTATGATATAATAATAATTAAGTAACAAAAACTAGAGATTGATTTAATGTTTGCCTGATGGTTGCACATACATAAGATGTCATTTCATACTTAAGACTTTTCTGTTCGATTGATTTCACCTTCTAAAATCACTTTTCTTTACATTTCAAAAACTTCCTACGCTTTTAAATTTTTTTGATGGTTAAGTCTTGAAATGTAACGTTAAGATAAATGTTTAATGATCTGGTTTGCTTTGCTGCAAAGATTATTTCTTTACAGCAGAAAAAAAAAGAATTTTGTTTTTTCCTGTTGATTAACACACGTCTTTCAAATAGGAATTCTTCACCGCAAGTCGTTTAAGAAGATTACCAGTTATTTAAAACCACGAATGTGTACCGATAGAATTCATTTCTAAGTATAATATTCTTTTTAAAAGATAAAGTTATATAAAAGATATATAATTATTGAGTTCCTGCTACAAAAATAACAGTAATCTATTTCTTATTAAAAGCTTTTTATGTTTTTCCGGAATTCTTTAAATTATGCTTTTAAAGTATGCTTTAAGAAAATTTATTCTAGAATATTTTTATTGAATTTTAGCCCAAAAATGAGCAAAGATCAGTTTCTAGAAACATCCGAAAAAGTTATTGAAAGAAACAATAAATTCATTGAAACGTGCTTAGATTAATATAAAGTTTTGTAGTTGAGATGAGTACTAAAGCGTATGGCTCCAGAATCTCGTATGGCTATGCCATGTCAATGAAGACAATAGAAAGATTTGAATATCCATATAAGTTTTGTAGTACGAAAGATTAAGTTTCAGAAGCATAAGCTTCCTTTCTATTGAGTTTCAAGACGGCATAAGGAGTTATTTTACATTCTAATGTCACGCAAAAAAAAAAAAAAAAAAAAAAAAAAAAAAGCGCTCGCCATGGCATTTTGCTTTTAAAGTCAATCATATATCTTGCTAGTAGAAAATAATCATCATGCCAAAAGAGTGTGATCAGATAGAACATAATATGACTATGATGCCATGTGAATTTTCTGACAAGTTACTTTAAAATCAAATCTTCGTGCTTTAGTAATCTCAGATTCCAATGGCTATGCAAAGTGCAGCTGATGTATATATTTACTTTTTGCATACATTAAAAGTTTTATACACATCATTTACTTTGTCTTATTTTCCCAATTATATAAAAGAACGGTTTGTAACATTCTGAAATTAACTGTACGTAACATTCGCACAAATATCTTTTCATAAAAACCTCAAATACAAATACACTTATTAATCATGCATAATTGAAATACATGTGCACAGTTTATCTTAAAAACTGGGTGCATTATAACAGCTGGAATAATTATAGTATTTCAGCAGCTCTAGATATCGTTTTTCGTTAAAAGTAAAAGTATCTTTCGTTAAAAGTAAATAGTTCGTTTATTTTCGCATAATTATTACTTATCATATGCATATTGTGGCAAAAATTGAACAATCAAGAGTCTTGATCAAATGATCAATTGTGTTGATTTCTTGAATGAGGAATGCAATCTTTTGATACGTGATCATAAGCTAACGTGTGGGGAGGTCTCTAGATTTATTGAAAAGAAATATTTTTCTTCCTTCGAGACATGCGTTTATAGATGAATTTTTAGGGTTTCGTGATTGAAAAATATTTTTCTTCCTTCGAGACACGCATTTATGGATTAGTTTTTTTTGGGTTTTGTGATTGATAATGAGTTGTCACCATTACCCCTCCTTCCACAATAGTGCAGAAATGACTACGGAAAAGGGAATTTTTAAAAAATAATTCTAAATTATTCTAATAGGTTATGCTGAAATAGTGTAATTAAACATTATCTCAGATATACGGGGATATATCTGATATTATCTCAGATAAATATCAGATAATCCTAAATGAAAAATACAGTTATAAATGTGGTATCAGTCTCTAGACCACACTCTCCCTCTATCCGTCACCTCCAGATGGCAGGAGTGTACGACTAGACCAGAAAGGAGGCAAGCGGAAGAAAGGGGAAGGGGAGAAAAAGGGCGACTCTAGGAATTGGAATGTGGAAGTGTCTGAGTTGATGGTTAATAGACTGTTGCATGCCCGAAGAAAGGGCGACTGTCCCTTTACTTTTGTTCTTTCTCGTCATGTCCGTGCATTAAAATAAACAAAAGATAGACCTGCTGTCTTATTTTGATGGAATATTCACCACGAAACACGACTCAACATAAATATGACTATTATGCTCTCTTAATCTAACCGACTTTTCAACTGTGTCAGATCAATTCATTTTATTTCAATCGAATGTTTTTAAAACTACGTAGGTGACAACAAATTCTTTTGAACTTTTTAGATTACTTATTATTTCAGAAAGAATTTTTTTTTTTACGTATCTATAGTTACTTTTTAAAACTGCATGGATAATTTGTTTTGAACAAACCATTCATCTGTAAAGTATGCGAAATGGTACTACAATTTTCAACCTATGTAACAACATATAATTTTTATTTCAAACTTCAGATTTTGGAGATTAGAGTGCATGAAAAAGCTAGGAATTGGAGACAATACTTTATTGTTCTGAGATATATGAAATCTTCGAAGCTTGGGAAAAGATGATCTGTAACTTTTAAAATGAAAAATCCATTTTCAGTTAGGTAATAAGGTAAATAAGCTCAAGGCAAGATTTTGTGGATTTAAAGGAAATTAGAATTAAATGGGATTTAAATGCGTTCATGTCATACCTTGGTAAAAAGAATATTGATTAAAAGCAGTTGATTGAAAAACAAACAAACTTGCAGTATCTTTTCAAGGGAATCCAGAACAAATCCAAGGCATGCCTTAATGCAGAAATAACCTCCGAGTAGACAAATTATTCTAGAAATGGGTTTTTCTGAAGCAGTTGCTCAAGTAATAACAAATAAAAATGTTCAAACAGCGTACGAATGGACAAAAAAAATTTCAGAGTTGAGCTGCTGTTGACTGAATTTGAGTTCTTTCTTTTAATAACTCTAATCTTTTGTTTCAAGAAGAGGAGATATTAAGAGAAAGGCAGTGACCTTTGAAGTGAAAACGTGTATTTCCCAATAATTTTTATTACATCATAATTTTTATTGACATCATTTATTATTTATTACATCTATTTAATTTACATCATAAGTGAAGTTTGAGGAGTCTTGCCTCTAATTTTACGGATCGATGGTTCAAAACCATCAAATAATTCTCAATGCAATTTTTTTAAGTATTGATTTTAAATTCTTTGTAATAGTTTGTTTTCATTATAAATGCATTTCTTTAAAAAAAGTCTTAATTCAATTAAAAGTTAGTTATTAATGGTTAGTTAAATTCATTTATGCATTACTCATTTTAAAGTTTAACTTCTTTTTAAGATGAAATTTTAAGAGATTTAAAAGTTTATTTTCTAACCTGATCAAGAAACTTCTGAAGTATTTTCTCATTATAAATGCACTTCTTTTAATTTGGAAATAGACTAAAATTAAACTATTAATAATTTTTTAAATTTATTTATGCATTACTCATTTTAAACTTTGTTAGCTTTTTTCTAAGGAGAAGTTTAAAAGTTTGTTTTCAATCAGATGAAGGAATTGTTTAAACATTGTTCTTATCTTGAATGAATGGTAATCAGATACGAAATATTAGAACTAACCTTTGTACAATGTGTTGAATAAAGAGCTGTTAATAAATTAAGTCATTATATTTCCTTTTTCAAAGCCGAAATTTAAAAGTTATCTGAAATGAAATAGAAGGAATTATAATTCATTGATTTTATTATTTGTTTATAAATCTCAGCTGCATTGTCAGATTAAGAGTTATATCAGACGTAACTATATTAAGTTGTATTGAAAACAGTTTTGTTTAGATTCAACAATGTTCTACTATCAAAATAATTGGACTTAGTTTTTATTCTTAAAATCTTCAAGATGAATTAGAAAGAAACATTAATACAATAATGTTTAGAAAAGTTAGTGAGATGAGGCATTTTAATTTGATAATATTTATTTATTAATGGTCCTGATTTTTTTAACTAGATGACCGTTTTTCTGTCCCAGTCTCTCCTTGTTTATTTATGTCTAAATGATTAAATACTGCAAGATAAAACTCAAACACCCGGTGATTTGTTCTTTTGTTTTTTAACCGTTTGACTGCTAAACAATTCTGGCGAGAACGTTCGAAAACAGAGGTATATATTTTGACTTGATGTTGTCAAATAAAACACTCTCATTTAGACAAATATCAATCAATTTTAATAGTTCTTTTCGTATGATAAAGAAACATTAATAATTGTGAATGTGAATAAGAAAAAAATTATTTGTTGTTTTCGAAAACACATTTGTAGGAGGAACATTCGTAAAAGTTGGTGCTTCTTCTGTTTCTGAAGATGAAGATGAGATAGAAGTCTTACTTTCAATCCTCAGTTTTTTTCTTCGATGAATTATATTAATGCTATCATCACTCCTGGTGTCTGTTCTTTCAACATCCTCAGAATCACTAGCGGTCGAATCAAAGTCCGAAATAAGAGCCCATGGTTATTTTTTAAAAATAATATATAAAAACGGTAAAAAGTTATTTTAGAATGCACTCTCTCTTTAGAATGCACAGACTACCTTCACACCCACGGGGCAACAACGATACACTGAAATCCCCAGTGCAAAAGCTCTGCTTCGTGGTTTTCGAGACAAATGAACGCAGCGCTTTTGCGCTGCGTAGCAGTCAAACGGTTAAATTATCAAAATGTAATGAATTTTTCTTTAGTTTAAAACTGTTTATTACTAATGATATCTAAAAGAATTTTCGACCACATCACTTCTTTTGTTCTTGATAGTATTTTATTTGCTCCATTTTTTTGGTAGAATTCAAAATAAAAAGAATAAGGTAAACAAGTGAAATCCAAGACACACGTTGCGATTTATTCGACTTCCCACTTACAAACAGGTAAAATATCGAATAGTTATACAGTGTAAATATACTCTCACATATTGCGCTTTATTTTTTAAGTATCGATTTTAAGATCACAGTCGATAACTAATCACATGAAAAACTAAATATAGAAATATATTTGAAAACAGGAATAGTTTTTCTCTCTAACATGAATAATACATCAATATCTGATTGCAATAAAACAGAGTGCGATATATCTTATGCAAACTAGTTTGGAAAAATAGCACTGCAACATCAAAGCCTTTTAAACCCATTCGGTGACCAGAATGGTCCTTGAATTGTGCTATTTAGCGAAGACATCAACGATTATATATATTGAAGCAACATCGATAGATTTTGTTAATTAAAGAACTTTTAAAGCAGCAAAAATTGAAGCTCATGTATGAAATTCACGACAATAGATTCAAAATTACGTCAAGTACTTGTTAACATACACCATTTAAAACTCTTACAAATACAATGGATATCATTCATGCTAATGTGAAAACATTTATAAGAGCTATTTTACAGGATTAGCCATTTAGGGGGGAAAAGGAAAGATGTACCATAGCTGTAGGTTGGTTTTAAAGCAGAAATTCACTAGAAACTGAATGTTAAATAAACATAATTTAACATTTAGCCTTTTCAAATTTTTAACCTTTTTAAGACCTTTAAATTATCTCCTAGCCTCACATAATTTTTATTAGAAAATAAATAAGAACATATAATTTTTTTCAAGTATATGTTCTACTTAGAGTATTCGATAGATACGTCTTTTCAGAAAATTTTAAAAATACTTTTCAAAATTAAATAGTTTACATTAAAATGCATGTCATTTCAAGCATCTAATGCAATTACCAGCTTCAGAACAAAGCACATCAAAGAACAATCATTAGATAGTATATTTGTACACAAATTTACAAATGGAATCATAAAAAGAAAATTTTCTTCAAATGCAATTCTTACAAAATTATAAAACTATTTACTGCGAAGTTAAGGCAGCTTCAGTTTGTGATATGTTTATTCTTCAGGTTCAAAATAGGCCATTAAATCTTTTCAACCGACATTGATCTCTATCTCTTTGTTAACCTTCAAAGGAACATTTTAAATCTATTATGAATTTTTTTTGTTTCATTAAAAGCTATAGAGAGCTAGTAGAAAATTTCAAGTTCATCGTTAATTATTCTACAACATATTATATTATCAACAGAACACACTGAAATAAACAAATTAAAATTATTTCCTATAGATACAGTTTTCTAAAACCATAAAAATTGATATATGATATTGTTTGTTATAAAACTACTTCAGGTAAAAGAAATTTAAAGAAATACATATAGTTAAAAATCAGTAAAATATTGATATTTTCGTCTATATTAATTCTAATGCCTTATAAATTGTAATAGGTTCAAAAAACTAAATAATTCATTTATATATATATATCTTAAAGCAGTAAAAAATATGTGGAGTCACGTGTTTTAACTGTCTATTTAAAACCACCCTGAAAAAGTTAGAAGATATGTTTATGTAATTAAGTTCAAAGAATGGCAATCCATACATATTCGTTGTGCATAAGCCTTATAGAAAGTTTTTACAAAATGTTCATCTCATAGAGAGGGAACATATTCACTTCTATCAAACATTCACTTAAATATTTAATGTGAAACATTTACGAAGCTTATCGAAGAAACGTACACGAATATATTGGTCAAGAAACATCCAAAAAACTCACAAAGAGCAACGTCTTCTAGCACAAATCAAAAAGATTGTTATCTCAAACTTCTTCAATCACCTTGATATGAATCGGAGCATCAAATTTGTTTTTTGATTTAGAGTTCTTTTTTTCGCTTTATACATATATCTGATTAGATTAAATATTAATGAATAACGTCTTTTTAAAGTTGTATTACAATTTATTGGATATCATTTTCACAAGCAATTACTTCCGAGATTTATAATGATATTATCACCGAATCGGTTTAAAATCTGTTTTGATTCTTATGATAGTGCAAATTCAGGAAATAAAGCACAATCACGTTCAAAAGGACATCTCATTGATTTGAGATGAAACATCAACGACATTAACACCGCTTAAAGGGAATTAAAAGTGCACCTTTAGATACATATTGAAAGCAAAACAGCGTAGTGAGAATACAGATGCTTGCAGGAGAAAAAGAGTTTGCAGTGTCTGATGCTTTTGCAGACTTCTTTGCAAACTCATCTGGCACCATGAGTTGACACTTCATTCAGCGTTCTGTTGAAAACAACCATTGTTTTAGATGGCCAAAGGAAGGGCGAAATTGATAAAATAGATCGTTCACATAATCATTCGGTTCAAAATCTGGCAAATGCTTGAAGTAATTCCTTCCAATTTGAGTAAAATAAAGGCATATGTATCATAAACGATACAACAAATGCATGCCGGGTGCGAAAACTGAATGCATCTGCTATCGTCTGTAATAACAAAGACTACAAAACCCAGCTGGTTTTTCATCTGTTCAGAGAAAATTTCCCACTTCAGCTGTATTGGTTATTATTCGCACCATTTATTTAACTCTACTGATTAGAAATTTTTTCCCTTCAGCTATTTGTCGCATATTTTGAAATACTGATGAAATTTGTTTGATTTTTTTTATCTATCAGTTGAAAAAATGCATGCCATACTGCAATAAAAATTTCCGATTAAATAAATCATAATATTTAAAATAGTAGAATTAACGACACCAGAATGAAATTGAAAATTTTTCCAATACATTTATAAAATTGCATTTTTGTGTATTATAAATAATTATTTCCTATTTCAAGAGAAATTGATAAGTAGCATTTTTAAATTCTTCATATTTCTGGTTGTTGTGAAACTAAGGAAATTAACAAGGAAGAAAGTGACATTTGCCAAGATCTTTGAGTCCAGTATGGGAATTACTGAGCCGTCCACCAAGCATCTATTAATCAATAAATAAGAAATAACAGCAGCATTTGTGAAAACTTACATCTACAGTTGAAATATTTAATTATACATATTCTAAAGTCGACGTTACTTGTGCGCTAAAATGTTTGAGAGTAATTACGCAGTTTGACGAAACGAAGAACGTATTAATTGTAAATCAAACATAATGCTGTTGCATATATAACCAGATATATGTAATGTTCTGGGAAAAATGGAATTACAGACTTGTGTTTTTCTTTAGCTTAAATTATCAGTAAAAAAAGCAATTTATGATATATTATGAAGTAAATAATTATTTTCAATATGAAAAAGAAAGCTTAGACGAAAGTTTTTATTAAATATCGATCAAAAGGCAAATATGTTGCAGTTGATACATTTTTGCAGTGGCAAGGGATTGGGAAAATTTTTTTAGGGACCACTGATAAAAATCAATATTTTTTTTTCAAGTTTAACTGCATTAAATTTTTTAAAATGGAATTTTTAGTATTGATTTTTTAAATATTTTCGTCTTTTTTGGTATTAACTCCCGTCCACACATATGCCGTATCAGGAGTATATTGAAACTCCGTTTTTACGTAAGTGGATTGATGCGTTTAGAAATACAAAGATATGTAGTGTGTGTATATTTGTATGTACTGGTGTTGACGACTCAAATGGAGGGATTGAGGAGGGAGGAAAGTTTATAGTTTTTTCTTCTTCTTTAATCCATGAATCCAGTGCTGACGAGTTTATCCAGAAAGAATTTCACGTCGCCCAGCTCAGAGTCGCGTATGCCAAGTGATTTTAGAAGACTGAAATCTCCAGTTTCAACAGCCATGAAGACATTTCGAAGATGTTCCAGATCGGATCGCATCAGGTGCAAAGCTTTCCCAAAGTCTTCAAGTGTCTCACTCTCTTTAAAGAAAAACAAGAATGAAAATGAATATCTTGTCATAAAGCGTGGAAAATAACATATTAACATACTTATAATAAACTAGATAAGAATTTAAATGCCCTTTGTGGTGGAATAAAGATCATTATGATCCACGCAGTGGAAGCAAGGAGATTCATGTTTTCGGGAATATTTCTTTAATGATCACACTTCACACAAAACTAACACAAAACACGAAGGCAAAGACAAGATATTTACTAGTGCACACTTTTCAAAACAGCATTGCATCTCATCTCATTAATTACAACCGTTATGCTCTGCGGGGATGTGTACCTAATCAAGTATCGCCATCTATTATCCAGAAGAGAAGATGGAGTAATGCAACTGCTATTGAAGATGGAGTAATGCAACTGCTATTGAAGATGGAGTAATGCAATTTCCAATGGAGTAAATTATCATTGTAATAACAAAGGTAATTTACTCCATCTAGGTAGATGCCACTGATTTACTCTACTGGAAATTTATGCTAGTGTTTTAATTAATATATTGATTAATTAAATTTGTTTTACTTTAAAAATAGATACGAATTTTGAACTTGATGTAAATTATTTAAATTCAGAATAAAAAGTTGTTATTAGAGATTATAGCAGGCTAGGATTTTTAACTTTTTAAAAATTTAATCTGACTTGTTCATGCTTATAAATATGGAATTTTTATTGATTTTCCTCTGATTTTCTCATACGTAACGATTTTGAAGTTTTGTGCAGCCGTGTGTTCCATCTGACTGCAATATTTTCAGAATATAATAAATCATTTAATCCATTAAAATGAACTAATTTTTAATGTCATATGAGAGTGCTACTTAGTAATGAATTCGAAGAAATTAATTATACGATTTTATAATATTTATACTTCTGATTTATGAAATATAGGGAAGACTAAAAAGGGAAAAATAAGAAAAAAAAACTTTAAAAAAACACGCTTTCCTTAGATTTACAAAGTAAATAGAAAATTTTGTTTTATCAACATCAGGAAATCAAAACAAAATAGCAAAACAGGAAGGCGTTCAAAGTAATTAAGCCACAAATGTATATCAAAAAGGAAAAAATTATTAAAAATTACAAAAAAAAAAAACACATTATCAATCACCCGAAAAAAAATTCAAATTAAGTTAGCGCAATTTTATCAACACTTCAATTTTTTACAATTTTCTTTTGACTATCAAATTTTCTATATGAAAAAAATAATTTCCTACTTTTTAACACTAATAAAACTCTTTCAAATGGTTTTTTTTAAAAATTTTTAACAATAATTATAGCAACAAATTGTCGAGTTATACCCATGGAAATAGAAGATTTTATAACAGCACATTTTTCTTTCTGATAAATTTAACTAATTTTAATGCTTACTAATAGCTCTATTAATTTTAATTTCTAATTTTCAACTGATTTCAATAGCCTCAAAAGCGGCCGAGGTGGGAAATTCTTTTTTCTTAAGGCTTTTATCCATTGCACCTTGCTGATAGTTATTTATGTACTAGTTTCTATTTATGTATTAGTTCTTATTTATGTACTAGTTTCTAAATACTACTTAGTTATTTAGTACTCTAGGTTTTTTTTTGACAAATAAAATTTCATTTGTTAAAATAACACCCTTTTATCCTAGTGCTTGGAATTAAATATTCAGCTAGGTCTCTTAGAGGGCATTTTTAATTTGAATGTGTTTGATATTTCTAGAATAAATGAAGACACTAATATCAACTCAATGATTATAAAAAAATATATCATAATTCAAATGTAAGCTATTCTCAATCGCATATCTAAAATCAACTTCCGTAAAACTCCTAATCGACGACTGTAAAAAATCCTTCCTGAAATCAACTACAGTAAAAAATAATTTATCGCGTATATTTAGCGACCCTTTGATTCATTTTGATTTTTGAAAAAATATAATATTTTATCTCCTTAACTGGTTTATTTTCTTTACTATTTAATAAGATGACACCTTATATTTTGGGAATATTTTCTTATTTTGATTCAAATAGAAATCCATGAAATACTTGGCTTATCTACGTATTTTACTATTGAATTATAATTGTAATGAATGATTTATTTTTTGTCTACAACTATCAAAATTCGATAAATC
Organism: Argiope argentata; assembly: GCA_026289955.1. Lineage (NCBI taxonomy): Eukaryota > Metazoa > Arthropoda > Arachnida > Araneae > Araneidae > Argiope > Argiope argentata. The sequence continues at coordinate 154,854 of JAOUZG010040121.1, forward strand.
GATGCACGTATGGCGTACGGACAAACCGGTAAAGGGTTTAAACTAATGCAATTGTTATTTCAGATATATTATAAAAATAAGAAATGTAAACAAACCTGACAAGGCAATTGCCACTTTTTGCATTCCACCAAGAGGCTCCAGTGCATCTCGGGCTTTGCTTCCGAATAATTTTTCCAAGTAGTTTGGTCCATGGTTCATGATTAGAGTGTGAAGGAAGTTGGCCGTTTCTTCAACTGGAGGTCGTTTAGCTGTGGGAAAAAATTACAGCAATTTAGAAACAGGTTGTAATAATCTTGTTAAAAAAGGAGAAAATAAATTACTGTAATTGAATAATTATCTGTGAGATTGGATTTGTATATTCCTTGTTGCAGTAGCGTACGTTTATTCGAAAATGCAGGATCTTTATTGCTGGATAGTCGCGAACATATAATAGTATTTAAAAAAATTTCGGGCATTTTGAATGAAATTATTTTATTGGAAATAGTATCAAGAAAAAGCATCGTTAATAATTTTGGTGGATATCTATCTGTGAATTTGAATTCTGAATGATAATCTGTTATTTTAACATTTATTCCGAAACAGAGGTATCAACTGTGGAGAAATTTCTACTAAAAATTATTAATGAAAATTAATTAGAATCTAAATATACTTACGAATTTTGTTTATGAACAGTATTAAAAGCTCTATTTCCTAAAACGGAGAATCATATAAATTACTTATTGCTATAAGTTTATCCTTATAAGCAAATTAAAGAAGTTTATATCTCTTGATAGAGTCGAATTGAATTTACATTAAATCTATAAAATTATTTCCTCGTAGCATTAATTACAAGTAAAATACTAAGTATATCATTTAGAATTTTACTTGAGGCTTTTTATAAAATTGTATATGTCCCTCTGTTAATTGTCTGAGAGATAATTTTACAAAGACTCTTTACTTTAAATATTTGAATGAGACATAATTTAAAAATTTGGTACCAGACCCTTCCAGTTAAATTTATATTTAAGTATTAGAATAAAGTATTGCTCTTGGATTTCGATATTTTGATTTCAATTAGTCATACTTCATAGTTTATTTGAAAAGTATGGGGGAAAAAGGCCCACCCAAAAAACTTGGGTTCAAGTCAAAGCCGAAAAGTGTTGATCATTCGCTTTAATATTTTATTTTACATTGAAATAATATTAATTGATTAATTACGATTTGATGACCTGAATATCTAAGAAAAAGGATCAATTAAATGTTTTAATTGAAAATGATGGGACAAAATTTAAGAGGATGTATAGCAAAATGTAAGGAACTATTTTTTTTGCTTGTTTAGAAATGCTTGGCAGCAAGTGACTTTTTGAGATACAATGCGAGAAATAGGCACGAAAGGCTGTTTAATTTCATTCTTGTTTACAAGTATTTCAGTGAAACAATTTAAAAAAATTAATGCAGAAAACTGTTATACTCGCTACTGAGTAATACATATACGGCAGTAACGATGTATTGACTGGAACACAGCCTGAAAAATGCTGGATATTCGAACGACAAGGCTCCTCAATAGAGTGAACTGATTCTCATTAACAAGGAGCTTAACACATGATTGCTCACTAGTTAACTCTGTTTCCAAAACTCTTTTTCTTACTCATTTATGAAAACAAAACTGGTGATAACTTCTGCTGCAAATTTTTAGTCAGAAATGTGTTAAGATCTTTCTATAAGAAATAATTGGTGCTTGATAAATCAAGCAACAGCAAGTCCATTGAATTGATCCGCCTCACTTCGCATCGTATTCAAACTCAATGTATCCAAACGCAATGTATCGAAACCATCCAAATAATTGCACTAATCAATTTTGAAATTGAATTCTTCCTTGCCTACTTCTTGTGTTAGTGCTTCAACACTTCATTTGCAACCATAAATTCTTTTACGAAAGAAAAAAAAGCTAGTCAAAAAGTTGTTTTGTCCTCCTTAAAAACCATCCTCTTCAGATGCAAAGATTAGTTTGATCAGTTTATTAAAATATAAAATAAAATTTGCCTTTCATCAATAAGAACCTGTTATGTGAGCCTTAGAATAATTCTTTACATTATTTTCTAAAACTAACAAATGAGAAAACTAATACTAGATATTTATCTTAGTATCTAGATACATTTTTATTAAAACACAAAGAAAATAACTAATTAGTGCAAACGATATTCTTTACAAATGTTTCTGTATCGTATTTTCTTAACTCAAATAGCTAGTCCAGTGCGCCCAACGATCCAAGAAGATACATACATCAATGTAATCATTTTATGTTCTGCTATATATTTAATCTATCTCTATAAAGTATCAGAATTTATAAATGAAGCGTTTCTATCAAAAGCTTCACGCGCAATTTGTTATATCCGTTTTTGGAGAGGTCACTAGGGGTTACTTCATGGATCAAAAACATGGACCACATATGAAGTTACGCGTACAACGATTAATCGATTCGAACCCAGTTTGTTTTGCGCAAGTGGATAAAAGAGACCTCAATATTTGAAGAAGAACCGATATAATGGGTAGCCATTCGATGAAAGAAGTATTGGAAATTGGTTCTTTACAAAAGAACAAAGATCATGTGCGTAATTATTTGATTAAGCGTTATTCCATTCAGAGTGGGCATTTTCAGAAAAACTATTATCTTTTAATGATTATGTATTGAAGCTGAGAAACGGACGGTAAAGAATTATCTTCACTATATTAATGTTGCGGTTTATCTAAGAGTGTAAATTCCTTTGATTCAAATATTCAGGAGATCATTCATAAATCAAATAATTCAAGATATAATAAAGAGGAAATAAGTAGGCATTGTTTCCAACCCGTTGGATTTATGGAAATGTTAAAATAAAAAAAAATGATCAACAGAATTTTGAACCAAAGGAAAAGCTTTCCTTTATTTACATCATAAATATATGAAATGAAAAGAAATATGAGGAAAACTTTTCAACATCTAATTTTGGGTATATTTTTTATATTAAAAAGAAAATTTAATTACTATATGCAGTGCCTATTTAATAAGTGCATTTAGCTTGAATGCGTTATTTATTTAATCATTCGCTCGTATATAGCATTTATAAAGGTTGTTTATTATAATATATTTATCGCTAATAATTTACCAAAAAGATTTATCAATTGTCTCTTTTCAGGGAAAAATTTAATACGTTACTAATTTAATGTAATAAAGTATTCAGATATTTTGTAATTTATTTAATATTTGATAAGTCATTCTAAAACTCAGTTTTAGAGAAACTGATAGTGATAAAAACCTTTTAGAATATCTAATATTAAATGAGTTTATTATGTCATAAATGCAAAAACTATTTCTCAAAATTTATAATAGTACAATATATTTTAATATCAAAGGTGAAATCAAACAAATATATTTTCCCCTTTTCATTCCATTCAATTTACAGTCTGGACATGCGATCAGCCACCATTCAATTTTAATGCTTAGATGCAAAGAGGGATCATACATAATCGATGAACCTTACTATCAAATAGTATTCTCATTTTACGGTATAATATTTCCAAAAAAGTATTACAATATTCGTCGAAAAATTTTAAGTCGGAATTTTAAAGAATAGTATGCATATTGGATTCATACAGAGCTTGATAATAATATATTATGTGGCAAAAAAGGACATTTGATTATTTAAAGAACATCTCAAAGCCTGAAAAGGAATAGATAATCTGAAATATCATGTATAAGTATTATTTAATATTCTCCGCTCTGTCTGAAGAAGGAAATATGTGAAGTCTAATGATTTAAACAGTCGTAGCACTCATAGATTTTTTTTTTCGTTTCTAAGTACGTACACATGTATACACGCAGGCACACACAAAAGAAATTGATAAACAAATTTAAAATTTTCTCTATGAAACAAAGGCTAAAAGTCAAACGCACTTTTTTGAAATAAAGTTGAGATTAAAGATTTGCCGTTATTAACATGAAATATACATTGAATTCACGAATATTTAATATTGATATGAACTTTTAAAGGTCTCGGCATCATGAAATACTGAAAAGTGGATCTCTGTGACAAAAATACTAAAGAAAAAAAGCTGCACATGAAAGTTTTTCTTCCTATATAACACAAAGAGCTAGAATAGAGCCAATGCAAACGACATTGCAATTAGATGACAAATGTAATTGAATACGTCATCAGCACTTGTTCTTTGGTGTGTTGTGATATTACGTTTTCTTCTTATAAAATGCGCCAGTTACAATGGCGAAACAAATATGATATGCATCATTAAGCAAGTTTTGAATTTATTGCATTCAAGTATTGACTAGTCCGTTTTGGATTTAGAAGTAGAACTTTCAGGCTATGGAATTCTATCAAATAAATAAGAATTTTTGTTATAGGAAAATACAATAATAATAAATAAATAAATAAATGAAATTTACGATCGCAAATTTTAAGTTATCATATGAGAACGTTATTATTTTTAAGTAATTATTTATCTTAATTAATTTAAGTCATTATACAGTTTAAACCGGTTTGAAAAAATTACGAGACTTCTCTCTCTCTCTCTATCTCTCTAATGATAATTTTTTAAACTTTCATTTTCAATTTTTCTAGCTGGCAAACAAAAGTTTTGGAGCTAGATCGATTTTAAGATTAAAAAAAAACCCTCACTAATTTCGACGAAAATTTCACTATTACTAGAAGCTATTGTATATGTGGTAAAATCTAATGAAAGTAATGTGGATTGATATTAAAATTATATTCTAATATTTACAGTATTTTGAGAAATATAATTAGTGAGAATGCGCTTATAATATCATTAAAGAATAAATATAAGTCTCGTTTTACAAAATTGCGATAGTCAAAACTGAAAAAAGAATTCAAGCGCCCCCCCCCCCAAATCATAATCTTCTGAGCGAGAGATTAATTATTTAAAAGTAAGAAATCTTAAACTGGAAGATGACGTCATTTCATAGAAACGACAAACAAAAAGAAATGGATAATAAATTTAATTAAATATCTCAAACAATACTGGCAAAACAAACATCAAATGTCATTTGTCAGGTGATCGTTATCTACCAATGAAAAAACGAATATTTTTTGCATTCAAATTTCGGAGAAGCCAAAACTTCCTAACCAAAACATCATGTTCTCACATGATAAAATATGTAAAGGTATTTTTATTTGCATGAAATATTCGGTTTTTTAAGCTTATAAATTAAAGGTTTGATGTTCAGGGTAAAGTATATGAAAAGACTGATAAACAATTTCGTTTTGTATATTGGAAACTCCTTATTTTTGGTTTCTTAATCTAGAAGAACTCCCTTTACCCCCCCCCCTTGTTTATCAAACCGTAGTTTGACTATTATTCAATGGACCCTCTTCAAGACAGCTGTGTAGAGGTACAAGATATTCTCTTGAATTTGGTCATGAAATGTTGTTCAAGAAAATTAGAGTAGAAATATTCAAAATATGATACAACTATGCAAATAGAATTTGTTTCTTTTTTCTTATATTCTTTTTCAGTGCCCTATTTTGTAAAAATAAAACATTTTGAATTAAACTTCATATAATTTATTATAAGCCAATTTCCAATTATTCACATCTATTTATATGTTTAAAGCTATATTTCTAAAATTGTATCTTAAATGAGTTTAGACGAGATCTTTTAATAATTAGGAGACAAATAGTTAATAATATATATTCATCTTATAAAATAAATCGACGTGAAGTTTATTCGAAATGACATTTAAAATATTGCAAAACTGAGTTCAGAGGATATTTATTGAAATTGCTGACTCCTGATGACAATATTTCGAAGCAACATTGAAGTAAGCATCTAAAACAACAGAATCGTGTATTTGATTCCAGAGAAAAGAAAGAAATATAATATTGACCTCTATGCATTTTTGATTCTTTAATTCCTGAAATTAATTTGTTGATTTACAAGAAAATAATTAATGATAAAACACCAAATGTTTCAAGCATTCAATAAATTGAAAACACATCATAAAGTGTTTAAATGTTTTGAGGTTAGTACTGCCTTTAATTAAAAACTTGCCACTAAAAACAAATTTATATAGTATTTAATTTTTGCAAACATTAAATATATAGCTTTAATTTTAAATTTATCAACTAACATTTTAATAATCCACTCTTAAGATTTGATTTTGTTAAAATAGAAAGTTACAATTATGTATGAATGATTTCTTTTTTAAAATCAAAATTTTAAAAAGTTGTTTGTATGTAGTAGTTGCCTGTATGTATACATAAAGTTGTATGTATGTTTATCATAATGTTAAAAGTTCTTATTAATCATAATGTTGTTATATAATGCTAATGTAACTTTTTCGTAATGTTAAAAAAGTTTTTCTATTATGAATAATTAATTAAAAATGAATCTATTTTTCTATTCGCGTTTAGAATTTAAATCTAGTCTTGATTGGTGAAAGTATTGTTGTTTTAATTAGACAATACGCATATACAAGTTCTATAGTGATATTGGCAATGGGTTCTGAATACGGTTGAGAATGATATTTTTACAGATATTTTTCAAAATCATTGCTCCCATTTCTTGAAAGAAAACTCTTAGCTACCTGCAGTGCAAAGTCTAGGATCCTCATCATAGCCATCTTCGCAATCAGAAGCTCCGTCACACAAGTACTGGATGGAGATGCACACTGTTCTTTCTCCAGGACAACGGAATGGCTGCGTCGGGTGGCAACGGTCAGTGTCTGCTGCAAAAAAACGAACTGATTCAAATGCTGGCAAAAACGATGCATTGAAATTAATTATAAAAGCAAACAATACTTAATTAGAATTAGTTAATGAATCACAATATATCATTTTTGTCACATGAAAAATTTTATCCCATTAATAGGAGACAGAAGGATTCAAGTGGCTTTGAAATTTGGAGTACCCTGAATCCTATTGACAGTCAAGAATTAATTGCCAGCTGTTACAATTGAAAATTAACGGTGAATAGCATCCATTCACCGTTGTCAAAATTCTATTCAAGGTTATATTTAAAGTTGACGTTTCTGAAAAGATTTTAACGCGGTACTTTGCCAAGGATGCTACACTTTTGTTATTACTCTTACAGTCAATGCCTCTTCTTTATTCTAAGACATGGGAATATTGTATTTACTGCATTTTAAGACAATGAATATGTTATAAGGTTAAGAAAGAATTACAGAAGAAGCATTTTGTAAAATTTTTAAGGGGTATTTATACGTTCTTGGCAGTTAAGAGATAAAAAAAAAATTATCTACACGCCAGACATCATAGAAAATCATAAAAATCACAATAAGCATTAGAGGATGAATATCTTCTTCATTCATAATTAATATTTACTTAAATTTTAGAAAAATGTGTATTTTGCAGTTTTCACAAACGAATCGAAAGAAATAAATATGAAAAATCGAAAAACTATAAGTGGATTTCTCTTTAAAGATAAAAGAAAGTGTTTTTGCTTTAAATCTTATTCTTAGATGAATAGATTTATGTGCATAATTAATAGATGAATGGATTAATTTTACAATAGTTCTATAATTTATAAGAAAGGAGTCACTGCAGGTGATCCTAGCCCCTTAAAACAAAGAACAGAAACTTCATAATTCATATAAATTATGGTAAATGTACTTTGTAAATTTAATCAGAAGAAAAAGAATTCAGTTCAATATGAACTATTGTAACCACTTCAGACTATCAACAGTCAAATCTAAAAGCAGCCGTCAAATAATTCGAATAGAGTTTTCAACCGGAAATGTTCAAAATACATCGAAGGACAATGTTGTTTTTCAATATGGATATGCTCAGACAAATGCTGAAAGATCTGAGACTTGTTGTTCAATCCATTGTATTTACCAGATGTTGCCCCTTTAGATTAATATTTACTCCAACTAATGCAGAGAAGCCTTTTTTAGTTTGATTAAATTCTAATGAAGATATCTAATATTTTATGCTTAAATTACCTTGAAAACAAATAGAGTTCTTTCATCAGTGAAATTATTCACTTCCTGAAAAAGGACCGATATAGTAGCTTCATGGTCAAAATATTTCAAATGAATTTTTCTTTTATTTTGGCAGGTTGAAGTATTTTTAAAGTACTCTTAGAAACGCTATTTATCTATTTCTATATCTAATTATTTATTTATCTGATGTTATAATCAATTAATAACTAAAACGAATTATTACTACTTTATATGAATTAAGGTATCGTTAAAAAGGTTAAGAAAGCAAAATATTTATACAAGAATTTTGAAAGTTAAGCTACAGTTAAAGTCATTTTAATACGGCTGACAATCAGTATCTTATTCTTCCGTGAAATTTTTTAAATCTCTTTAAAAAATGTATTGTGGTGTTTGTAACAATATGAAAGGTAAATAAAAATAATATATTTCTGAATTGTAATGTTTATAAATTTAAACCATTGTGAAAAGTTTTGAGAAGTTAAGTTTTTAAGATGCAGTATTCAGACTTGGATAAATATTACAATTACAATGTAATCATGTAATTAATTAATTATGTCGTAGCCAAAGCTGTACTTTTAATAAACCAACTATTAATGATATATTTTACTAAATGTATTTCAAGAACAAAGTAAAATATATCAGTAATATGTGCTTAAAATATGCTGCAACATTTATTTTGCAACAGCATTAGTTGCAATTATACTTTAATGTGTTCAACTCTATCCACTTGATCTTGAAAAGATTTTCTGATGTTCTAACATTCTTTTAAAATAGTAAAACATCTTTATGACTGTAAATTTAGAGAGAATTAAGGCTATGGATAGTGAATCTTTCTAGTATTATAAAAATAGTAAGATTCACAGGACAGAAAATAATAATTACAGATTTACATTCATAAAAGTATTAAGTATTAATTTAGTTTGTTTTCTAGTTCCTTGGCTAGGATCAGTTTCATCATTTTTTGATGTATGATGACCAAATAATCCTCATGAGCAAATTCTTGTTTAGATCTTAATTTCTAAAAGTCTGTATCCTTATTTTTTTATATAATCAAGTCCTTTTTAGCCTTTGAAAAGTAAAATTTTCAAAATCATTATTTTAAATAATATCAAATCATCACTTTTCCATTGATTTTAAATGATAAATTTCAATGTTCCTGAAAAATTAACCCCGAAAAGTCACTTCTGTTATGAAGGCATTGTGTTGAGCTTGCAGTGCCAACTATGCTTTTATAATCCAATTAATAGCAACTTCCTTAATTAGAAAGAGAATCGATTCACTCTAATGACTGCTGCAACCCACACTATCATCATTTACAACTCTAATCAAGAAAGCGTAGGTGGCTCGTGTTTATGAGTTGTTTAGGAAATCTAACGTTTTGGTTATCATAGAAGGAACTTCATTGTTCATATATTAGGTTGGGGAAAAAGAAATCCATTATTATTTTACAGTTATCTACCGAGGAAATAATGGATTTCTTTTTCCATTATTTCCAAAAATTCCATATGGGAAGAAAATAATGGAAAAAAATCCATTATTTTCTCTGAGGATGGTTGTATAATAATAATGGATTTCTTTTCCCCCAGCCGAATATAACATGAATTTAGATCTAAATTATACTCTTCCTTGAAGAAACAACTTTTAAATTCTATAGCAAAGCATCGGATGAAAATATGAGTTCAGATTATAATAAATATTAAGCCTTATATCAGAGAAAACTTATATCGTCCTTTAGAAATAACTTTTCTTAAAAAAGAAATATTAAGACACCTTTTCAAACATTGAGGATTTATTTAGCTTTGATCTCTCAATTTCTTCTAAAAGCATGTTTTTCCCAAGGGGAAAAAATTAATATTGAAATGAAGTCGATTTTAAAATGGCTCGGCAGTTTATATTTAATCCACTTTAAATATTCAAGGAAAAAGATTATATGCTTAACTTAAATTGCCATGTTTAGGTTTTAGAAGCGACTAACTAACATTTATTATTAAAATTTTCATCTGCACTTCTAATTTCTGAGCAAATTGCTCGTTTTCAGAAGTAACTCAGATACGAAAGCCTTACATTGTTTAAGGGATATTTTTTTTCTCTTAAGTAATTAATGTACTCGTTGCTGCTAATGGACACGTGTAAACTTCTAATTAAAAGGAAATCCCAAGCGTTTTACGGCGCTTACATAAAATGAGAGACATGATTGTTCTTACTTTCCCATTTCTTTTGTTTTCTCAAAAGATATGAATTATTCAAGGTTATTTAAAGCTTTCTGCGAAGTAACTTTCCTAACTGTAGTTTTATTAGAATTTTTATGAAGAATTACAGGATGGAAGCTTTTGAAAAAGCATGTATATTTTGTAAATCATAAACACTTAATTGATAAACTCAGTGTTACTAGAGAAACCGTTTGAGTTTTATTGAAATGGAAAAGTGATGATTTAGTTATGAAATAATATAGAATTCCAAGATTATGCATTGCTCCTAAATTATTTTATTGAATGCATAGTTTTATATTTTTATTTTCTTGTATACAAAAAGAAAGTTTTGTAATTGTAATAAAATTTAATCAAGAAATTTCGATAAATATTTACGTTTTAGACGACAATTGAGTAGGCGACTCTCTCATTGTCCATCCTCGACTTCCGATTTAGCTTGCACCACCTCAAAAAATCCGATAGATCTTTTGTGTAGAAGGTTTTAGACATGCACCTTTAAGCCTAGATTTTCCCACTAAGCTATCGTGCTCTTACACAAGCTTAGAATATTTACGCTAATTGATGCATCAGTTTGAAAAATCAACTAGCGCCAATAAACCGGAATACAAATAATGTACATGAATTCTGTACCATCATATAGACTCTCAATGTTTACTGTACGAAAGAAATAAACATATAATTAATTGATATGTAGAATTTTATCTAAAACTTTGTATTGGATTTTCATCGAGAGATGGCGCCATGAGAAATGTAATATTAATTCCGTGTAATAAATAATTTTAATTTTTTTTTGTAATTATATTAACATTTATCTATGTTAAAAATTCTGTTTTCTGAATTTAACTTTTTTTGCATATGTTTTGTATGAACCTTGAGATATTATTGTATAAATGCTATGTTTGAAGAAAGTGTATAGAAGCTAAAATATATGTGGTTATTTTGCTTTTAACATTGTTCATTATTTATTAAAGTGTACTGTCCGTTTGTGTTAGATTCGATTTTTTAGTTATATCATGCTTTTATGTTTCTTGCTATTATTAGTTTCATTGGTTAATAGTTTCATAGATTCATTGGTTAGTTTCATTTTTTTAGAGTCGAATGCAAATCATACAGTTAGGCTAAAAACAATAAAGTTTAATTTTCCTGAAGAAACAGTTTGTTATTCGTTCTCCCCTTCAAACTTCTCATTAAATTCTCAGTGGTGAATTTTGTAAAGAAAATTGATATAATTTATATTGCATTAATAACATATACAGTAATCCCCGAGAAAAATGATGAAAGTGAAAAACAGCATTAAAAAGTAACTTAGTTTTGTAATTATTTTTAGCAATAACTCTCTGAAAGCATCCTAATAAGGCACTAAAATTTTTTAAAAAAGGATAAGATTATCTAATTTGAATTGAAAAATCAGGACATCTGGATAAGTTTTTTTGAGGCAATTTAAGTCAAACACCAATATATAAAAGATAAGCAAAACCGACTTAATCAGGAAAGCAAACATTTTTTTAAAAATTCGTTGAGATTTATTTCAATTCCAGAATAATATCTCAACTTGATACAATCAGTCAGAGTGCAAAAAATGTTTTCTCCGCAAAAAAAGCTTCGTATATAATACCCTGAAAATATTGACACGTTAAAATTTACAGTTTCGAGGGCAAATTCGTTTCTGAATTCACAGAACTTGTTATGCTAAAATTGTTGTCAGACTGCATAGATTCTGTGCAGATTAAAGCGAGATCAATAATTCAGGGCACATGAATCTAAAATGTCTGATAATTTGCAAGGCTAACGAATCTCCAGAAGCAGCGAAAGCTTAACGAAATCGTCTTATCTTAGAGAATCTCGGAAATGAATAATTCAGTTTTCTTTGAACTGTGTTTATAAAAGCCTTAGTCATATTTTGAAATAATCTTTTTCTTATATTCAAGAGTTGTTACAGTTGGAACAAATTGCATTTGTATTTCATCGAACTGCATTTATAATTTAAAATTCAAAATTAGCCGAATTTATTTCTTTTTTTTTGGGGGGGGGAGAAAATGAAGATTTGATGAAGATTTAGGAAAACGTAATTTATCTTATCTGACGAATAAGTTTTTTTACGTGCGTGGATAATTTTTTACAAATTTGAAGAAGCATCAAATTGTGATGTTATTCCTTCTAGAAAATTTTTTGTAGCTTTTTTCTTTCTTTTCCTCTATTTTTAAAGCGCCATTAGATTTTATTACAACAATAAAACTTAATAGCCCTTTAAAGTTTGCTTTTATGTGTAGCTTAGTTGTACGGAATAAATCTCGGCCGAGTTTCCTTTTTGCATTTCTGTCGCATTATTTTATAATATTAAAGAAACCGAAATTTTTATTGCATCCCAACATAAAGTTAAGAGATTTAAATGTCCCAGAATATTCCATGACAGAATTTTATAACAATATAAATCAGATCATTCGAAATCATGATTCCCCTTCAGAATCTCAATAATGATTCTTAAGAGATCTGGAAACTGAAATTAATTTCTAAGACACAAACTCATAAATTAATTATTTATTTCCAACATAAAAGCAATATCTAATTAAACCATGAATCAAAAAATACGCATTATATAAAATTAAATATTTAAAAAGTGAATATTGATTGCAAAACTCGTGAACCAAACCTATGACTACTTAATATCTTGTTTTGATGATATTTAGTAGTCATATGACTAAAGCCTGTTTAGAGAATTGATATATCTTTATGATGATGATAAAGCGATGAGGAAGAGCCTTCAAAATTTCATACTATACATGTGAGATAATGATTGATACATGAGGGATTCAAAAAAGCAGAAAGTCCTCATTCAGAGTATCGAATCGAGCTCTATCTCGAACCGATTCGGTGTTTCCAGAGCCGAGTCTTTATTAACCCCTTAACCAGTTTGCCCGTACGCCGTGCGTGCATCGATTTCTCATTTTTACTCTTTCAAACAGCAATTATGTTATTCATAATTGTTACATCGCTATACAATTATGCATAGAATGAATAAATGTTTGAAGTTTTCTTTATAAATTCTTAAATGAATCGAAACGGCAAAGCATTCCAAGATTGGAGAGTTCATCTAATTTTGTATCAAAGGAAATAAACCAGTGAAAGGGTTAAAATGGTTTTTTTAGTGGAATCGGGCCCAGAATTTTCCAACTTCAGGCCTTTAAGCTCAATTTTCTGCTACTAGGTCATTGTGGCAGATTCTTTTGTTTGTGATTGATTCTAAACAAAAGAAAGCTCTTATTGTTATCTAACAGAACCCCTTAGTACATGGGTCTGGAGTCTGCTAAGCGTATTCTTACTCGTAGATTGAATAATTTTCTTAAAGAAGATGCCATCTCAGTTGTCGACCTCATCATCTTACTTTGATTCAAAATTAGGGTTATTATGCCTTGTGTTGATTTTAAATGAGATGTTAAAATAATTAAACATAAACTGACGATCCGTTTTGACTCCAATCCAAAGCTGACAAGGACGACACCTGAGCTGGCACTCCTATCGCTAAAATTCTATGCTGCACCAATCTAAGTACGTTTGATCCTCGATATAAGAATGTTGACATCGAGTTCCTAGTAGATCTTGAGTGGTACCGGTTTTCAATCCTGAAACCTCTTGTTTGAAAACTGAGATCAGTCCACCGCGAACCCAAATGAAAATTTACAAAACAAACCAATAGAATCGATTCTGTAAAGTACAACAATTACTGTACTTGATATGAAACCATTTTACAAGATATACGATTGAATATAAAAGCGTGTTCTTACTTGAATTATTATTTTTCGTCCCAAGCTTAAGATAATTAAGGTAAGCTTAAGCTTAAGATAAGTTTTCAATCCTGAAACCTCCTGTTTAAAAACTGAGATCAGTCCATCACGAACCCAAATGAAAATTTACAAAACAAACCAATAGGATTGATTCTGTAAAGTACAATTATTGTACTTAATATGAAACCATTTTATAAGAAATACGATTGAATATAAAAGCTTGTTTTTACACGAATTATTATTTTTCGTCCCTAGCTTAAGATAATTAAGAAGTAAAATCCATAGCGATTAGATGCTGTTGAAGTTGAATTTAAGTTTCATATTCTCCATTTCTTGAAGCTAAGCGGATAAATTTCGGATCTTCACGGAATCACGCCATAAAAGAGATAACATAACAGCTCAGGAAAAAGAGTGGACCAATTCTTTTGTCAGAAGTTATCTAAGAAATAAAAGATGATCACGGGAGATGGAGAGAAGCGATAAAAACAATAAGGAGTTTTCTCGCACAATATAAACAGAAAAGTTCCGAAAAGAAACGGGAAAAATGCCCACTCACAATGGCTTAACAGAAAAGAAAAACAAGCTGTCTCAACTATATTTCAAGATTTCTTTCAGTAGTCATTGTCCACTGAGTTTGTCAGACTAGAGATTCGAATAGGAGAGCATTATTATAGAAGCAAAATTAAAAGAAACTACAAGTCTTTTTAGGGCTTCTTAAAAGGCTTCTAGGATGTGATCTAGAAAGAGGATAATGCACAAAATAATGGAGTGAAATAATGAAAATTCCCAATAAACAATCAAAAAAGCAAAAGCAAATATATTTAACACGATGGCTGCCATTTGACTCACGTTTGAGATTCACGCCATCAACCTAATTAGATTATGTATTCCTTACTATTTTTAAGGCATAATAGTGAAAAAGTAATCTTATATGGGAATTGTGAATCATAAATGTGAGTAATTGGTGATAATGTGTTAAATATTATATTTAATCTTAAGTAGGGGCATTGAGAAAATATTAGGGCTTAAAAATAAAGCTTCTTTAAGCAAATATGGTTAAAAAATCATTTTGACTTGGATAATGACATTTAACTTTTTAAAAATAATCATTTTTGTTGAATCTGCCTCATTGATTTCTTTAATTGATGAATAAAAAATAGTAAACAATGCAAGCGCAAGAAAAAAATCGAACAATGTTTTTCACTTTAAAATAAAGAATAATGCTTACACAGTGGCAAGCGTAATAAGTATTTGCCATTTTGCTATGTAGTTAAAAAAAAAACAAGGGGTCGGGTTAAGGGGTCACTAGTGTGTTGTTCCAATAGGATAGGCAAATTTTTAGCTACGATTTTTCTCAGTATTTTAAATTTTACAATTTTTTACTCTGATTAATACTTATTTCTCTTTCCCCCTTGTTTTAGATTTGTGATAGCGGAAAATTTTCATTAGAAAGTCCTCCCCCCATATATATATATATATATATATATAATATGGAGTCGAGGGATAACACATTTTTAAGAAACGGATTTCCTTAGTAGTCAAAATAAAATGTTAACTATAACCCAGTGAATTCCATAATTAAATTATTCACGGAATTTAAAATAAGTGCAACTATATTTAAAGTTTAAAGCAGAATGAGATGGCACTAATATTTTCCTAGTATAAAACTTCTTTATGATTATTTATCGTCTGATATAATTAAAAATGCTAAATTAAGAATTTTACATCCACCTTATACAATCTACATTTTTAAAATTCAATCTACTTTTTTAAATTTTGTAAATTTAACGTATTAGATTGAAATATGTATTTTCAATAAATCAACAAATCAATCCTTCGATTTGAAAATTAAAAAAATAAAGAAGATGTGAACGATTTTTCAAATTTAAAGGAATAAAATCAAGCATACTTTGAACGAATATAGATTTATTACTTTTTATATAAACAAAACGAAAACGAAAATTTAAATGAAAAAATGTGTTAGATTATGTATCATTCTTTCTGAATATGACATAAAGCAAATAATAAACTGAATTAAATGCTTTAGAAATATAATGAAATTGATTTATGATCGATAAATTTACTTCCTTATCCTTTTTCTAAGTTTTATAAAAGAAGTTGAAATATAAGATAATTTTTTAAAAAAATAGTGTTTAGAGTTAATTTTTTTACATTCAACTAAGCCTAAATCTTTGTTATGAATTCTTTAAAGGTATGCACATTTTATCATGAAATGACTGAATAACTTTAAAATATTTTATTTCCATTTAATAATTTAGAAGATATTTTATTAAAGTTTTTAAAATTATTACAAAATCATCGCTTGAAAATAATTGCTTTATATCAAGTTTCCTGAAAATATTTAATTTTCATAATGAGAAAATTGAATTTTTATCAAATAATGTTTAAAATAGCACTTCCTAATTTAAAATCGCACATCTATAGCACCTTATTTTAATCTGTTTACTTAGAGAATAATTTCTAGTTAAAAACAATTTTTGTTAAAATTCGGCGACAATAATTGTTTGATGTATATATTTCGCCTTGCGAATCAAAGTCGAGGAAAATATCAACTCGAATTCTATCACGATAGAATTTCTATTTCGGTGAAAACATTTTCTTAAATTTCAATACTGTTGAAAATATCGCTGTAAAATATATATAAATTAATTAGACATAATCTACTTATCACAGCTATTTCACGCAGAGTTCGCGTTTCCTTCATTTCTCATTTTCTAGAATATTTATTCTAGATTCCCAAACGTATGCAAATAAAACTGGATTTCAATAAAGCATCGAAACAATAGAACAAAAGACTTCCCAATTTTACAAATTAAATTATTGCTTTATTTATATTAATGAATAGGAATGCAGGCTTTCAGATGTTCCAGAAATATTCGATTGAACATCTTTTTTAAATTTATTTACTACAAATGTAATAATAGAAATTCAATTTTCAATTATAATAGAAATTGTTTCGTGTTATGAATTCTAATATTAAAGTTGAAAATTTTTCTAAACACATTTTATGTTATTTAATCCTGCGCTAGGTTTGAAGGGGAAAAAAATGTCGCGAGTTTAAAGGAGTGCTCGCTAGATGGCAGTACCAGTCGCAAATACTCAGTCTGCATTAAAAGGATTGATTCTGTGACCATAGGATGATAGCACGATTGCATTTTGTCGAATATCTTTTGAATTCGTTTTCTTTCTCATTAACATAATGCTAATCTGGAAATGTGAAAGCTTATAGAGAGAGAATCTGAGCTGAATTTAAATATTCCATTAAACTAAAAGAAATAATGCTCACGACTTGCCGAGATTCCCATTTTCATTTATTGCAATTTCAATAAATTTAAATATATATTTTCTTCAGAATATGAGTCTATTCCTCTTTTTATCCTATTAATTTCCTGTTAGAGAAAAAAAACGAACAATCGACTGAATAAAATAATCTTTTGGGAGTTTCATTTTTTGTTCTCGGATTTCTTGAGGTTCTTTCTTATTTCATAGAAATGGCTAGAGCAACATTCTTTTAAAAGTAAAGTATATTGATTTTTAAATACATTGGCGAATTGACTAGATAAAAGAAGCTAACTGAAAGTAGGTAATGAAATATTTTAATCAAATTTTTAGCATCAATTTTTGAACGGTGTCGACTTAAATTTTCATAAGTAAGTAAGTTATCAAAATTTTATCCAATTTGCAACAATTTTTGAAAAAAAAAATGAATAGGAAGTTCGAGAACTCCTGGAAACTGTAAAAAATTAATTAAAAAAAGTATAAAATGATGTTTCATCTATGATTTTTTAAAAGTGAAAACACATTCTTAAAAGTTTTTCTCATGCATGTAACAGGCTGATTTAACCCTTTGTAGTCCGAAAAATAATTAGATGCAAAATTATTCACCTAATACAAATATTTGTTTATTGCTATGAAAAATAAATATATATAATTCTTTTAAGTCGAATTTCTTTGAAAAATTAATCCATATATCTTAACCATTATGTAGACGTTTTTAACAATTAAATTTGAAAAATAAATAAAACGTCAAAATGAAGCACAGTCTTAAATGTCGAGTCGCACTCGACATCGGACAGCAAAGGGTTAAGGATCCAGAGGATCTTAAATTATTGAAGACGAAAAAGTAGTTTAAAACAATTATTTATAAAATTATTATAATTTGAAGAACATTAAGACCTTGAAAGTGTAGGTGATTTCATTCTATTTAATTTGATATAAGCGTGTAGTGTAAGAATTAGAGTTTTAAAATAATCAGGAAAAACTAAAATAGGCTCTAAAAATGGCTGAAACATCGGTACTGATCTTTGCAGATATTGTCAAATGCGAAAGATAAATTCTGTAAGGGGGTAGTAGGCATTAAGGAGATGAAAAATTATCATAAAAAATAGGGTCACAGTTAACATTTTCCAGTGAAAATCGCAAATTGGTTGGAATTAGCACGCTGAGTGATGAATGCTATACCAGACTTTTCTGATATTTTATTCTCAGATGATGTCAACTTTATGAAAGAGTCCTCAACATGCACAACGACCTATTTGAAAATACCCACATCACTATCTCGTCAATCGTATTACATAAGTTTAATATTAACTTCTGGCTAGGTTCATCTATTGGGATCATATTTTCTGCACGAACGCCTCAGCGACGAGAAGTACCTTGTTTTATTGCAACAAGTTCTTCCGTATTTACTGCAGAGAACATTGAAAATTCTACGCCAGAGCATTGCTTAATGCATGATGGTGCACAAGCACACTTTAGTTAAATTGATGAAATCTGAAATTTTGTCGGAGAATGAAGCTTCACGACAATTAAACATAATTATATCATCAATGAATACTTGCTTTTTGCTTTTATTTTCCTTAAATGCATGAACAATTTACGTTTGAGAAGGGTTCTCTATTACTTTTTATCCAATCGTCGCATTCACAGAGCCATTATCTTTGCCAGACACATTGTTTTTTTCAATTTACCCTGAAAAACGTTCACTGTGACTCTATGTCTTATGGTAATTTTTCATCTCCTTAATGTCTACTATGCCTGCTCAAACTTCTTTCGCATTTGAAAATACTCTCTGCAAATATCAGTGCCGATTTTATAGGTCTACATTTTAGTTTTTCTTGAATATTTTAAAAACACTTCAGTTCTCATACTACACGCTTATACCAAAAGAAAGAGTATAAAATTCCTCACATTTTCGAGCTTTCAGGGTTTTTCAAGTTCTAATAATTTTGAAAATAAGGGTTTAAAATTAATTTTTCGTTTTCAGTAATTTAAGACCCCATACATCATCAAATCGGCATGCTACCTACATGAAAAATACTTTTAAGAATGTACTTTCACTTAAAAAAAAATTCATAATCGAAACATAATTTTTTTAAAAACATTTTTTAACAATTTTCGGATTTTCTATATTTTCTCGCTTTTCACTTACTAAACGTTATTTGGGATCCTATGATGCCTACTGTCACCCTTCTGAGGTAGTCAGTCTAATTCAACAACACACACGCACACACACACAATATAATATTTTCCAAAACATCTCTTCATGAAATAAAACAATTTTTGTTTTAAACATAGTTTTTTTTTCGTTTTTGTACATTAAGTATATTGATAGAAAATATTATACTAATAAAAAAATTGACAACGAAATTTTAATGAATTAAAGAGTTTTACAGTTAGAAAAATGTATTTGTCGATTGTACCAGTTAATATGCGAACATAATCATGCAAACATAATCATTCAAATCTTGGAAGAATAATATAAATAAAATATTGCATGCCATTTTATTGTCAGAACATGATATTTCTTTTAAATTTTAGAACAAATCCTATAGTATGTCGTTCTGTCCGTAGCGCAATAACTAAAATTGTGGTCAGATATATTAATGAAATGTAGTGTAGTATCTTGACTACAAAATTTTAAACCAGTATTCAGTTTTTAAAAAACTCTTTAGCTTTCGCACTACATGATTCTATGAAATTAAAGAGTATAAAATCAAATAGGCCAATGCAAATAAATAGAAAATAATAATCAATACTTTTTAATATTTTATAAAACTTACACAAAAATATAGCGAATTTTTAATTAAGTATGAGGAAGTGAATAGGAGAATTTTACAGTTGGTTTCAGAAATTTATTAAATATCCACATGCACGTTGATCATGAAGTTCAGTGGTCTTCGAAACACAGATACATTTTATTAATTTAATTATTCAATCAACATTTTACTGATAAAAACAAATTTTCTACATCAAATGAAAGTTTCAGTAAGAAATGGATTTTTTTTAAAACACCTTATCAAATAATAGTAAATCAACATTGAATGACTTAGCCACATACTAAATTGAAAGAAACATTTAACTTAAAGTACATTACATAAATGAAATTTATTGGTTTCTGTAATTCTCGAAGAAGAATTCTTCTCTTTTTTCCCATTAGAATTACTTTCGAACAGAAAGAAATAAAATTGATAAAACAAGGAAATCACATACATAGCGTACATTGACTTTACAGATAAAGAAATAGGTAAAAAAAAAGTAATTTAAAATTTTTCTTTCCATTTATCCGCTTGAGTTGCGTATGTAATTGCCTGCGCTCTCTTTGTGAAATAAAATCAGATTTTTTTGTCTTTATAAGTTGTCCCTTTGTTTACGCCCAATTTCCGAACTGCATAATGAAATTTTGGAAGAGGCCAAAAAGTAGTCAAACTATATTAACACAGCTACATAATGGGATTTGTCAAGGTGGGTGGCTTAAAAAGTGGAAACGTGTTGCTTTTGCAAATGAAGAAAATTCAAACCTTTAACCCTAATGCTTCCAAACAGTTTTCTCACAAAAGAAAAAGAAAATCACTTTCCCATAAAAGAGCAAGAATGATGGTAAAGAGAAGAAAGTTAGAAGACATAGAATGAAAGAAAATAGTTTACTCAAAGATTTGTTGAAATGGATTCAGCTGTATTTTACACCAAATGTGCATGTACAAAATTGGATTTTCCCACTGGGTTTCTGGTTGAATATATCGCACGAAAATGGTTGTTTTCAAATCCTGAAAACATAATGGAGAGCTCACCAAATAGGTTGAATTTAACGCGAAGAAAAATATCTAGGGACTAATTTTTATAAATGTGTTTCACATTCAGTCTAGAATGAAGCATAAAATGCTGCGTGGTATTTACTAGATAGTTACTTAGCTGAATTACAATATTCTTTTCGTGCAGAGTGAAGTCTCTTTGAAACTGTGTTACGGTTTTGAAATTATTTGAGACATGTCTTTAATAAAATCTGTACAAAATTTTGAAATTTAGTTATGGTTTTTCTATTTTAAAAATCACATTGAAAAATATTTTAACTCGTGTTATCTTGCAGCAAGGAGGTGAAAAATGCATAGCATTTAATGAAGAATACGTTTTGAATTGATTTTTAAAAAAGTAAATAGCTATAGCCTTTTATATAATTTCATTTAACTCGACTTACTTCATGTTGGTAGAGTTGAACATTTGTAATCGAAAATTCCTCATATGTAAGACTTTTTGAATTTTGAATATTACGAAGGCAATACATTATTTTAATATTTTCAGAACATAAATATTAAATCTATTAATTTAAATTAAATTTTGAATGCGTACTGGGGACGCCATCTGACTGCGAATTAAAAAAAATTAATTCTGGAATTTATAGTATTTGTAATATTTGATTGTGAATTAAATATTAAAAAAATAATTAAAATAAAACAGCTAATTTTAGCATTCTAATAAAAATGTGATTCGAAAATTGCTTTTATTAAATTTACTTAGAAGCTAAAGCTCGCCTATTTGAATTAATATTTCTATCGAAGAATTTTTTTAAAGTTTATACTTTTTATAATAAACTATTCCCCCCCGGGCGCACCTCGAAATGAGGATGAGGTGCTTCCGGCATGGTGGTTGGATCTCGTCACCCTGGAGGGTACTCTAATAGGTCGGGGTAGGCTTCTCCCATCGATAACGGGACGTACTTCCAACGGGGAGTGTTGTACCGTGATCGGTAATGGCCCTTAGAAGTCAATCACAGTTTCCACCAGTGTTGCTTCACTTTATGGTCATTCACTTTATGGTTTAAATCGGTGTGCCTTCATGGCCGGTCGGGGTGTCTGGTATGACTTATCATGAGTTATTGTAAGAAAATTTAATTTGAGATAAATAAGAAGTTTGTAATTGCTTTTTTCATATTTTTATTTAATGTTTTTTCTCTCAATGCAAAAATGTTATTAACCAGTCTTAGAAGAAGCAACGCCGGCTTTCTGGCACAGAGGTAGCACGTCTTCCACGTGTTCTGGGAGTCCCGGGTTCGAGTGCCGGTTCGGGCATGGTTGTTCTTCTGCGTGCTATCTATGAGATGCGTGAATGTTCCCCCCTGTAAAAAGGGGCTGTGCAAGCGACTGTGTTAAGTGTGTAGCTAAGAGACTTTCCTTTAGGCTTAAAATCTGTTGATAAGTAACAGCAATAGTATAAGTAAGTAGAGCTTGTCCATGGCAAGTGCTATAAGTAGCAACAACACAACAGAAGAAACAAGGCTTAGAGAATGTGAAATAGTGAAATACGGGACAGGTAATGAAAATTGATCTAATTCCTAAGGGAGATTTTATGTGTTGATTTATTGCTCCGATTGGTAAAAAGAAATTAAAATAAAAAAGACTTTAAGATTGTAACTCTAACTTTATCTTTGAATCAAATTAATAATCCATCCCTTGTTTGAGGTTAAAATCCTCCTAAATGCTTCAATTAGCTATCCTTTTGCTTTAGTTACAATGGTAGTTCAAGTTAATGGCTGATATAAACTAAGCGAAACACTGTTCTCTAGATCGTCGTAAACTCTACTTTAGTACCTGTAATTAGATAGAAGAAAATATTACCCTCCACGCTTTTCTGGCGATAAACATCTATTAGACGTTCGGGGCCTATTGGAGAGTTTATTGACCTCAACGAAACATACAACCATTCTTATGACGTACACAGCATGGAGCATATAAACATTAGAGATACAAAATCGTAAAATGGGACAATTGCTCTAAAACAATAAAGTTGTAGGAGTTGTGCAATCCGAATAGCGACGGATCGATCAGTTGCCCAGTTATGGCACTATCTATTAAAGTATTCGTCCTGTAAAGCTCCAGACATCCCAAAGTTCTAACATCAATGATTAATAGTTCCATAAAATGAACACTGATGATCTTTCTGTTATATTACATAACAATTCGGCTATGAATGAGTTACAAGCCTATGAATTAAACTAAATAACAATGAGAATATTGAATGTCTGTCATAAAGTGAGCTTTCTTATATATGACACATTGATTTTAATATAAACGATTTACAGGTATATGAATCAAATCAAATAACAATGTGATTGTGTACATATCACACATATATTGTTATAATATGTGATATTTAACTGCTTTATGTATAAGCAATTTTACAATTTTCATCGACAAGTTTTGGTTTTATAAGAATAACAACCTTTCACCATTTTACGTAACTGAAATGATAGATTCAGATTGAAAATTTATTTCCTTCTAAATCGCTAAAAACTGTCTAATCAAGCCTTGTAAAAGGATTCTTTTCTGTTAAAACGAAGCGAGAAAAGAACTCTCGTCATTTGAGAATTGAAAGTAAAACTTCTGAAATCCCTTCTCTGCCGATTGCGAACATGCATTGAGCAGTTCAGTAGACAATCAAAAGAAAAGGCTAATAGTCACTTTTACAATCAAATTAGATGATTACGTTAATAGAATAAACTAAATAAATGACAACATTAGCACTTAATGGTAATTAGTTCGAACACAGATGGAAGGAAGGGAATTAAGATGCAGAGTACAACTTGCATTGGAACATCTCGCAAAGGGATTTCACAGCAAATTCGCTGCAAGTGGGACAAACTCAATGACAGCAATTTAGGAAAATTAGAAAGAGAATTTGTAACTGTTTTAAGTGTGTATAGATATTATAGAATTTAATTGGATTTTGATAGATATTTCGCTACACGAATATAATTTATAATATATTTTACTCAGGATGGAATATATCGTATATAAATTATAGAGAAATGAATATAAATAATTGTTATATTTTATTATGACGGATTTCTGGCGCAGAGGTAGTGCGTCTTCGTCGTGTCTTGGGAGTCCCTGTTCGGGCATGGTTGTTCTTCTGTATGCTATCTGTGAGATGTGTTACTGTGCCCCGCTGTAAAAGGGGGATGTGCAAGCAAATGTGGTGAGTGGGTAGCAAAAGTCGTACTCTTGGCCCTAGTTGGCGCTACTTCAAAAAACAAGAGACGCTCCTTTCGGCTGAAATCCGCTGCTATATCAGCAGAGGGTTTGTCCATGGCAAGTGCCATAAGTATCAACAACATATGTTATTATTCGTATAACCATTATATATATTTAAAAATATTGTGCGTAAAAAAAGTTATGAATCATAAATTACGCTGTGAAGAATGTTTTCCTTCTGCGCATAAGTCTGAACATGTACAGGCCTCCTAGCATAGGGGGAGCGCGTCTTCCCCGTTATCTGGGTGTCCTGGGTTCGAGTCCCGGTTCGGGCATGGTTATGTTCTATCTGTAAGGTGTGTAAAGGTACCCCCATGTAACTTACAAAAAGGTGTTCACTTACAAAAAGGGGATTTGTAAGTGAATGTAATGAATGAGTAGAAAAAGTCTTACTCTTGGACCTAGTTGGCACTACTTAAAAACACGAGACGCTCATTAGGCTTAAATCGCTGACTTCATCAACGAGCTTGTCCATGGCAAGTGCCATAAGAAACAACAAATCTAAACATGTAGTTATATTATATTTAGTATAGAAAATAATGAGATTTGCTTTTGATACCTTAGTATATCAGCAAAAGTTTATTTTTTGTGAGTTTACCATTAGTAATTTCAACTATTCATTCCCTCGTTTCATGCTTTCAAGTATAATGCATAGCCAGGAATAAAGCATTTTTATATCTGTCTCGTTTTGCTTATGGCAGGAAACGTCTATTTCTTAAATCTTGGAAAATAACTATATATAATTTCCCGAATTTTACTATCAGCTGTTGCAATATATAGTTTGTTTGCTGAAGTTGAAATTTCTAGATTGTTAGATTTGTTTTTGACGCTTGTTAAAGACGATAATGAAAATATAAGATGTCAGGGTTGAAAATACAGTTCAGTTTTAAGGATCGGGGGAGGGGGGTTATGAAAATAAAAACTATGATCTCCGATAGTACTTCACTACTTTACCAAGACTTAAATAGTACAAATAAATTGTGTTTTATAGTAAATTACCAATAAAAATTTATATTTAATATTAGTTATAAGTCGTGGGTTCACTAACATGGTTTAGAAGTATGTACAATTTTAATGGAATATCTTGAAAAAGTTAGAAGCTGTAAGATGAGCAAGAAAAAATGATAGTCATTTTTCAAAACTATTATATTTTCATATTAACTTTGTACTGCTAAGGAAAAATTTATATAAACTGAATAGCACGATTTTTGGATATTAGTAGTAAAGGCACTTGTATTGATTTTAGAATAAAATGAAGGTTAATTATCAGTGTAATGTTTCGAAAGCAATAACACACTCTATAATAATACACATACAAATATCTAACAATACAAATGTAAATACATAATAATACTTTTATAAACTTTTTCCTAAGAATGAAAAACGAAATTAATGTGTAAAGTATTCTAGAGCACCAATTTAATATTTCATTCAGTTATGTTTCTTCTTTGAATAAGGGGAATCATATGAAATTAATTAACTGAATAAACAATCCAAGAAATTTTTTTACCTTTTCAAAATATGATTTCAGAGTATTAATGTTAGACATGCAACGGTTTTAAAGAGCATAAAAATTACACAACTAGTTTATCATATTCATAATTAAATTATAATTTATCATACTAATGAATAATACGTTTCGAAGTCTTTTTTAAAGACGAATGTAAAAAAAGTTTGCATTTAGTTTTTTTCTTTTCTTCTGCGCATAATTTGTTATTAAGGCAATGAAAAAAAAAGGCTTAATCGTAAATCGATATTTTTAAGCAATAAAAGGAGTAATAAAAATTCATGAGATGTTGAAAATTTTAGATAACAATTCTAAATTGTCAGAAAATATCTCTGTAAAATCTAACTACTGAGTTAAAAGGATTTAAAGTTTTCAACTAGTATTAACATATCGCAAGATAAATGCTTTTTTAAAAAAGGTTCTCAAATAACTCGATTCCTACTTAATAAAAATTAGAACGACAAAAAGCTTTTCAGAAATGTTAAAAATGATATGAATATATCCGATTAAATAAAATCAGGTTAAAAGGATAATGAAAATTAATAATTCTAGATGCAATTTACCTGATTGGAAAAGTTGTACCACATTATATAAGCAGACAGATAAATGCGTATGTAAGATATAATAAAAATATTGGAAAGGTATACGGAAAAGGAGGCAGTTTAAGAGTTATAGAAAAGCAAATATTGACAAAATATCAGTGAAAAGAATTTTTAAAATTCACCAGACACTTAGCTTTTGAGACTTTCCACTTATCTGACATATTTCAAAGTTCAATATTGGATTAGAAGTTAAATTTTTTACTATTCATTCACAAATAATGCAATAAAGTTAACTAACTCTATCTCTTGGGAATTTTAATGTATAAACAAAATTCAAACGACTTCCTGTTTATTAGAATATTCTTGAAAGTTTAATAACTGAGTAAATATTTACAGGTTGATTTTCAGACAAGTTTTCTTAGAACCATTCAATTTGGTGTATTTTAAAATACTTTATCCTTTTCTTTGAAGAACTTTCTATTATGCAAAATTGTTTCTAGCGATGGTCACCTGACTGACAAAATTTGTTTATTAAAGATGGTGAAACATCGATGACTCCCTTTTTATAAGAAAATCAGAAAATTGAATAACTGAGTAAATACTTGTTCGATTTACTCATTTTATTTAAAGTTTATTTTCAGTCCTCGTCTGGGTAAATTTTAAAACATATATCATATCTTTTTAAAGATTCTACATTTTACAGGTTTATTACAAAATATTTTCAATGAATTTACATAAACACTTAAGAAATTTAGAATTAGTTTCTGAAACTGAAATTAGAAGCAAATTCCAAAAGAATAAGTGCCTCCGATAACGAATGTTTTTTTAAATTTTTAGATTTTATTTAAATTCCTTTGTCTAAAATGTTTCGGTTAATTCCCTAAAAACCTTTTCTCATTGTTAAATATGACCAACGAATGTTCCTAAACATTTCGAAAACATAAAACAAATGTCTTATTAACTGCAAAATTGGATTTTTGAAAATAAAAGCATCACCACAACATCCCCCAATTCGTTTTCTACTAAATTTTCTTTAATTTACTTAACGTAAGCAGACTAATTTTTTCCCATTTTTTTTAAAAACTATTCTTATATTGTTTAGACAATGCGTACAAATAAGCTTCTAATGAAATTCCAACTTTTGCAAACTTATTGCTGAAGATGGCAAACAAAATATCCTAACCATCGTGGGGAGCATTAATAAATTTATTCTTGGCGGCTAAACTGAAAAGAAAATATTGACCCATGATCCCACTTCAGCCCTGGAGATCGTTGAAACTCGGTTGAAGATGGTGGTTATAAATTTTTCATCTAGATATCGTCCATTTCCTTTATTGGTTGGGAAAACGTCACCAAACACGATATCCTGAAATTCATTCCAATGAGCATACTTTCTTTGAAGTTATTTTTGGAGGAGGATTTTCAAAACACAAGTTTTATCTCCAGCTAACGATTTCATAACGTTCTTGAAGAAGAGGAAAGAAATTTGTCTCGAGATCTCCGCTTACTGAAAGGAAGCAAAGAATTTGGAAGATGCTTAAAAGTAGGAAGAATGGAAATGATGCAACAAATTTGACAAGTCACGGAAATTGAACATTTGCGATGAAGAAAATGTTGAGCTCTTTCATGTCAAGAGAAAATTTATAACTCAAAAGTTAGCTACCGTGCAATTAACGGTTTTCAGAGGAGTTCAAAAATGAATTCGGTACTCGGTTAAATGAAGAGCATTTTATAAAATTTCACTTCATTAAAAGCTTACGCTATGACAAGGCAAAGAAGTTCGAGCCGTAAATTGACTTCGGTGTTAAAATTTTAATGCAAAATATAATTTATAGTAAGTAATTTGAATTTTTTTACCATCAATTAATATGATGTTTTATTTAAAAGAATTGAAGGCATGGTTTAAATATTTAAATATAAAGTTTATATGAGATACATTTTCTGTTAAAGTAATATTTATACGATAATTTTTAGAGAAAAAAATTTAAATCTAAAAATGTAATCGAACAATTTGAATGAATTAAACTATTTGAAACAACCGAAGCATGATAAATTGTAAAAAAAATTATAAAACTCTATCTCAAGGTTAATTTTTTTTGTTTTGGACGCTAATTCGTATTCTTTGATGTAAGATTCATTCATTGATTAATAGATTATTAATAGAGTGTTAGATGCTTAATATTAGTAAATTATTAATAAATTGCACATTTTCACTTGATACAATTGTAAATTTTAATTAATATGCTAATAATTTCCGGATGATATATATTATAATTATAGATAGTAATACGGTTTAAATTTTCAACTCGAAATGGTTTTTGCTGTCAAAAATTATGTCCACAATTAGTAATTCCTTTAAGGTTAATTAATTATATCCATATTTAAATTAAATTATACATTCACTATTTATTCGTATCTAATACATATTCCCTTATTTAATCCATAAAACCTGTCTTCAGTTCCAAAGCAAAAAATCCAAAAAAAGTAAATTACCTGATTAAGCGGTGTAAATAGATTAGTTACTTTTATTAAAAACGAATCTAAAGAGAATTATGAGAGATTATTTCTAGGAATTAATTCTGCGATTCTATAAGCTATAAACATTTGTAAAAGATCAATAAATATTTAACAATTGAAATAGTATTATTTAGAAGTTTTTAAAACCAATTTGTGGAAAGAAACAAAAAACTTTTATATTAAAAAATATTGATAAGTGGATTTTGAAAAATGTTAATGGTTTTCATGTATGACTGCCAGAAGAAATAATTATAATTTTATTAATAATAATTATTTGAAAGTTCATTTCTTTTTTAAATTTTAAGCACGGGGCATAAAATTTACGGCCAAACTGATAATTATTAACGGCAATAATATTTTAGTGCACCTGGATCTTAAAAAATAAGAGAATGATTTTTTAAAACCCTAATAAAAACTTTACGGCCATCAAAATAAAATAAAATAAAATAGAAATTGCTTCAATACTATCTCGGTGTGTAATAAATACCCTTTGCAAACTTCTTTTCTTCATAAAGTATTGTAGAATGGCATCTTTTAGAAAACAGTGTACCAGAAATTAAACTAAAAGCGTGCCAATTCAAAAGCTTGTTACATTAAAATTTTTTACAGTTCAAAGAAAATACAATTAAATAAATGGCTAGCATCAAATTTAATTTCAATGTTTTGGAATGAAACGAAACGACGTTCAACTTTTATTCAAGTTAATTTAAAATTTTACTTCTTTGGAAGAAATTGCTTGGCTCGAGGATTCATTTGGAATAATTAGAAAAAAATTGTTCCCGAATTGGGAGTGCCGGTAATTAATTTGGGATGCAAGATATGTGTAAGTAAAATAAACAAACGATCGCTAGCCTTTTTGAGTTTCATTCTTTCTTTTAAACACATTCGCATTAACTTAAATTGTTAGCTTTTACTGAATTCGTTCAAGTTTGTGAAATTTAAATTATAGAATTTGACTGAACGAAGGAAAATCTAAAGCAAACAAATGGATTTTGTTTATAAAGGGAAATTTTATTGGCTTATTTAATTTAATTGGATTCATGTTCACAAAAAAAATGGATTTTTGCTGTTCAGTTTTCTGTATCTTCCTCATCAAATAAGCTTCTAAAAGCTTGTAAAACTGTGTGTCCCGATGACAATATAATACTAAATAGAAAGTTTGTTAAATAAATTTCGGCCAATCCAGCGGTGAATTTGAGAAAATATATTAATTCTAAGATTCAGTTATATTTATAATAGTCTACTATGACATATATTTAAAATTAAAAAGTTAAAAGAATTTTTTTAACGAAGCTTTTATTGGTACATTAAAATAAAGAAAAATAACTTCTTACACTAAATATGTTGTCAGAATGAAATCATATAAATGTAAGGCACTAAAAAAGTATTATGTATGAATTAAGCCGCAATCGTTATAAAAAGAAAGAAAATTACCAAATATTCACTAAAATATTTTTAATATTAATAAAATTTTAATAAATCTATTTTAAATACAGTTTAATAAAATTTGCGTTTTATACAAGCGGGACCATTTAGTATTGAATTTGAGAATACATTAGTTTTAAGATTCAGCTATATATAATAATAATAAATGACGCTTTTATTAGTGTGATAAATTAAAGAAAATAACATTTTAAGCAAAAATATATTGTTAGAATGAAATTATATTAATGTAAGGCACAGTAAAAACTATAATAAACGAATTAAGCTGCAATTGTTATCAAAAGAAAGAAACTTATCTCATATCCATTAAAAATGAAAACGTATAATTGTGATAAAATTTTCAACTTCTTAATTTATGGTTTTTCATTCAGTGACTTTTGTTTTGAGGCCTATATTTTTGAGGAATAATTATTTTCCAGATTTCGCTTTATTAATAATGGTGTATTATTATTAATTTTAGTATTTAAATATTAACAACCATTTCCCTAGGCAGAAACACTATAAGAATGATAAATAGAAATTTGAAATATATTTAACAAGGAGTTTTAGTCAGTGTGTATTTAATGACTTCATAAGCAATTATTTCAAAGGGATATACGCCCTTTTTCAGACCGCATGACTAAAGGTTTTCCCAATTACTGGAAATTCTCTCATATCCTCCCAAAATTGGTTAGATTCGATCTACGCCATAGGAACAAGTATGAAATATGGCGTAGTAATTGCTGAAATTTTTGGGAAAGGATTTTGTATTATTGCATGTGAGAATATAGATTACTCTTATTACAGCACACTTTTTGAATCAGCATTTAAAATTATATCATCTAATAGCTGAACAAAATATCTTCAACGCATGCTCATTAATGATTAGCCATGAGACTAAAATAATTGATTTCGTCATCTCGCATCAGCCTAGACAGCCATATCTAAGTTTCTTAATAGAGGAAACGGAGATTACTAATTAGATTATCCAGAAAAGTCACAAGTCATTTCAATTAATATTTCTGTTAGATAAATTAGAATTAGTTGGAAAATGACCGCGAGCAAATCAGATCTTATCAGATAATGTCAGAAAGTTAGTAATCTAAGAGTTAATCTTGTATTCTTAGATAAATATTTAGTTTAGAGAAAGTAATCTCTGAATCAGAAATATAATTAGTTTACGAAAATTAATCTTCATATAAAAAAGTAATTTCTGGTCATTAATACAATCAACTGAAAATAATAATAATAAAAGACGGATTTTTTTGAAAGGATTAAAATTAAAGATTAATATAACACAATAAAGAAAATTGGTGAAATTGCTTAAATGAATTTTTTTT